>SJXQ01000346.1:8413-51935 GCA_006408695.1 Aepyceros melampus | reverse complement strand
GCTGCCCTCTATGGGGTCGCACAGAGTCGGACACGACTGAAGTGACTTAGCAACAGGAGCATGGAAACCAGAGCTGAATATAGCATTTACTGGGGCAACATCAGTTTCTACAAAACAAGTTAAGAACCCACCTCAGCTCTTCAGTCAGCATCCATGCTCCTGATGTTGTTTGTGAGAACATTGCCCATTACAGTGAATTGATTCCCCTAGTCTTTGTGTCTTCCACATGAAGTATACTGGGTTGAGGTGGAACAAAATGTGTCAACATGCTTTAGTAGACAAACCACCAGCAAGGCTGTTTGTCAATACTGACGTGACTGAAGTAAGACAAATGGCATTTGGAACAGGATGCAAATGTATTCAAGTGCATAAACCAATTCCAGGCACTGTTAGGTCCAGAAAAGTTTCCCTGTGGACCTGTACATCCTATTTAGGAGTCAGCTATGGAAATGAAGTCAGAGCGACCCTACTTGTGTTCCATTTGATGCAAACATATTCAGAGAGCTTTTTTTCCCCACACTAATATGGCAGCTTGCTTATGCAAAACTTCACTTTAAGTTTATTAAAATTCAATAAAAATGCTTATTTTGGTTTGAGGATTATGTGTGGATCTTAATTTACAAAATATACTCTCTGTCCCAGCCTACTGATCAGAAAATGGCCTTCCTCCTCCACAGAACTAATAATCATTTCATTCTCACTTCAACTCTTTAATGTAGGTATTATACTTCCCATTTTCCAGCCAGGAAGGGGAGATAATGGAGTAGAAATCAGAGCTTAGACTCTGAAGCCAGACTGGCTGGGTTTGAATTTCACCCGTGACACTCACTAGCAGTGGAATCTTAAGCAAGTTATCTCCACAGAACTAATAATCATTTCATTCTCACTTCAACTCTTTAATGTAGGTATTATACTTCCCATTTTCCAGCCAGGAAGGGGAGATAATGGAGTAGAAATCAGAGCTTAGACTCTGAAGCCAGACTGGCTGGGTTTGAATTTCACCCGTGACACTCACTAGCAGTGGAATCTTAAGCAAGTTACATAGCTTCACTGTGCCTCACTTTCCTCATCTCTGAAAGTGAAAGTGATGCTCAGTCATGTCTGACTCTTTGCGACCCCATGGACTGTAGCCCACCAAGCTCCTCTGTCCATGGGATTCTCCAGGCAAGAGTACTGGAGTGGGTTGCCATTTCCTTCTCCATTCCTCATCTCTAGAATAAGATAATAAAAGAACTTTCTTGTAGGATATAATGAGTTAACTCACAGAAAGCACCTAAGTTATTATTGCCAAACATACAATCAATGCTCAGAAAATCGAAGATCTTCTTCTGGATTTAGGTGGCCATTTGTTTCTGGCCAGTTAATCAGACACACGAGAAGGAAAAATATGGATCACTGAAGCAAACTAGAAGAGAAACCATAGGTCATGGGGGCAAACTGACCTTACCCATAGTTCCTAAGATGAGCTGTGTAACTTGGACTGGGGGCAGGGGCAGGTGTACAGAAGGGTTAGAAAATGCAGTCCAGGAGGATTTAGTGCCTACGATATTCCCACATGTGTCTGCCTCAGTCAGAAGCTCCTGAAATCCAGGAGATGAGAAAAGGCTCTTTCCTGTACAGGCCCCAGGAAGAGTTTAGAACCCCAAGTAAATCCCCTACATATGAACCTTCAAATTGTTACCTTTCAAAGATGCAAATATGTGTTCCATTGATGTCTGGCAGGAGTGAAATGGCAGCTTGCCCTCCATCTCCTATGGCTGAGGATCTTCCAGTTCTACCATCTCACACCTCCTCTTCCTCCTCTACTCAGTAACTCTTCTTGCCTGTTCACTCCATGCCAGCCCCTGTATACCCTGTGTTGTACTGTACTTACTGTACTTCTCAAGGTACTATAAGGTTAAAAATGTTTTCTTTATTTTCTGTGTTTGGTTTTTTATGTATTATTCATGTGAAAAGTATTACAAACCTATTACAGTAAATACTATATAGCCAATTGTGTTAGTTGGGTACCTAGGTTAACTATGTTGGACTTTAATAAATTGGACTAATGAAAGAGTTCTCAGAACAGAACTCATTCATATGTAGGGGCTTACGCTATACAAATTACTAAGCTCAGTGAATCTCAATAAATTCATTTTAAATGTACACTTTACCCTCTTGATTTAGAAGTGGCAATGTATGAAACAACTAATTGTTCATCATAGTTTTTCTTTGGAAGACCTGAAGCACAGTTTCTGGCTTACCCAGTACAGGTGTCAAGCCCTTAAGTTACATGGAACCACCTTATCACCTTACTTTATAATTTCGAACGACTGGACTTGTTGTTTTATTGTCATCACAGAATTTAAATTCTTGAGAGTTTGCAAAGAAAATGGGATGTCTGGGGCAGCAGTTAAAGTATTAATCTTCACACTTTAATAGCTTTCCCTCAACCCTGCCATAATGTATAGGCAAGTCCTGTTTTCTGAGTAAAATATAAATTCAACCACTTCCTCACACCTTTGCTTTTGTCACTCTGATCCATGCCACCATCATCTCTCAGGTGGACTACTACAATAGCCTCCTAACGGGCATCTCCACCTTCAGTTTTACATCCTGTGGCAAATATCATAGATTAGTGCACGTGACTCCATTCCAGTCTCAGTTACAGCAAATAAGGTTTGACAGAGGTTGGAAACCAAGTCTACATTTCCTGAATTCCTGCCTCGATGGCCTGGATTCCACTAATAACTTCACCTCTGCCGAGCAGATAAGAAACACCCATGAGACTTGGAAGGAGAAGTAAGGTGTAGTCTGTGCTTCTTCTGTGGTTTCTGGTTTCCGTTAGTGAGCGTGGGCTCAGAAAATTTCACTTCTTCTGTAGCAGTGATAATAGAGGTCCCAGGGTATAGTTCCTAGTTTTGTGGGTATCAAAAGGCAAGGCATGAGGCATCTACTTTGACTGCAGATGGAAAAGGAAGCAGTTTGGTCTCACAGCAAATATCTGTGATGGTCTCAGCAGAAACAGAGTAGTCCAGTGGCTTCCTCACTTTCCACCCCCTTGATTATACTAGTTCAACAGTATTATTCAGGAAAACAGTAGGTGTAGTCTGTGCTTCTTCTGTGGTTTCTGGTTTCCGTTAGTGAGCGTGGGCTCAGAAAATTTCACTTCTTCTGTAGCAGTGATAATAGAGGTCCCAGGGTATAGTTCCTAGTTTTGTGGGTATCAAAAGGCAAGGCATGAGGCATCTACTTTGACTGCAGATGGAAAAGGAAGCAGTTTGGTCTCACAGCAAATATCTGTGATGGTCTCAGCAGAAACAGAGTAGTCCAGTGGCTTCCTCACTTTCCACCCCCTTGATTACACTAGTTCAACAGTATTATTCAGGAAAATAGTTCTGCAAATTTTAATACCTAAGTTAAATAAAAATGGCCACCCCCAAAAGTCCCTCATGCTTTTTCCTCATACCCCCAGTTATTTTGTATACTCTTATCATCTATTTATGCATGCCTGTTTTTGAACTTTGTAAGTTCTCCTGGCAAGAATACTGCAGTGGGGTTGTCTTTCCCTTCTCCAGGAGTTCCTCCTGACCCAGGGATCAAACCCAGGTCTTCCACATCGCAAGCAGATTCTTTACCATCTGGGCCATCAGGGAAGCCCCAAGAATACTGGAATGGGTAGTCATTCTCTCGTCCCAAGGATCTTCTTAACCCAGAGATAAAACCCAGGTCTCCTGCATTGCAAGCATGTTTTTAACATCTGAGACACCCGCAGAGCCCTTAAAAATGGCCTCGTATAGAATATATTCTTGGGACTTTCCTGGTAGTCAATGATTAAGAATCTGCCTTGCAAGGCAGGGGACACAGGTTTGGTCCCTGGTCAGGGAACTAAGAGGCTTCACAGACAGCCTAGCAAGTAACCAATATTGCTGCAATGCAGGAGACACAGGAGCCGTGGGTTCGATTCCTGGGTCAGAAAGATCCCCTAGAAGAGGGCACAGCAACCCACTCCAGTATTATTGCCTGGAAAATCCCATGAACTAAGGAGCCTGGCAGGCTACAGTCCAAAGAGTCACAAAGAGTCAGATACGACTGAGCAACTAAACACACACACACACAGGGGACTAATATCCCACATATTATCCCACTAATATCCCACTAAATCCCACTCATATCCTAGCAGCTAAGCACACATCCCACAACTAGAAAGCCCAAGTGGCCCAACTACTGAGCCCATGTGCCACAACGTGCACTGAAACAGAGATCCCACATGCTGCAACTAACACCCAATACAACTACGTAAATATTAAAAACAAAGCAAAAACTTAAGATTAAAAAAAGTATAATGACGGTAATGATGCTGCAAGTTGGCAAGAATGTGGAGCAACTAGAAATCTCGTTCTTTGCTCCTGGGAATATACACTGGTATAACCATTTTGAAACATAATTTTATTATTACTTAGTAAAGTTGAGGGACTTCTCTGGTGGCTCATCAGTAAAGAATCTGCCTGCCAATCCAGGAGGCTTGGGTTTGATCCCCAGGTCAGGAAGATCCCCTGGAGAAGGAAACAGCAACCCATTCCAGTATTCTTGCCTAGGAAAGCCCACGGACAGAGGAGTTAGGCAGGATGTAGTTCATGGGATCATAAAGAGTAGGAAGTGACTTAGCAACTAAACAACAAGTAAAGCTGAAATGTTCCCAAATCCAAACTTGCTCTGCTCCCTGCACGACGGGCCAGTGAATTGCAGATAAGGTGTTGAGGCAAGGAATACAACTTTATTCAAAGAGCTGTTTTCCTATCAGATGGCAAACTAATGTCTCACAGGATCTGGATGCCAGGTTCTTTTATAGATCATAAATGAGGGGAGGTGAGGAAACAAAGTAAAAAGCCCATTAATCTTGTAAATATCTCCTAGAATGGCAAGCCTCATGCAGGGGATGTGTTAATTTATTCCTTCCTGTCATCCACAGGTGAACAAGGTCCTGAACAAAGGCACCTTAGCTTAACAGTTAGGCAGGGGGGCAGGATTCCCTGAGGCAGCCATTATGTATGATTACAATAACAAAAGCAATGAAAAGCAAGTCAAAGAAACAGTTCCAACATGGGGTCAGAATTGGCTTTTCCCTGCAACAGAAGTTGGGCACACTCTATGACCCAATTTCACGTCTAGGCATGTACTCTAGATCAGGGCTTCTCAACTGCTGACATTTTGGAACAGATAATTCTGTGGTGTGGAGGGCTGTCCTGTGCATTGTAGGATGTTCCTTAGCTTAACAGTTAGGCAGGGGGGCAGGATTCCCTGAGGCAGCCATTATGTATGATTACAATAACAAAAGCAATGAAAAGCAAGTCAAAGAAACAGTTCCAACATGGGGTCAGAATTGGCTTTTCCCTGCAACAGAAGTTGGGCACACTCTATGACCCAATTTCACGTCTAGGCATGTACTCTAGATCAGGGCTTCTCAACTGCTGACATTTTGGAACAGATAATTCTGTGGTGTGGAGGGCTGTCCTGTGCATTGTAGGATGTTTAGCAGCATCCCTGGCCTCCACCTGCTAGATGCCAGGAGCACATCCTCAGTTATGACAACCAAAAATGTTTCCAGACATCAAATGTCACCCTGGTTGGGGGGGTGTATAAAATAACCCTCAACTGAGAAACTAGACAAACTATCACGTGTGGGCATCAGGGGATGTGAATGAGAAAGTTCATCGCACAACAATATGCCAAAGCATAAAACCAAAAGAATCCCCTATCTCCAGCAACAGGAAATACACACACTGTGGGAGTCTCATATGATGGATAACTATACAGCAATTAAAACTGATTACTACAGCTGAACACATCAATATGAATAAATCTCACAAACACAAAATTGAAGGGAAGAGGAAGACAAGTGTTATATCTAGTATAATTACATTTACATGAAGTCCAAAGTGGATAAGATATAATGTTATTTAAAGGAATATTGTGTGCAATGAAAGCATAAATAAGTGAATTATTAACAAAGTTCAGGATAGTTGTTACCTCTGCAAAGGAATGAGTGGCTGAATCAGGGAGGGCACAGGTAGGCTTCAAAGGCATTGATTGTGTTCTAATTCTCAAGCTTGGTGATGGATATATAGGTTTTATATTATTATGATATACCTTACATATATGCTGTATCATCTTCTGTATATATGAAATAGTTCATAATTTATAAGGAACTGATGGGGTCTAAAATAAGGTGGGAAGATGGAAAGAAAGGCACAAGAATAAATAACAAATTGGATGAGAGAGAGAAAAAGAGAAGAGCCAATTTTTAGGTGCCTCTTAGTTTTAAACTCATTTTCTTCATGGATTTGGAGATGAAATCAATTCCTCATCTCTAAACACACATAATGCATTGCTTAGACTTCTAAGAAATGTAAATTGCATGCCTCAAAATCTATTCTTCTATATGATGTGATTCACAGGACTTGATAATACCACATTTCACAAAACACCCTTGTCGAGCATCCTGCCATGTTAGAATTGTAAACATGTACTCATTTGCATTCCTTGGAGTTATAAGCATCTGAAAATAGGGGGCTTAGAGTAAAAGTGATTCTTCATCACTAACTTTACTATCATTAGAATATCCCTGATGGTACGGAAAACTGTTTCCAACTCTGGCACCCACCCTACTCCTTTGCTTTTCTCCCAATGGTCACCTCCCAGGTAGTGGAATAAAAGGAGAGTTTCGGATCAAATCCTATCAGAAGACAGAGCCATAAGCAAGGAAAATACCAAAACATCCTAACTTTTCCTGGATTGAGACAGAGAGGTACAAGACAGATGTTTTCCTAGAAGAAACACAAAGTTTTCAAGGTTGAAGGACTCAGTGAGAATACATTTGATATACGTGAAAAACACCAATACAGTATACTAACGCTGCTGCTGCTGCTGCTGCTGCTGCTAAGTCACGTCAGTCGTGTCCGACTCTGTGTGACCCCATAGACAGAAGCACACCAGGCTCCCCCGTCCCTGGGATTCTCCAGGCAAGAACACTGGAGTGGGTTGCCATTTCCCTCTCCAAGGCATGCAAGTGAAAAGTGAAAGTGAAGTCGCTCAGTCGTGTCCGACTCTCAGCAGCCCCATGAATTGCAGCCCACCAGGCTCCTCCATCCATGGGGTTCTCCAGGCAAGAGTACCTGAGTGGGTTGCCATTGCCTTCTCTGTATACTAACACATATATATGGAATTTAGAAAGATGGTAACGATAACCCTGTATGCGAGACAGCAAAAGAGACACAGTCTTTTGGACTCTGTGGGAAAGGGAGAGGGTGGGATGATATGGGAGAATGGCATTGAAACATCTATAATATCATATAAGAAACGAATCGCCAGTCTAGGTTTGATGCAGGATATAGGATGCTTGGGGCTGGTGCCCTGGGATGACCCAGAGAGATGGTATGGGGAGGGAGGTGGGAGGAGGGTTCAGGATTGGGAACATGTGTACACCCGTGGCGGATTCATGTTGATGTATGGCAAAACAATACAATATTGTAAAGTAAAAAAATAAATAGTAAGTAAGTAAGTAAAGTCACTCAGTCGTGTCCGACTCTTTGTGGCCCCATGGACTGCAGCCCACCAGGCTCCTCAGTCCATGAGATTCTCCAAGCAAGAATACTGGAGTGGGTTGCTAAAATAAAAGGAAAAAGAAAAAAAAAGAGAAAAACCCACAAACAGCCAGAGAAACAGGAAATGCTGGGTTTGGCCCTGAGTTGAGTTAGGGAGCATCTCTCAGAGACCCAGAGAAGCCTGATATGTTAGAGCTAAAGCAACCCTCAGAGCAGCAACCCTGAGCTTCCTTCCACACCGTGAGAGGCTTCCCGTGAGTCTGTGGATAATGTGGCCCACTTGTCCTCTTGAAAGTGAAAGTCACTCAGTCGTGTCCAACTCTTTGCAACCCTGTGGACTATACAGTCCATGGAATTCTCCAGGCCAGAATACTGGAGAAAATAGCCATTCCCTTCTCTAGGAGATCTTCCCAACCCAGGGATCAAACCCAGGTCTCCCACACTGCAGGCGGATTCTTTACAAGCTAAGCCACCAGGGAAGCCCAAGAATACTGTAGTGGGTAGCCTATCCCTTCTCCAGGGAACTTCCCAACCCAGGAATCTAACTGGGGTCTCCTGCATTGCAGGTGGATTCTTTACCAGCTGAGCTACCAGGGAATCCCACTTGTCCTATTACCTGTATAAAAGCCATCATCTCTTAGATACGTCTTAGTCTTGAGAGTATAACACTCAAAAAAGCTCTGTGGGTTTTCGTTTGTTTGTTTTTAATTAATTTATTTATTATAATTGAAGGCTCGTTACTTTACAAATATTGTGGGTTTTGCCAGACATTGACATGAATCAGCCACGAGCGTACATGTGAGGTGTACGTTTTTTGTCTAAAGTGAACCTCCCAAAATTCTCCAGCCCACATCAGGGCTTTTAATATCAACTATGGTTAATATATGGATATGAATCTGCCTGCAATGCAGGAGACGTGGGAGACACGGGTTTGACCCTGGGTCAGGAAGATCCCTTGGAAGAGGAAATGACAACCCATTCCATTATTCCCACTGGGATAATCTGACAGAGGTGCCTTGTGGACTGCAGTCCCCAGGATTGCAAAGAGTTGGACATGAGTGAATTCCATTACATTAACTATATTAACACAGAAATACACACACCCTCCTAGCATGGCATGAACCTAACAATCAATTTGAAGCCTTTAAGTGACACTACATGGATAAAATTTTACTTGGACTCTTCTTTCATTAAACAATGGTGTCAAAAGGCCTTGTGCCTTTTTTTCTTTGTTCTAGCCATAAGGAATACTCTGTTAGTACGTGATAACACATTTTTAAATGTCAAAACCAGTGACAGGGAAAAGGGTTGTGGATACCTTATACTAACTTCACTTAACAGACCTTTATCAAGTCCCTAATAAGAAAATACAGGGCTTTAGGAGAGACAAATAAATATAGCCTTTATATTCCCAACTATTCAGAAGCTCACACTTTAGGAAGGTGAGGAGATACACACAATAATAAATAATGCAAATATACTCGAGGATATGGGATGAACGAGCACAAAAAATAGAAAAAGGTATTGCTAACTAGTGAGCACTCAAGTGGCGTTAACTAAATGTAGAAATAAGGCCTTCTACCCTCAAACACCTGGTCCACCCCTTTTCTGATCCTCTACTCAGCGTAAGTACTTTACTTCTTTCCTTCAGTAAGTTCCAGATACTAGGCCCACTTCCTCTCTTATTTTTCTTTAAATTAGGACATATTTCAGACCTAGACAAAGGTACAGAGAACGCTACACCCATGCAACCATTGTCCATCTTAAAAAACATAAGATTATAAATAAAACTGGAACCCGATATACCTCTCCCCAGCTGAATTCTCTCTCTTCTGTAAGATTTAACCACTGTCCTACATAAGCTTATTGTTCTCATAGACACCATTCTGCATGCTCCATATGTATGCATCACTCTGATGTATACCTTTTACTACATATATATGTACCTATAATCAGTTAAGAATGTTTGAATGTTTTTAATCTTCATATATGCATGGTATCATAATGCCTTTATCCTTTTGGAGCTAGGATTTATGTATTTATCACTTTCACCCCTGAATCTTTGTCCAAGCTTGTTATAAGTTGAATTTAGCCCCTCCCAAAAGATATGTTGAAATCTTAACTCCCCGAATCTATAAATGTGACCTTATTTGGAAATAGAGTATTTGCGGGTGTAATAAAGATGAAGTCATACTGGATTACAGTGGGCCCTTAATCCCATATGACTGGTGTCCTTATGAGAAAAGGACAGAAACAGGGGGAACACTATGTGAAGATGAAGGAGATTGGAATCATGCATTTATTAATACCAGCTGAGTGATGCCAAGGACTGACAGCAACCGCCAGAAACTAGGAGAGAGGCATGGAACAGATTCTCCCTCAGAGCCTCTGGAAGGGACCAGCCCTGCTGATGAATACCTTGACTTCAGTCTTCTGGCCTCCGGAACAGAGAGGGAATGAATTTTGGGTGTTTTAAGCCACCTGGTCTGTGGCAATTTGTTAGGGTAACTCTAGGACAAAATTAGTATTTTAGGCCTTCTGGGATGCAGCACCCAGGGAGGAGTGCCCTCTGCCTGGTACTCGCCCCCTCAGACCTTGCCTTCCGGGCATCTGGTCCCCTCCCGGCTCCTGAGGCTCCCAAGAGCAGCGTCTGACCACCACATGGCCTCTGAAGGACTGGACCAGGACATGGTGGTTATAATGGATATGGTGTAGAAAGGTCTGGACCAACCTGCAGAACAGAGACCGAAACCATACGGTAGGGACTCACAGATACTGGCGATGACTTCTGCGCCCTCCTTACCATCCTCCTCTTCCTCTTTGTCCACATAATTCTCATCCTTGTCCTCCTCGCTGTCTTCCTCCTCCTCCACTTCGTCCTCCTTATCGTTGTCGTATTCCTCATTTTCATCTCTCTCATCCTCCCCCTTCCCTTCTCCTTCCTCTTCATCCCTCTCCTTGTCATTCATCCTCCTCCTCTCATCTACCTCCTCAACTTCCTCCGCCTCTTCCTCCTCTTCCACCGGCTGTTCATCCCAGTACTCCTCGACTACGGACTGGGTGCCGTCCGCCCCGCCCTCTTCCTCCCAAAGGGCTCGCACTACAGCCTGGAAATCCCTAGGCATCCCTGCCACATCCTTGCCGACTCCGGCATGCCATTCTGCAGGAATCGCTCCTCTGACTAATCCAGGGTCTCGGCCCATCCTGCTAGGTGCTGTGTTCTGCACACCAGTGGCTGCACATTGCTTTCCTGGGGGCAGACATGGCAAGAAAGATGCACCAGTCAGTGCCTCAACCAGAAAAGCGATCCGGCCGCTAGACTGAGCCGGCAAAGATGGCGGCCGCTCGCTGCCAGTGGGGCCCGATGCGATTTGGCAAAGATGGTGGCACACAAGCTAACAGTCTGAGACAGCGAGTGTGGAGGCCTCGTGACAGGAAGGGTGGGGGTGGGGCAGCCCAAGGCATGGCCAACCAGAACTGTGCCTGAGCCGGCCGTTGGACTTGGTGGGAAAGAATGTGATGGGCAAGTGACAGGAGGTAGAGCTTGAAAAGGTCAACAGGGAACTGCTTCCCTCGGGAGGTCTGAGCTTATTGGCTGAAAGATGAGGATTGACATGCCTGGGTTTCAATGAATTTTCAAGACCGTTTGAGTCCTTCCTCCCTTTCCTTCCAGGTCCTTGGAGTCGTGGATTGCACTTTAAGCCCAGGCATGTCCTGTTCTTATAATTTTACCATTACCAGAAAAACTAAAGTATTCCAAAATAGAGGCACTTTGCTGCACAGGCTGAAATGTTCCCTGATTTCCACCTGGAGATGGCTCAGGACAATAGGGACAGAGCTAGAAAGTACTTAATGAACTCTGCTATGTTTGAAAGGAACAGGATCCCGCGATTACAGACACCCTCCAACCCACTGCCCTCCCCCCATTCCTACTCCCTCCTCCCCTGTCCACCTTCCTCCCCCTTTCCACTCCCCCCTGCCCCCTCGCTTCCTCCTCCCCTCCATTTCCCCTCCCACCTCCCTCTCCCATCCCTTCACCCTCCTCCTACACCCACACTCTCCCTTCCCCCACAGACCCACTCCCCCACCCTCACTCTCCCGCAACCTCTCCTTTGTAGAAAAGCCTCCTGGGCCTTCCCTNATGGCTCAGGACAATAGGGACAGAGCTAGAAAGTACTTAATGAACTCTGCTATGTTTGAAAGGAACAGGATCCCGCGATTACAGACACCCTCCAACCCACTGCCCTCCCCCCATTCCTACTCCCTCCTCCCCTGTCCACCTTCCTCCCCCTTTCCACTCCCCCCTGCCCCCTCGCTTCCTCCTCCCCTCCATTTCCACTCCCACCTCCCTCTCCCATCCCTTCACCCTCCTCCTACACCCACACTCTCCCTTCCCCCACAGACCCACTCCCCCACCCTCACTCTCCCGCAACCTCTCCTTTGTAGAAAAGCCTCCTGGGCCTTCCCTGAGTTTCAAAGAGCAAACTTAATCAGAGAAGTGAGAAAATGCAGAAACGAAAACAGTCATGCAAGAGAAAATAATAATAGTTTAGCCATAAATCAGAGTCTGCTGCTTGCTGCTACTGCTAAGTCACTTCAGTCGTGTCCGACTCTGTGTGACTCCATAGACAGCAGCCCACCAGGCTCCCTCATCCCTGGGATTCTCCAGGCAGGAACACTGGCGTGGGTTGCCATTTCCTTCTCCAATGCATGAAGTGAAAAGTGAAAGTGAAGTCTCTCAGTCGTGTCTGACTCTTTGCAAACCCATGGACTGCAGCCTATCAGGCTCCTCTGTCCATGGGATTTTCCAGGCAAGAACACGAGTGGGTTGCCATTTACTTCTCCAATGCATGAAAGTGAAAGTTGAGCACTCCTAAATAAAACAGATAAGGTGTCCACTCCTGAGGTCAAGGAAGACTTCCGTGTCTGCACATGAGTTGGAAGGCTTCTTGGGAGGCTAAAAGGGGGGGAGCCCAAAAGGGGAGGAGCCCCAATAAGAGTGGCCATGCACCCATAGGCCTCTGCAGTAGGATCCATCTTAGACAAAGATGGGGGAGGGTCCAAGAACCAGTCAGGTGTGAGAAAAGAAACAAGATGATTTTCCAAAGGTAAACAAAGACCCGGAAGGACTGTCCTATATAAGTGATTTACATCACCTCTTTACAGCCCTCCTCCTCACTCAGGATGCCCGTGTTCTTCTCTGGGTGTGTGTCTCTGCCTAGCTTCTGACTTACAGAGTTCCTCTTCATTCAGGATGCCCACATCCTCTTCAGGTGTGTGTCTCTGCCTAGCTTTTGATTTACCGCACTCCACCTCATTAGAGAGGGTGGCCATACCCTTTCTCTCTTGGTGTGTATTTCTGCTTTGCTTCTTTCTTAAATAAACAACCTGCTTCTCTGTATGCTCTCCCATACATTGTATCTCTAATAATACAGTTTTTGCTTCCTTTAAATATTCTTGCTTTCAAATGGGAGAAAGAGCCAGGACCACTTGCTTCCAGCCTCTAGCTTCTGCTGGTCTGGTAGCTAGGATTCCTGAGTTTTCATTCAGGCTGCTGATGCTGCTAAGTCGCTTTAGTTGTGTCCAACTCTGTGTGATCTCATAGATGGCAGCCCACCAGGCTGCCCCGTCCCTGGGATTCTCCAGTCAAGAACCCTTTCTTAAATAAACAACCTGCTTCTCTGTATGCTCTCCCATACATTGTATCTCTAATAATACAGTTTTTGCTTCCTTTAAATATTCTTGCTTTCAAATGGGAGAAAGAGCCAGGACCACTTGCTTCCAGCCTCTAGCTTCTGCTGGTCTGGTAGCTAGGATTCCTGAGTTTTCATTCAGGCTGCTGATGCTGCTAAGTCGCTTTAGTTGTGTCCAACTCTGTGTGATCTCATAGATGGCAGCCCACCAGGCTGCCCCGTCCCTGGGATTCTCCAGTCAAGAACCCTGGAGTGGGTTACCATTTCCTTCTCCAATGCATGAGAGTGAAAAGTGAAAGTGAAGTCTCTCAGTCGTGTGCGATTCTTTGAGACCCCATGGACTGCAGCCTACCAGGTTCCTCCGTCCATGGGATTTTCCAGGCAAGAGTACTGGAGTGGGGTGCCATTGCCTTCTCATTCAGGCTACTTAGGTTCAATCCCTGGGCAGAGAACTAAGATCTCTCTTCAGGACCACTCATTCCTCTCCTTTTGAAATCAAAATTGTGCTGGTCTTCTTTTTGGGCTTCCTTAGTGGCTCAGTGGTAAAGAATCCACTTGCCAGTGCAGAAGACACAAGAGATACAGGTTTTGCCCCTGGGTCAGGAAGATCCCCTGGAGTAGGAAATGGTAACCCACTCCAGTACTCTTGCCTAAAAAATTCCATGGACAGAGGAGTCTGGGGGGCTACAGTTCATGGGGTCACTCTTCCTTTAGGTAGTAGCAAGCCATAGGGTGAATGACTATTTTGGAGATTGGTCAACCCACATGGATCCCTAGAATTTGACTTGAGTGGCTGGTCTCTGTATCTTATCAGGATGAATGAGCCACACCTTGGCGTTCATGCATGTTAGCAACAACAGTTTTCACTCTGGCCCTAGATGCACCAACTGTATCTCTAACACTCCCGCCTTTTAGCAGATGTCTCCTCAGATTTCCCTCGTTTGCCTCATAGCTGCGTCTTATAGATGTCCATCTTAGTACTCTGTATGGCATCATGTTGTAAGTATAGGTAGCAGTTGTTCTGCAGTGAAAAGCCAATTCTGACTCCAGGTTGGAACTGTTTTCTTTGACTTGCTTTTCATTGCCTTTGCTATTATAATCATGCATAATGGCCTGCCTTTAGAGAGTCCTGCACCACCAAACTGTTAAACCAAACTGTCTTTGTTCAGAACCCTGTCCACCTGTAGATGGCAGGAAGGAAGAAATTAACACAGCTCCTACATTCCCCACCAGAGGCTTGCCATTCTAGAAGATATTCGCAACTGGTTCCAAATAGGAAAAGGAGTACGTCAAGGCTGTATATCGTCACCCTGCTTATTTAACTTATATGTAGAGTACATCATGAGAAACACTGGGATGGAAGAAGCACAGGCTGGAATCAAGATTGCCAGGAGAAATATCAGTAATGTCAGATATGCAGATGACACCACCCTTATGGCAGAAAGTGAAGAAGAACTAAAGAGCTTTTTGATGAAAGTGAAAGAGGAGAGTGAAAGAGTTGGCTTAAAGCTCAACATTCAGAAAACAAAGATCATGGCATCTGGTCCCATCACTTCATGGGAAATGGATGGGGAAAGAGTGGAAACAGTGTCAGACTTTGTTTTTCTGGGCTCCAAAAACACTGCGGATGGTGACTGCAGCCATGAAATTAAAAGACGCTTACTCCTTGGAAGAAAAGCTTTGACAAACCTGCCGGGGTCCAGCTCTGGTGGATCCAGGGTGATTTGAAGGGAGACGGATAGGCGAGGAAAAATTATTTAATTAGAAATATAAGATTAGATTAGGAAAAAATAGTATAGTAGGAAATTTAGTGAAGAAAAGAGGCTGAATAGCTTGGTTTATGGGGAAAACCAATAAAACCTCCAGACAAGAGGTTTGCACCATCTACGTTAGGCCACCGGCGTCCACTTGGATATTGAAGGGTACCCCGCCTTAGGCTCCCTTTCACGTGGATCTTAGCAGCCAGGGCAAGTAAGTAGACGTGGTGAGCCTCCCCGCTCCAGATGGGAATTCAGCCGAAAAGGGGGAGAAAAGAACGACATGGGGAAGCCCAGCATCGGTGCAAGACTCCCCAAACTTTATTTTTCAAAATCAGCTTATATACCCCAAGTGCTACATAAAGAAATAATGGAATATGCAGAGTTATGCAGGGGTGGCAGTCCTGACCCTCACTGAGACCAGGCTTTCTTTTCGCATACCCTCCCATATACAAAAGGTCTCAGGTGGTTTGCATTATCTTCTGGCCAAGAGGCCTGTTAACATTTTTATGGCTCTCTTCCTGGATAATTGTCTATCAACCAGGAAACTCCTTTTCCCTGGAAGTGTTCTTTCTTTACTCTGCATTACCCTCAAAGTACTAAATAAAGGTACATTCCTGTAGAACAAAGGTGCAATGGGTTATAACAAAGAAAGTACTTAACTCAAAGATCTAATATTGCTAATACCAGGTCTACTACCTGTTTTTCTATATACCAACCATATCTCACAAATAAAAGATATGAAAATTCGGCAGCAAGTATTGGCTCAACAAATGAAACCTTAAATCAGTCCTATTCTAATGGTTTTGACTCCTCGGAAGCCCCTACATTCCTAGGATGTTTTAAGCTTCCTGTGCCTCCCGCTGTCAGGAGGCCTCAATCAATCACATGCGCAGTTGTACCAGTCCTGCAGGCAGGCTAGAAAGCCATCAGAGGGGTTTTTGGATTGAAACACTCTTTCAAATGCAGAAAACTAAAGCCCTGAGTTGACTTTTTCCAGAGAATGTCAGAGGAGTGGAAAAGCAGGCAGATTCTTATTCTGGGGGGATACATGCTCAGGAAATGCCAGGGTTAAAACCTGAGATCTGACTCGACCTTGCCCATCAAATCTCTGCTGCATGACCTTGTCCCGGGTGGGATTCCTCACGCTGGCTCCCGGCACAAACCTACACACCATACTAAAAGGCAGAGACATTACTTTGCCAACATAGTCAAAGCTATGGTTTTTCCAGTAGTCATGTATGGATGTGAGAGTTGGACTATAAAGAAAGCTGAGCACCAAAGAATTGAAACTTTTGAACCATGGTGTTGGAGAAGACTCTTGAGAGTCCGTTGGACTGCAAGGAGATCAAACTAGTCAATCCTAAAGGAAATCAGTCCTGAATATTCATTGGAAGGACTGATGCTGAAGTTGAAGCTCTGCTATTTTGGCCACTTGATGCAAAGAACTGACTCATTGGAAAAGACCGTGATGCTGGGAAAGACTGAATGCAGGAGGAGAAGGGGACAACAGAGGATGAGATGATTGGATGGTATCACTGACTTGATGGACATGAGTTTGAGCAAGTTCCGGGAATTGGTGAAGGACAGGGAAGCCTGGCATGCTGCAGTCCATGAGATCACAAAGAGTCAGTCACGATTGAGTGACTGAACTGGGCTTCCCGGGTGACTTAGACATTAAACAACCTGCCTGAAATGCAGGAGACCTGGGTTCAACTCCTGGGTCAGGAAGATCCCCTGGAGAAAGGAATCAGAGAAAACAAGTTTATTAATCACAACAATTGGCAGTAGTATCAGCCTGGTAGCATCAATTTCCCTGCCCCCATGATCCACCGTGTGACACTCTGGGAGCACAAGGTAGCTAGAACACTGGTTTGCACAACAACTGCGAAACTAGGGCCAAGGGCCAAGTGACTTTCTATAGCAAGTAATTAACTGGCCAGTCACTATTCTCCAGAGAGTGAGTAGTTGTATAGTCAGTCATACTATGAGGTCATGTCCATAATGCTCCTTTATTCTCCTTAGTTTCATTTCAAAGCCTCAAGATCCACTCCCAAATATGTCTTTGGTTTGTGCCAGTGTATCTGAGCCTAGTTTTCTACTCCCTTTGATTGTAAACTCTCTTCCTAGAACAGGACCTTCACCTCCCTGCTCTGCCTGTCATGAGAACCAGCCTTGCTTAATGGGCTTGAAGCCAATGAAAGTGTGGAAGTTCTATGTGTAGTTTGGCAAGTATCTTGTGTTGGTAATACATCCGCAGGGCCTCCAAACATGAGGAGGCTGCTCTGCTCTAGTTAAGTCAGAGGGATGGGTATGGGAGGACTGTTTCTAGAATGATAAGGAAATCTGGTAGTTTAAGTTTCTCAGGTTCTTGCTGTAAGAAATAAAACTTAAAGTATCCATTTTCAAGGACTACTAAACTTTGAGTGACAGCTTGCTGATGTAATAGTAAGGGATACTAGTGTGGGAAAGTCTGGGCAAACAAAGGGAGAGTAAAATGCCTAGGATTTTCACAGGGGTTCATTCTATTGGTGAATCAAAAAATAGGAATGGGAATAAGTGTGCAGGATAGGTAATAAACCTAGGGCAAAGACTGTTAACCTTGTAGTTGACTACAGGAAGATTATTAACCCGTTCAGTTCAGTTGCTTAGTTGTGTCCGACTCTTTGTGACCCCTGCTCTAGTTAAGTCAGAGGGATGGGTATGGGAGGACTGTTTCTAGAATGATAAGGAAATCTGGTAGTTTAAGTTTCTCAGGTTCTTGCTGTAAGAAATAAAACTTAAAGTATCCATTTTCAAGGACTACTAAACTTTGAGTGACAGCTTGCTGATGTAATAGTAAGGGATACTAGTGTGGGAAAGTCTGGGCAAACAAAGGGAGAGTAAAATGCCTAGGATTTTCACAGGGGTTCATTCTATTGGTGAATCAAAAAATAGGAATGGGAATAAGTGTGCAGGATAGGTAATAAACCTAGGGCAAAGACTGTTAACGTCGTAGTTGACTACAGGAAGATTATTAACCCGTTCAGTTCAGTTGCTTAGTTGTGTCCGACTTTTTGTGACCCCATAAATTGCAGCACGCCAGGCCTCCCTGTCAGTCACCAACTCCCAGAGTTCACTCAAACTCACGCGCATCGAGTCAGTGATGCCATCCAGCCATCTCATCCTCTGTCGTCCCCTTCTCCTCCTGCCCCCAATCCCTCCCAGCATCAGAGTCTTTTCCAATGAGTCAGCTCTTCGCATGAGGTGGCCAAAGTATTGGAGTTTCAGCTTCACCATCAGTCCTTCCAATGAACACCCAGGACAGATCTCCTTCAGAATGGACTGGTTGGATCTCCTTGCAGTCCAAGGGACTCTCAAGAGTCTTCTCCAACACCACAGTCCAAAAGCATCAATTCTTGGCGCTCAGCTTTCTTCACAGTCCAACTCTCACATCTATACGTGACCACTGGAAAACCATAGCCTTGACTAGACGGACCTTTGTTGGCAAAGTAATGTTTCTGCTTTTGTTAACCCATAGTACTCAGCAAATGATGAACTGGGGGAAGGACTTGTGTGCCAAGAAGATAAATTGCTCCTTGTAATGACTCTGGATGTGCCTGCCCATCAGACACCCAATCTTGCAAGACTGTTAGTAAGGCCTCATGTCTCTAAGTCCATTCCCTGGGTTTGAGTCAGTGGGCTTTATTTCCCACACTTGCATGCAAATCTCCCTATCGAAGGTCTTAAGGTCTTACTATTTTTCATGAAGGCCCTGATTTGGACATATAAGATCTGTTCAAGTTATGCACCCCATGCCATTTGGCAGCTCTACTTCTCTTACTGGTAGCTGCTGACTCTGGTTTTCAGCACAGCCTGCCCCGCTGTGGCCAGATAAGGATCTCTTTAAGCCTGGCCACAGAAGCCTTTTAGATTTGACAAGGATTTAGGGTTCATAATTGGCTGACCCCAGTCTGTGTTTTTTTTTTTCTTCTCATTTCTATTGACAGTGACTTTTTAAATTATATATTGATTTAGACTGTGCTGGGTCATCATTGCTGCAAGCAGGCTTTTTCTAGTTGCAGTGAGAGGGGCTACTCTCTAGTTGTGGTGCATGGGCTTCTCCTTGTGGTGGCTTCTCTTGTTGCAGCACACAGCCTTTTGGGCACTCGGGCTCAGTAGTTGCAGCTCTTCCAGCTCCAGAGCACAACCTCAGTAGTTGTGGCACATGGGCTTGGTTGCTTCAAGACATGTGGGATCTTTCCAGACCAGGGATCTTCCCAGTCCAGAACCAGTGTCCTCTGCATTGCAAAGTGGATTCTTAAACACTGAACCAGCAGGGAAGTCATATTTGCAGTAATTTCTATTGAAGTACAACCTACAGAAAAACAGTGAACAAACCACAAGTGCATATGTAGCTCAATGGTTTTTCACAATGTGACCACATCGGTATAGCAGCACTCAGAAAAAGAAAGAGCACATTGCCACATCCTAGAGCCCCTCTCATGTCTGTCTCAAGTTACTAAACCTTCCAAGAGCAAACACTAATCTGACTTCTCTCTTCATGGATTAGTTTTCCCTATTTTTGTGCTTTAAAAGGGGTTTTATTATACACTCTTTTGTGACTGATCTCTGCTGCTTTTGTAAGAGTCATCTCATTTTTTGGTGTGAGTAGTTGTAGCTTGTTCATTTTCATTGCTCCATGTTATTCTCTGATGTGAATATACCACAATTTATCTAGAAATTCTATTTTTCATATGCATTTGGAGAGTTAAAATTTTTTGCCTACTGTGAATAGTGTTGATGTGAACACTCATAGGTGTGTTCTGGTGCATATATGCATATAATTCTGTTGAATAAATAGGAGTGAAACTGTTGCATCATAGGTTATGTATAAATTCACATATACTGATGTTGCCAAATAAATTTCCAAAGTGGTTGTATCAACTTTCATTTGCATCACTTGCTCCACATTTTCACAAAAAAATGATATTTCTATCATTTTTCATTTTACATATTCAAGTGTGAAAGTAAAAGGGTCACAGTATGCTTTAATATTCATTTCCCTGATCTTCATGAATAATGAGGTTGAAATCCTTTTCATTTGTTTATTAGTCATTTGTATTAGCCATTTTTTCTGAAGTACCTGTTTGTCTTTTCCCATTTTTTCTAATGGATTGTTTGCCTTTATTTATCAATTTGTAGGAATTTTTAATGTATTCTGGATATAATTCCTTTGCTGGACACACGTAATACAAATAAACAGTCCCATTCTTCTATTTAATAATATACTGGGGGTTTAGGTGAAGTAGCCAAGAAAAAGAAATAAAAGTCATGCATATTGAAAAGGAAGAAATAAAACTATTTCAATTTGCAGAAGACATGGTCTTATATTTATATGTATGATTAAATGTGTGTATGTGCATATACATACATGTTAAGTTACCTGATTTCTGAAAAATGTGACACTTAAGTATAGTGAGGAAACAGTGGTCTTTTTTTTTTTTTTTTTTTGGTCCGTTGCTTTTCTCTTTCTTAATGATGCCTTTTGCTGAACAAATGTTAAGTTTTATACAGTCTTTTTTCTTTATTGCTAGCATTTTATTTCTACTGTGACCTGTTACAGAAAATGTTGCCTACTTCAAAATTATGAAAATATTCCCTATGTTTTCTTTAAATTATTTTTTACCTTTCACATTTATATATACAAACATATCCAGCTGACTTTCATTCATAGTTTGAAAAAAAGTCTATTAATTTTTTGAAGTGGATATCCAACTGACCAAATCATATGTATGTAAGACCTTGTCTTCTGCAAATAGAAATAGTTTTTTTTCTTCCTTTTCAATATGCATGCCTTTTATTTCTTTTTCTTGGCTACTTGACCTAAAACCCCCAGCACATTATTAAATAGAAGTGGAAAGAGCAAGGATCCTCATTTGCTTTCGGTTTTTAAGAGGAAAGATTTTAGTCTTTCACTAGTGAGTATGATGCTACCTTTGATTTGTTTCCAGCTTGTCACCCTGCTTATTTAACTTCTATGCAGAGTACATCATGGGAAACGCTGGACTGGAAGAAACACAAGCTGGAATCAAGATTGCCAGGAGAAATATCAATAACCTCAGATATGCAGATGACACCACCCTTATGGCAGAAAGTGAGGAGGAGCTAAAAAGCTTCTTGTTGAAAGTGAAGAGGAGAGTGGAAAAGTTGGCTTAAAGCTCAACATTCAGAAAACGAAGATCATGACATCTGGCCCCATCACTTCATGGGAAATAGATGGGGAAACAGTAGAAACAGTGTCAGACTTTGTTTATTTGGGCTCCAAAATCACTGCAGATGGTGACTGCAGCCATGAAATTAAAAGGCGCTTACTCCTTGGAAGAAAAGTTCTGACCAACCTAGACAGTATATTCAAAAGCAGAGACATTACTTTGCCGACTAAGGTCCATCTAGTCAAGGCTATGGTTTTTCCTGTGGTCATGTATGGATGTGAGAGTTGGACTGTGAAGAAGGCTGAGCTACAGGGAGACCTGGCGTGCTGCGATTCATGGGGTCACAAAAAGTCGGACACAACTGAGTGACTGAACTGAACCGAACTGAACTGAACTTATTTTGCTGCTTTTTGTTCAGTGTGCTGAAAACCATTATTTCATATTTTTTTTCTGATATTTTGGTTGTTTCATAGGAATTTGTGGTAGGTTGAATTATAGACACCCAAAGACTTCTACATCCTAACCCCCAGAATCTGTGAATATATTACCTTGTACTGCAAAACGGACTTCAAAGATGTAATTAAGTTAAGGATCTTGAGTGGGGAGATTTTTCAGGATATTGCAGATATCCTGCAATACCTGAGTTGGCCCAGTGTCTTTGTAAGGAAGTGTCCTTGTAAGAGACAAGATGATGTGACAATGGAAACAGAGATTTGAAGATACTTTCTGGATGGCTTTAAAGATGGGAAAAGAGGCCATAAGAAAAGGAAGGTAAAATATGCAGTTCTAGGAACTGGAAGAAACAAGGAAACAGATTCTTTCTAGAGCATGGCCACCACCAATACCTTGGAGGAGCATGGCCACAACTGATAACTTGATTTCACCCAGACAAACCCATTCCAGACTTCTGACCTCCAGAACTGTCAGATAATACATGTGTGTTGTTTTAAACCACTAAAATTGTGGTAAATTTTTTATAGCAGTTAACAGGACACTAATAGGTCCCTGTTTCTCCATCATATGTATAAACAGAAGGAAATTAAGTTTTTCTACATAAACTATTCCTGAGGAAAAAGAAGAGGTGGGAGCAATCCTCAAGTTTTCCTCACTCTGCACAGCTTGTGGAATCTTAGATTCCCAACCAAGGATTGAACCAGGGCCCTCAGCAGTGAAATCACTGAGTCCTAACCACTGGGCTGCCAGGGATTTCCCAATTCTCAACTCATTAAATGAGGCCGGCATTACCATAAAATCAGATAACAAAAGTCAGGAGGAAAATGGATATATGTATATGTATGGCTAAGTCCTTTTGCTGTCCACCTGAAACTATACAATATTCTTAATCGGCTATATGCCAACATGGGGCTTCCCAGGTGGTTCAGTAGTAAAGAATCTGCCTGCAATGCAGAAGACCAGGGTTCAATCCCTGGGTCAGGAAGATCCCCTGGGGANGACAGGGAGACCTGGCGTGCTGCGATTCATGGGGTCACAAAAAGTCGGACACAACTGAGTGACTGAACTGAACCGAACTGAACTGAACTTATTTTGCTGCTTTTTGTTCAGTGTGCTGAAAACCATTATTTCATATTTTTTTTCTGATATTTTGGTTGTTTCATAGGAATTTGTGGTAGGTTGAATTATAGACACCCAAAGACTTCTACATCCTAACCCCCAGAATCTGTGAATATATTACCTTGTACTGCAAAACGGACTTCAAAGATGTAATTAAGTTAAGGATCTTGAGTGGGGAGATTTTTCAGGATATTGCAGATATCCTGCAATACCTGAGTTGGCCCAGTGTCTTTGTAAGGAAGTGTCCTTGTAAGAGACAAGATGATGTGACAATGGAAACAGAGATTTGAAGATACTTTCTGGATGGCTTTAAAGATGGGAAAAGAGGCCATAAGAAAAGGAAGGTAAAATATGCAGTTCTAGGAACTGGAAGAAACAAGGAAACAGATTCTTTCTAGAGCATGGCCACCACCAATACCTTGGAGGAGCATGGCCACAACTGATAACTTGATTTCACCCAGACAAACCCATTCCAGACTTCTGACCTCCAGAACTGTCAGATAATACATGTGTGTTGTTTTAAACCACTAAAATTGTGGTAAATTTTTTATAGCAGTTAACAGGACACTAATAGGTCCCTGTTTCTCCATCATATGTATAAACAGAAGGAAATTAAGTTTTTCTACATAAACTATTCCTGAGGAAAAAGAAGAGGTGGGAGCAATCCTCAAGTTTTCCTCACTCTGCACAGCTTGTGGAATCTTAGATTCCCAACCAAGGATTGAACCAGGGCCCTCAGCAGTGAAATCACTGAGTCCTAACCACTGGGCTGCCAGGGATTTCCCAATTCTCAACTCATTAAATGAGGCCGGCATTACCATAAAATCAGATAACAAAAGTCAGGAGGAAAATGGATATATGTATATGTATGGCTAAGTCCTTTTGCTGTCCACCTGAAACTATCACAATATTCTTAGTCGGCTATATGCCAACATGGGGCTTCCCAGGTGGTTCAGTAGTAAAGAATCTGCCTGCAATGCAGAAGACCAGGGTTCAATCCCTGGGTCAGGAAGATCCCCTGGGGAAAGGAATGGCTATCCACTCCAGTATTTTTGCCTGGAGAATTCCATGGACAGAGGAGCCTGGAGGGTTACAGTCCATGGGATTGCAAAGAGTCAGACACAACTAGACACGCACACACACACACTCCAATATAAAATAAAAAGTTGTTTGAAAAACATACTTCAGCAGAATAAGCCTATAATATATAACAAGAATTATATGCTATGATCAAGTAGAGTTCATCCCAGGAACAGAAGTGTGGCTTACTTGCTGCCCTTCCTCCAGATACAAGTCATCATGTGGCTCCCTCTACCATGAGCATAGGCTGACAGTGAACAAGGTAGAAAATCAGAATCAGGGTTAGCAGTGACATGCCTCAGTGTCACAGAGCAGAGTCAGAAATGTGAAACTAAGAGATTTAAATATACTTTATTCCAACTGCTTACTAAAGCATATTTCATTCAAAGGAAACAAGTACTTCAACTAATCTGCCTTTCTTTTGAAACATAATTAATGAATGTGGAAAAAAGCTGCTGCATCAAAAAAAAAATCACAATCAGAATTCAACCAGAGACCAGAAGTTTTATTAAGGAGTTTGTCCCTTATGCATGTAGCAATGAGGAGCCATTTATAGGTTTGACTAGTGATGTAATAAGTTATGGGGCTTCCCTGGTGGCTCAGCAGTAAAGATTCTACCTATAATGAGGGAGCCTCAGTATATGTGAGTTTAAGCCCTGGAGGAGGGCATAGTAACTCACTCCAGTATTTTTGCCTGGAGAATCCCAAGGACAGAGGAGCCTGGTGGGCTACAGTCCATTGAGTCGCAGAGTCAGACACGACTGAAGCAATTTAGCATTGCATGGCAATAACTTAAAAGCTTTCCTTTGGCATAGTAATTTCCTAAGTGATGTTCAGATACCTAGGATGTACGTAAATGATCCATTGGAGACCAGGAAAAAAATGTATTAATATTTCCACTGTATCTCACAATTCATTTGCTTCAAAACTCATGCATTTATAATTTACCTTCCCCAAATTTCCTCAGTATATGTAGACATATTACACATCTTTTCAGTTCAGTCGCTCAGTCGTGTCCGACTCTTTGTGACCCCATGTACCACAGCAGGCCAGGCCTCCCTGTCCATCACCAACTCCCAGAGTACACCCAAACCCATCTCCGTTGAGTCGAGGATGCCATCCAACCATCTCATCCTCTGTCGTCCCCTTCTCCTCTCGCCCCCAATCTTTCCCAGCATCAGGGTCTTTTCCGCAATACTGCAAAAATATTTATTGGAGAGGGGTGCATAATCAAAAAGGTTTACAAATTTTGGCTCTACAGAATCCAAGATCACAGAGCCCTCACACTATGGTGTGTCATCTGAGGACACAGAAACAAGGGAGGGGATGGATTAACTGGTGACTCAGCCTCTCAGCAGAGGCTGCCAGTGGCTCTGACAACGTCTTTGATCAGACCTTACATTTGCAATCATATATTCAACTCCTCTCCAATACCCTCACATACACACATGCTCACAGTGATGGCAGACAACCAAATTATTTTGATGCAAGTGTCACACACTTCCTGCCTGTAAACATCCAAGTTAAATGTTTCCCCTCCCAGGGTAAGATGGTATAGTCCGGTTGTCACAGAGACCAAAAGCACCTCAAGTCTTTATGGTTGACAGCAGTTTTCTACACCAACTAGATACTGCAAATTCAACCTCAGAGGCAAAATTTTAATCTCCACCTCAGACACCTGAACCCTTCAATCCAATAAATTAATGAATAAACGTTAGAGAAAACACTAGAAACTTACCAGGGTACATGCATTAGAGGAAAAATATTTCTATATAAAAATTTAAGGAAATCATTTCAGATAGAGAGCTTGAAACATTTGGCTTTCCTGTCAAACATACATCTGTATTCTAGTCCCAGTTCAGCATACATTTGCAAGATGTCCATAGCATATGCTGGGCCTGAAGGAGATGTCAGAAGTCACTCAATCTGAATTCCATTCTCATTTCCACCAGGTATCTATCTAATGATACCAGTTTTCTAAGAGAAGGATAATAAAAGCAATATCTGAGATATTTTCCAACTCCCTGTATTAACGCAAAAGATACAAAGAGACCAAAATAACCCAACTTCTACTTTTCAGGAGCCTGGAACAAAAACAGGGTGTTGGGAGCAAAAGCAGGGTACTGTGCATGCCTGTTACATATAACACCACCTAAGTCACCCCTCCAGCCTGACCCCTGGACACACCCCTACCCTCATCCCATATGAGGAACAAGTTTGCCCCACCCCCACCCCAAGAGATAGCGAACAAGAGAAACTGTTGTTTGTTCTCACTTCCCAATAAAGCCTTGTTCAAAGTACTTATCTGGCATTTAGTCAACTTCTGTTGATTGGGGAAAGCCAAGAACCTTGGTCAGTGAGTGAGTGCAGTAGCAGCAGCAACTCCAGAGTATTTACCATGTGCAGGGTGTGATGTGCAGACACTCACTGCTTCAGGACTACATTAAAGAGGTGTGCATGTTAAGAATGGGGGAAGGGAGCTAGTTTGAGATAAGCCTAAGCCTCAATCTATAGTGGGATTTGGAAGTCAGGTTAAACAGCGCACACTTTACCTAGAGGGCATTAGAAAGCCATTGGGGGATTTTGAGAAGGCAGTGACTAGATAGAGTGTCATTGTACCATGACATTGTTTCTTCTCAAGCAAATAGAATTAGTGGAAATGACCACACTTACCACTGGGGTTTCAAAGTGAAATCGCTCGGTCGTGTCCAGCTCTTTGCAACCCCAGGGACTATAGCCTACCAGGCTCCAGGGGAAGGGAGCTAGTTTGAGATAAGCCTAAGCCTCAATCTATAGTGGGATTTGGAAGTCAGGTTAAACAGCGCACACTTTACCTAGAGGGCATTAGAAAGCCATTGGGGGATTTTGAGAAGGCAGTGACTAGATAGAGTGTCATTGTACCATGACATTGTTTCTTCTCAAGCAAATAGAATTAGTGGAAATGACCACACTTACCACTGGGGTTTCAAAGTGAAATCGCTCGGTCGTGTCCAGCTCTTTGCAACCCCAGGGACTATAGCCTACCAGGCTCCACCGTCCATGTAATTTTCCAGACAAGAGTACTGGAATGGGTTGCCACTTCCTTCTCCAGGGGATCTTCCCTACCCAGGGATCGAACCTGGGTCTCCTGCATTACAAGCAGACAGTTTACTGTCTGAGCCACCAGGGAAGCCTGGGGGTTTCAAAGCAGTATGTTAAATATCAGTAGTGAATCTGATGGGTCTTTCTAACTATCTGACACTCACTGTCCAAACTGAAGACGACAGGGCACACCTCACATATGGAGTGGTCATGGGTGCATGTGTCTTACAGCAAGGCAGTGGAAAGCTCGGATCTATGATGCCATGGCAGGTTCATGTCCACTCCTGGGATACAAAACTTGGTACAGCTTGTTTTCTGCTCCATCTGATTCAGCTGAGATTTGCTAGTGGGTAGAACCTTCAGAGTCTGTCGACATATGAGAAAGGCACATCTCCACCCATCCCCCACCCGCAGGAACCCCTGTTTTGTGCTTTGGAGTCAGAGGCACTGGACCCGTACAGACTTGGGATCCATTCTCTTCCTGGTCATAAGACCCTAAAAAAACCCTAGCTTAGAAGTTTGATGACCTTTCATCATGAGTGTCGCTGCTAGGTGCAGGCTTACTGAGAATTCTACTTTGCTTCTTATATACCATTTTCATTTTCTAGGTCTCTGTTTTGCTCCCCTCATGCTATCAACTCTAGTAAATATCTAGTAAGAAGATAGTATAGATGAAAAGGCATAGGACTGATATCAGGAAAATACATTGGTACCTTCCTATTTCTTTGCAAAGCATCTCCTTCAAGATCTCCAGTTGCTGAACTATGTCTACCTGCAAAATGACACTGCCACATGATACTCTGTTTTGGACCTTCCTAATGTTTCTTAAGTAAGTAAGTAAGTAAAGTCACTCAGTCGTGTCCGACTCTTTGTGAACCCATGGACTGCAGCCCACCAGGCTCCTCAGTCCATGAGATTCTCCAAGCAAGAATACTGGAGTGGGTTGCCATTTCCTTCTCCAGGGGATCTTCCTTACCCAGGGATCGAACCCGGGTCTCGCGCATTGGAGGCAGATGCTTTAACCTCTGAGCCACCAGATTTTTCATATCTCTTTCTCCTCTTAGATGCCTGAATTGCCAAGAGTTCCCATATGGGCATTTTTACTAGCAGGAATTCTTGGATGAGAATCACAGGGATAACTTTATATTAGGGACTTCTGGAAGAGAAATTAAGTAAACTACTTATAAACCCTGGCAATAGGTACTGGGCTAGATGCCCCTTTGAGATAATAGTTTAAGGCAGGCATTAATTTACCCATTTCATACACGAGAAAACAGTCTTAGAGAGAGGATAAATGATCTGCAAAATGCTACACGGGCGTTAAGTGTAAAAGCCAGGGTACAGATTATTCTCCGGTTGTATTTGTATTGGTGCAGCTTAGGGAGTGAAGAATGAGCAAAATTTCCAGAAAGTAGAAAGTAGAGTTGCTAGTATCCTTGCAACTCTAGGACCCTCTGCCTGAGAGATTTTATTGCAAACAGCAGAAATGACTCCTCAAAGACACAGGATTCCATCTAATTGAAAGGCGATAGTGCCCCGTGGTCACTGTGGGCTTCTCACAGGTGAAGAGGCAAAAGAGAGAGCTTTGAGTAGAGTACATTATAGTGTCATGAATTCCTGCCACACAACGGAGGCTAGAATGAATGTGGATAGAACTCAGGTTATTTCTTAGGATGCTTTTTAACACCACTATGACCAGTGTTAAAAGTATGATTTATCTGGTTCATTTAACTCAAGCACATTGGAGATTTATCTTGAGATATTACTATTATGATTGTGCCTATAGATGGGATAGGAGAATCTTAAGCTGCACCTCAACATATTTAATTTCTAACCATCAAACTCTGCATGCACTTGTAATTATACCAAGTTTTCTTTGATTCCTAGACCTAATAGTTGTTTTCCTTAAAATAGTTAAAGAAAAAATGATGTCAAATGGCAAGCAGGGAGTCCCAAGAATCTGTTCCTGCACGGAAGCAATTATTAAGATGCCAGAACTGTCAGAGTCAAATTTTTTGAACTCTCATTGTTGTCCAGTCACTAAGTCATGTCTGACTCTGCAACCCCATGAACTGCAGCACACCAGGCTTCCCCATCTTTCACGATCTCCCGGAGTTTGCTCAAACTCGTGTCCATTGAGTTGGTGATGCCACCCAATTTCTTTGATTCCTAGACCTAATAGTTGTTTTCCTTAAAATAGTTAAAGAAAAAATGATGTCAAATGGCAAGCAGGGAGTCCCAAGAATCTGTTCCTGCACGGAAGCAATTATTAAGATGCCAGAACTGTCAGAGTCAAATTTTTTGAACTCTCATTGTTGTCCAGTCACTAAGTCATGTCTGACTCTGCAACCCCATGAACTGCAGCACACCAGGCTTCCCCATCTTTCACGATCTCCCGGAGTTTGCTCAAACTCGTGTCCATTGAGTTGGTGATGCCACCCAACTATTTAATCGTTTGTCGCCCCCTTATCCTGCCCTCAATCTTTCCCAGCATCGGGGTCTTTTCAGTGAGTTGGCTCTTCGCATCAGGTGGCCAAAGTATTGGAGCTTCAGCTTCAGCATCAATCCTTCCAATGAATATTCAAGGTTGATTTCCTTTATGATTGACTGGTTTGATCTCCTTGCTGTCCAAGGGACTCTCAAGAGTCTTCTCCAGCACCACAATTCAAAAGCACCAACTCTTTGATGTTCAGCCTTCTTTATCATACAACTCTCACATCCATACATGATTACTGGAAAAACATAGCTTTGACTATTTGGGACTTTGTCAGGAAAGTGATGTCTCTGCTTTTAATAAGCTGTCTAGGTTTGTCATAGGGCTTCCCTTGTGGCTCATATGGCAAAGAATCTGCCTTCAAATGCAGGGGACCCAGGTTCAATCCCTGCCTCAGGAAGAGCCCCTGGAGAAGGGAATAGCAACCAACTCCAGTATTGTTATCTGGAGAATTCCATGGACAGAGGAGCCTGACGGGCTACAGTCCACGGGGTCACAAAGAGTCAGACACAACTCAGCAACTAATACAAACACACAGGTTTGTCATAGCTTTTCTTCCAAGGAGCAAATTCTTTTGATTTCATGGCTGCAGTCACCATCTGCAGGGATGTTGGAGCCCAGGAAAATAAAATCTGTCACTGTTTCCAGTTTTGAACTCTGGATTCTGAAAAAAAAAATAACTTACAACAAACAGAAGACTGCTTAATATGGAAAGAGATTTCAAATTTCAGGAAATGAATGTTGTTGTGTCACCCACATCCCACCACATTCCATGGTGGATATGGAAATGACAGACTGAGTTCCTGGTGCAAGTTGTTGGTACAGAGGGGAAATATGGACCTTTTTCTCATAGAATAATAGTTGTGCATTTTGACCTTTCTGATGGTTTTCTGAGATGTCAGCTCATAGACTTGCCTTTGTTTTGCTCCCCACTTAGAACTCTCTTAAGGCTGGGACAGTTGGTCAAAAGCATTTAAAGGCATTTAATACCCACATTCACCTGAGGCAAGGGACTGGACATTTGTTTTTGCTGTTGTTGTTGTGGAGTTGTAAGAGTTTTTTCTATATATTTTAGGTATTAACACCTTATCCAGTATATTTTTTGCAGATACATTCTCTGACTCCATAGGTTGCCTTTTCATTTTGCTGATTTTCTCTTTCTCTTGCAGAAGCTTTTTAGTTTGATGTAGTTTCACATGTTGATTTTTGGCTTTCTTGCTTGTGCTTTAATGTCATGTCTGAAAAAAAATCATTGCCAAGACAACGTCAAGACATTTTCCCCTAGGTTCCTTCTAGGAGTGTTATGGTTTCAGGTCTTGTGTTTAAGCCTTTAATCCACTTCAGGTTAATTTTGCGAGTAGGCAAAATAGGGATCCAGTTTCATTTTTCTACCTGTGGTTATCCAATTTTCCCAGGACCATTTATTGAAGAGACTATCCTTTCTGTATTGAGTATTCTTGGTTCCCTTGTCAAATATTAATTGACCTATACGCAGGGATTTATTTCTGGGCTCTATTCTGTTCCACAGATCTATGTCTATATTTTTATGCCATAATCATACTATTTTGATTACTATAGCTGTGTAGAATAGTTTGAAACCAAGAAGTGTGATGCCTCTGGCTATGTTTTTCTTTCTCAGGATTGCTTTGGTTATTTAGGATCTTCTGTGATTCTATACACATTTTAGGGTTAGAGGTTAAAGCGTCTGCCTCCCATGCAGGAGACCCGGGTTCGATCCCTGGGTTGGGAAGATCCCCTGGAGAAGGAAATGGCAACCCACTCCAGTATTCTTGCTTGGAGAATCTCATCGACTGAGGAGCCTGGTGGGCTGCAGTCCATGGGGTCACAAAGAGTTGGACACGACTGAGTGACTTTACTTTATACACATTTTAAGATTTTTTTTTTGCTATGTCTATGGAAAATAACATTAGAATTTTGACAGGTTTGGGTAGTATGGACATTTTGACCATATCAGTTCTTCTAATCCATGATCACAGGATATCTTCTAATTTATTTGTCTTTCCTTCAATTTCTTTCATCAGAGTTCTATGATTTTCAGTGTATTGATCTTTCACTCTCTTGGTTAAGTTTATTCTTAAGTATTTTGTTGCTTTTATGCTATTGTAAATGGAATTGTTTTCTTTATATCCTTTTCAGATATTTTGCTGTTATTGTATAGAAATGCAACTGACTTCTGTATGTTGATTTTATATCCTGAAGCTTTATTGCATTCGTTGATTAGTCCAACATTGTTTTTGGTGAAGTCTGTAGGATTTTCTCCATGTAAGATCAATCACCTACAAATATTCATAATTTTACTTCTTTATTTCCTATTTGGATGCCTCTTATTTTCTCATCTTGCCTGATATCTCTAGCTAGAACTTCCAGTACTAATAATATGTTGAATAAGAGTAGAGAATGGAGCATTTTATATATGGTTATGGAGAATGTTCCATACGCACTTGAGAAGAATGTGTATTCTGCTGCTGTTGAATAGAGTGTTCTTTATATACCTGTTTAGTCCACTTGATCTAAAGTATGGTTCAAGTCTAATGTTTCCATGTTTAATTTCTGTCTTAATGAACTGTGCATTGTTGAAAGCAGGTTACTGACACCCTCTAGTATTGTGTTGTTGTCTATTTCTCCCTAATATCTCTTAGTATATTCTTAATATATTTAGGGATTCTGATGTTGGGTGCATGCATATTTACATTTGTTAAATCTTCTTGATGAGTCAACCTCTTAGTCATTATATAATGAACTTATTTGTCTTCTGTTAATCATTTTTGGTATAAAGTCTATTTAGTTTGGTGTCTTATAGCTTCCCACCCTTCCTTTTGGTTTCCACTTGCATGGAATATCATTTTTTATCCCTTTTCTTTTAGTCTAAGATTGTCCATAGAGCTGAAGTGAGTCTTTTGTAGGCAGTATATAGTTGGGTCTTCTTTTTTAATCCATCCTGCCACTCTATACCTTATGACTGAAGAATTCAGTCTATTTATGTTTAAAGTAATTATTGATATGTAAGGACTTAGTAATGCCACGTTATTGTTTTCTGGCTCTATTGTGTTTCCATTGTTCCTTCCCCCCTGCCCCACTTTCTGTCTACTTTTGTGAGTTGGTGCTTTTCATGGTAGCTTATTTCTCTGATTCACTTCTCTTTATCTTTTCTGAAGCTATGATGGGGTTTTGCTTTGTGGTTTTTAAGGCCTAAACTTCTTATCTTTTTCTTAAAATTTTATTTATTTACTTTTGGCTGTGCTTTGTTGTTGCACAGGCTTTTTTCTAGTTTCGGAGAGTGGGGGCTACTTTCTAGATGGAGCATGTGGGCTTCTCATTGTGGTGTCTTCTCTTGTTGTGAAGTTCAAGCTCTAAGTGTGCAAGCTCCAGTAGTTGTGGCATGAGAGCTCAATAGTTGAGGTCCCCAGCCTCTAGAGCACAGGCTCAGTAGTTGTGGTACATGGACATAGTTGCTTCATGGCACGTGGGATCTTCATTATTTATTTACTTTTGGCGTGCTTTGTTGTTGCACAGGCTTTTTTCTAGTTTCAGAGAGTGGGGGCTACTTTCTAGATGGAGCATGTGGGCTTCTCATTGTGGTGTCTTCTCTTGTTGTGAAGTTCAAGCTCTAAGTGTGCAAGCTCCAGTAGTTGTGGCATGAGAGCTCAATAGTTGAGGTCCCCAGCCTCTAGAGCACAGGCTCAGTAGTTGTGGTACATGGACATAGTTGCTTCATGGCACGTGGGATCTTCCGGGATCTGGAATCCATGTCTCTTGCATTGGCAGGCTGAGTCCTTACCACTGAGTCACCAAGGAATCCAAAAACCTCTTGTATTTTAACAGTCTACTTTGAGCTGATAGTTACTCACTTTGATCACACACAAAAGCTCTCCCCTTTTATGTTTTTGATGTCACAATTTACCTCTTTTTATATGATGCATTCATTAAGAAATTAGAGTCACTATAATTACACCTTATATTATTTTCCCTTAAATTTTATACTATATAGTGGTTAATACATCATCATATCATTGAATTAGAATTTTCAAAATTTAACTGTATATTAACTTTACCACTGTGTTGTATATTTTCACATGTTTTCATGCTAACCATTAGTGTTTTTTCATTTCAACTTGAAGGCACGCCTCATGGTGATGAACTCCCTCAGCTTTGTCTGGGAAAGTCTTCATTTCTCTTTCATTCCTGAAGGACAACATTGACAGATAGAGTAGTCTTGAATGGCATTTTATTCCTTTCAACAGTTTGAAGATATAATTCCACTCTCTATTGGCCTGTACAGTTTCTTTTAAGAACTATAATGATTCTTTAATGGATGTGCCTGTGTAGGTTACAATCTTTTTTACTTCCTGTTTTTAGAATTTTCTGTTTGTCTCTAACTTTGGACAGTTTTATGTTTCTTAGAGAAGGTCATTTTTGATTGAGATAACGGGATGATCTATTAGCTTCATGAACTTGGACATCCAAGTTTTGCCCCAGGTTTGGGATGTTCTGAGCTATTATTTCTTTAAATAAACTTATTACAACAAACCAGGCTGGCTGCTGATAGCCTGTTTTGTTTGTTTGTTTGTTTTGTCTGCATGGCTTGTGGGATCTTAGTTCCCTGACCAGGGTTTGAACCTGTATCCTCTGCATTGTAAGTGCAACTTAACCACTGGATCACCAGGGAAGTCCCTGATAGCCTCTTTTTTGCTTTCTCATAAGTGGTGCTAGAGTTCACATTTGTGGGTTTTTTTTTCCCTTGCCATAGTCCATCTTCTGAGCATACTCCCTATCTACCAGGACTTACTTTTGCTTTTACCCTTGAGAATATGGACAAGCAGCTGGTTTCAGACTGAGATAGATGATGACTGGGCACTCGGGACATTGGGAGTGCTTGCAGGCCAGGTGGGGGATCTTCCAGTGAGGTTTTCCCAACAGAAAAAATCCTGTGTGTTTGTAGTTGATTGATTTCCAAACAGAATATCAAGAATGCCAATATTACCACCAAATGTGCTTCATTCTGAGGCCTCTTCTCTTAGCTGCTATCTCACTGTGTGCTCACATGACTTCTTCACTGTGCACACACAGTGAAGGAGGAAGAGAACAAGTTCTCTCGTTTGTTTTCTTGCTCAGTCACTTCAGTTGTGTCCAACTCTCTGCGACTCCATGGACCACAGCCCACCAGGCTCTTCTGTCCATGGGATTCTCCAGGCAAGAGTACTGGAGTGGGTTGCCATTTCCTTCTCCAGTGATAAAGTTTTCTTATAAGAACACTAATCCTATCAGAATAGGGAACTGTCCTCCTGATCTCATCTAACTGTAGCTATTTCCCAAAGGCCCCATCTTCAAGTACCATCACACTGAGAGTTAGGGCTTCACCATATAAATTTAGGAGGGAAGACAAATACTCATAACATTAGGCAACATTCAGGTAAGTGTCACATGAATTCTTTACATAATGACAACTTCCTAGATTTACCACTAAAAGGAGATTACTAAGGAGTATTGCTAGCAACAGGCACAAAAGTATATAATGGATCTGTTGTACATACTTTTAAAAATGCATGGCTTTGGTTAAAGAAATGATGGGACAAAATGAACAGGTAAGTTTGAATCTCAAATTAAACAGTGAAGATTCCAAAAAGCAACAATTAACTCTTACTACAAGTCATTACTTATAGTGCCCAGAAGTCAATTTTATTTTTTTGTGTGCTTGATTGTACATTTATTTTATAGATTTGATGTTAGATTTTTTCTTCTTTAACTTTATTTTTTTCTTTAATATTTTTATTTTTTAGTTTGTTTTGCTTTACAGAGTCAATTTTAAAACCAACTGCCTATATCTATATTGTTACTTATCTGTCTAGTGATATAATCATCTTGGCATGGATGCCTTATAGGATTTTCTGAAAAGTAAACTAGTTGCATGATCATGGATTGGAATGGTTTAACTATTTTTAAAAAGCAAATGTTGATACCTAAAAAAATTCGTGTTAAACCTCAGTTTCAGCTAAGTCTATGAGCCCCACCTAGAGTAACCTTCAAAACAAGAAACTTCTAAGGAGTACTAATAACATAAGTGAATAAAACATTGGTCAATAGACAATGAAATCATTTTAATGGTGCCATGAATAGTCCAGTGGAGAAAAGGACTAAGTAAAATTTCGCTATGTAGAGTGAAATCAAATTTTAAAGAATTAAGGAAGAGAAATTTCCCTGGTGGTCCAGTGGCTAAGACTCCATTCTACCAATGTAGGACCCTGGTGTCAGTCCCTGGTCAGGGACCTAGATCTCACATGGCACAACTAACGAACAAGACTTGGTACAGCCAAATAAATAAATAAATAAATTTTTTAAATTGGAAATTTACACCGTTGTGTTGGTTTCTGTAATACAACAACATGAATCAGTTATAAGTATGTTTATATGTATATATATATATATATACATACATATACATATATATATAAAATACATATACCTACATATACCCCCTTCCTCTCGAGCCTCCCTCCCATCCCCACTTCCCCATCCTACCCCTCTAGGTCATCATAGAGCACTGGGCACCAGACTGGGCTCCCTGTATTATATACCAGCTTCCCACTAGCTATCTATAGTGGATATATGTCATGCTACTCTGTCAGCGTGTCCTGCCCTCTCCTTCCCCTGCTGTGTCCACAAATCTATTCTCTACATCTGCATCTCTATTCCTGCCCTGCAAATAGGTTCATCAGCACCATCTTTCTAGATTCCAAATATATACATTAATATACAATATTTGTTTTTCTGACTTACATCAGAAAGTAAGTATAACAAGCTCTAGGTTCATCCACCTCAGTTCAGCTCACTCACATTTATTCTTTTTATGGCTGAGTAATATTCCATTGTATATATGTACCTCAACTTCTTTATCTCTTTATCTGTTGATAGACATCTAGGTTGCTTCCATGTCCTGGCTATTATAAATAATGCTGCAATGAACACTGAGGTACTGGTATCTTTTTGAATTGTGGTTTTCTCAGAGTATATGTCCAGTAGTGGGATTTCTGGGTCATATGGTAGCTTATTCCTAGTTTTTTTTAAGAATCTTCATACAATACATATTCTTTAAAAGGGAGGACTCAAATGTGCAACAATTTACCCTTTGCACAACATAATCCACCTCAGTTCAGCTCACTCACATTTATTCTTTTTATGGCTGAGTAATATTCCATTGTATATATGTACCTCAACTTCTTTATCTCTTCATCTGTTGATAGACATCTAGGTTGCTTCCATGTCCTGGCTATTATAAATAATGCTGCAATGAACACTAAGGTACTGGTATCTTTTTGAATTGTGGTTTTCTCAGGGTATATGTACAGTAGTGGGATTTCTGGGTCATATGGTAGCTTATTCCTAGTTTTTTTTAAGAATCTTCATACAATACATATTCTTTAAAAGGGAGGACTCAAATGTGCAACAATTTACCCTTTGCACAACATATGTGTATCTGCTCAGTTCACCCTTTGTACTAATCAGATACACTACTACCCTATGTTAAGTATACTCTGATATCAAACTTTCTAAGAAGATGCAGGCCATAGTCTCTAAAATTAAGTAATTCAGGAGACTTAATTAACAAGCTGAAGCCCCCTTGCTTTGATTAATCTTGATTGAAGACCAATTGATCAACATATTCTCTTCTATCATTCATTCTTTATTACCCTTGATCTTGACCAACATTGCAGCTTGTTTAAGTTATTTACCTTTTGGGACAACCCAACATTTTATCTTTGAAGGGTTTGAGCCCTCTGTTGCCCTGCCATTATGAGTCACTTTTACTGTATTTGTTCTCCTTTCACTGCTATCATCAGACATGGAATAACTAAAAGAGATCCCAGTGGATCATCTGAGTGACAAATATATTCTATCCTGCCTCCATTATGAAGCAGAAGCTCTAACTTCTCATGATAATCAGAGATAGTTATGCCCACTAGTAGAGTAACTGCTTTCTTTGCTTTCTCCTCTATCAAAATGAGAAGCCTAAAGTTACCACTGGTAGTTGTAGTTTCAGGTTAGGTAGAACCCTTAATATGTTTCCTGGTGGAAGCATTCCCCGTGAGAACCAGATTTGTGTCTGTATGTAGAAATAAGAGATACAAATTCTGTAAGTGAGTCACTGAGTTGGTTCCCAGACATGTATTCTAGACATTAGAATTACAATGCTACATATCATTTGTTGATATCTAAGTAGATATTATTCATTGTGAAGGACAATATCCCAACATTGCAAGGTGTTTTCCTCTGTCTGGTGCCTTAGCTGTGCCTTTAACCAGTCATTTAATCAGTTTATTGGACCAGTTAATCTTGAGGTCTATGGTCTATTAGAAGACCAGTGGATCCTTGTGGGCTTGTGGCCATTGCCACACCTTCTTCACCATAAAATGGATCCCTTGGATCAGGCATTTTGTAAATGTCACATTATGATGCCAGCAGAGAAAGCAAGCTAAACTCATATCTGGATAAGGTGTCAATTNGGGGGAAGCAGGAGAAAGGGACGACCGAGGATGAGATGGCTGGATGGCATCATGGACTCAATGGACATGAGTCTGAGTGAACTCCAGGAGTTGGTGATGGACAGGGAGGCCTGGCGTACTGCGATTCATGGGGTCGCAAAGAGTCAGACACGACTGCGCGACTGAACTGAACTGAACTTGTAGTAAAGCCTGAAGTCAAGCAGGTTGATTCCTCCAGTTCCATTCTTCTTTCTTAAGATGGCTTTGGCTATTCGAGTTTTTTTGTATTTCCATACAAATTGTGAAATTTGTACATAAAATTGTAGAAGAGAAATAAACATATAATTTATCATTAATAGAGAAATATTTATAGTCAATATTTTACTGGAAAGAGTGCATTGTTTAAAGAGTATGGAAATCACTCTTCTAATCCCAAGTTTCTAAAGTGTGTTCCTCAAAATGGCTCTGTGAAATACCAAATGATATACGGGTGATTTCAAAGAAAAAATCATGTTTATTGCATCCATTTCACAATGATTATATACAATGATGGAGAAAGAAATGGCACCCACTCCAGTATTCTTGCCTGGAGAGAGGAGCCTCTCAGGCTACAGTCCATGGGCTCTCAAAGAGTTGGAAATGATCGAAGAGACTTAGCATATGCAATAATAAATAAAACTTCATAACTCATATTATTGGAATGATGTTTGGCCCTTTTGGTGGAAGACGTGTATACTACAAATGGAAATTTTTCTGTGAAATGACTCTAAATTAAACATATGTGTTATGTTCATGTCACTGAATATTCAGGTTTATGCAATATATTAATTTTTCTGAGGTTTCCCTGGTGATCCAGTGGTTAGCAATTCATCTTGCAATGCAGGGGACACTGGTTTGATCTCTGATCTGGGAAAATTTCCCATGCCTTGGGGCAACTAACCCCATGCACCACAACTACTGAGCCTGCACTCTAGAGCATACAGGCCACAACTACTGAGCCCAAGCACCACAGCTACTGAAGCCCGCACACCCTAGAGCCCATGCTCTGCAACAAGAGAAGCCACCACAATGGGAAGTCCGTGCACCACAGCTGACAGTAGGCCCTGCTTGCCACAACTAGAGAAAGCCCAAGCACAGCAATGAGACGCAGCACAGCCAAAACATAAAAATATATTTTTACCTTAAGATGATAAGTTAATTATAAGTTTTAAGCTTATATTAATAACAAATGATAGTAAAAATATATTCTCAACTATATGTCCATATTAAATTAAAAGTTTTCAAATTTGTATATTTCTTCAAGCTGTGATCAAATGTTCTTCCAGAATTATAACATTAGCATGTGTTTACTGAAAACAATGAAATTAAATAATATGCTGATCTTATAAAAATATATATAATTTCACCCCTTTTCCTTCTTCACCTGCAAACTCCAGATAACCTTCTATGTATTATTCCACACTTTTCTCATATTCAGTGTGTGTGTGTATGTATTTAGCTCAATATATCATGAATATTTCTTCTTCATTAACATGGATATAATTCTCTGTAGTACAGAAAAGAGATATCTTCTAGCCTTGTCATGTTGTTGAGAGCTCTGTTGTCCTACAAGGATGGGAGGAGAAAATGCATAAAAGATACTCGAGCAGTCTGGCGATGTTCCAGTGAAGCTCAGTATCCTTGCGACTCGCACTTTCCCTGCAGTTCAGTTATTAATAATATGATCATCTTCCTCCTGTTCCTCTGGCCTAACTAATATCCAACAACTTGGAGGTGAGACAAAATGACAGCCAATGAATAACAAATTATGATGCTTCAAAATTGGGTGGGGGGCAATTGTATAAGTAACTTTAATGGGCATTTTCTTGACTACTAAACGAGTTAGGATACTTTTCCTATCATTATTTATTTCTTTTTTGTTGTTTCTTTTTTAAAATATAAATATTTATTTTAATTGGAGGTTAATTACTTTACAATATTTTATTGGTTTTGCTATACATCAACATGAATCCACCACAGGTATACACGTGTTCCCCATCCTGAACCCCCCTCCCTCCTCCGTCCCTGTTGTTTCTTTTTATAATATTTCTCTATTCATTTATTTATTTTTGGCTGTGCTGGGCACTCATTGGCGCATGGGGGCAGTGAGTGAGGAATACTCTCTACTGTAGTGCACAGGCTTCTCATTGTAGCGGCTTCTCTTGTCATGGAGCATGGGTTCTAAAGCATAGACTCAGTAGTTATGGCACATGGGCTTAGATGCTCCACAGCATGTGGGATCTTCCTGGATCAGGGATTGAACCTGTGTCTCCTGCATTGGCAGGCAGATTCTTTACCACTGAGCCACCAAAGAAGTCCTGATTATTTATTTTTCTTCTTTTTTTTTTGGTCATGCCATGCACCATGTGGGATCTTTAGTTCCCCAAGCAGAGATTGAATCTGTGCCCTTTGCAATGGAAGTCCTGGAGTCTTAACCACTGGACTGTCAGGGAATTCTCTCCATTCCATTTTTAAAAAAAGGAATCAGGAGAGTTTAGGTAACTTGGTCAAGATACAACAAATAGTAAGTAGGAGAATGAGAATTTAAACTTGTGTTCGTCAAATTAAAAGCTAGCTTTGGCTCAGATGGTAAAGAATCTGCCTGCAATTCAGAAGACCCAGGCTCCATCCCCGGGTCAGTAAGATCCCCTGGAGAATGGAATGGCAATCCATTCCAATATTCTTGCCTGGAGAATTCTATGGACAGAGGATCCTGGCAGACTACAGTCCAGGAGATCACAAAGAGGCAGACACAAGTCAGACACGACTGAGCGACTAACACGCTTTAATTTCTAGTTAGTTAAATTGGATGCAAACTACCAGTTTAGTTCAGTTCAGTCGCTTAGTCGTGTCTGACTCTTTGCGACCCCATGAATCGCAGCACGCCAGGCCTCCCTGTCCATCACCAACTCCCAGAGTTCACCCAAACCCACGTCCATTGAGTCAATGATGCCATCCAGCCACCTCATCCTCTGTCATCCCCTTCTCCTCCTGCCCCCAATTCCTCCCAGCATCAGAGTCTTTTCCAATGAGTCAAGTCTTTGCATGAGATGGCCAAAGTACCGGAGTTTCAGCTTTAGCATCATTCTATGCAAACTATAGATACAGAATATATGTGTGTGTGTGTGTGTGTGTGTGTGTGTGTGTGGTGTGTGTGTATTTTGGTGATGCTTGTCTTCTGAGATGTGGTAGGGATGAAAGTGAAAGATCCCCAACCAAAGAGAAAAGATGAGTTACAATTTCTCATAATTCTCCAGAATATAAGCTACTTTGGAAAAGGATAAGGGTACTTGAAATAATTTCTACAGCCTAGGGTACCACTTGATGCAAAGAACTGTCTCATTAGAAAAGACCCTGATGCTGGGAAAGATTGAAGGCAGGAGGAGAAGGGGGTGACAGAGGATGACATGGCTGGATGGCATCACTGACTCTCTGGACATGAGTTTGAGCAAACTCCTGGATTTGGGGATGACAGGGAGGCCTGGCATGCTGCAGTCCATGGGGTCACAAAGAATCGGACATGACTGAGTGACTGAACTGAGGGGTACCACCAAAGAACCTGGGTCTTCCAGAAAACTGTGTCTAGTTAGAAAAGGAATAGCACGACCTTGGACTGCAAGGAGATCCAACCAGTCCATTCTGAAGGAGATCAACCCTGGGATTTCTTTGGAAGGAATGATGCTAAAGCTGAAGCTCCAGTACTTTGGCCACCTCATGTGAAGAGCTGATTCGTTGGAAAAGACCCTGATGCTGGGAGGGATTGGGGGCAGGAGGAGAAAGGGACGACCAAGGATGAGATGGATGGATGGCATCACGGACTCAATGGACGTGAGTCTGAGTGAACTCTGGGAGTTGGTGATGGACAGGGAGGTCTGGCGGGCTGCAATTCATGGGGTCGCAAAGAGTCGGACACGACTGAGCGACTGAACTGAACTGAACTGAACTGAACCATGTGTAACCAGATGTTACAAGAGCACCAGCACAGATTAGTGATAAGAATTTAACACTAAAATAGTAGTGATATTTTATCACTATTATCACAAAATAGCTTGGATAAGCTATTGGACAATATCCAAGCTATTTTGTCTAATAGTACTGTTTTGTCTAATAGTACTATTTTGTCTAATAGTACTGTTTACCACTTCCATGGTCTTTTAGCATTTAGAGCCAGATTCTCAAACCTGAGTGGGCCTCCACATCACCTCAAAGTGAAAGTGAAAGTTGCTCAGTCGTGTCCTACTCTTTGCGACCCTATGGACCACAGTCCATGGAAATCTTCAGGCCAGAATACTGGAGTGGGTAACTTTTCCCGTCTCCAGGGGATCTTCTCAACCCAGGGATCGGACCCAGGTCTCTTGCTTTACAAGAGGATTCTTTACCAGCTGAGCCACAAGGGAAGCCCAAGAATACTGGAGTGGGTAGCCTATCCTTCTCCGGGAGAACTCCCAGGAATCAAATGGGAGTCTATTGCATTGCAGGCAGATTCTTTACCAGCTGAGCTACCCAGGAGGCCAATACATCAACTATATGTCAATAAAAAGCTCTTATGCTTTTAATGGATTTTATCTTCTCACTAGGTGGTGCAGTGGTAAAGAACTGACCTGCCAATGCGAGTTTGATCCCTGGGTTGGGAAGATCCCCTGGAGGAGGATATGGCAACCCACTCCAGTATTCTTGCCTGAGAAGCCCATGGACAGAGGAGTCTGGCGAGCTACAGCCCAGACTGTAGCTGGCAAAGAGTAGGACATGACTAAAGTGACTTAACACACATGCACGCAATATACGTGAATGCGATAACATGGGTCGCCTGTGTATGTGCGTGCTAAGTCGCTTCCGTCCTGTCCGACTGTTTGTGACCCTACAGGCAAGAATCAGAGAAGGCGATGGCACTCCACTCCAGTACACCTGCCTGGCAAATCCCATGGATGGAGGAGCTTAGTGGGCTGCAGTCCATGGGGTCGCTAAGAGTTGGACACGACTGAGCAACTTCACATTCACTTTTCACTTTCATGCATTGGAGAAGGAGATGGCAACCCACTCCAGTGTTCTTGCCTGGAGAATCCCAGGGACAGGGGAGCCTGGTGGGCTGCCATCTATGGGGTCGCACAGAATCAGACACGACTGAAGCGACTTAGCAGCAGCACCAGGCAAGAATACTGGAGTGGGTTACCATGCCCTCCTCCAGGGGATCTCCCGAGCCAGGGGTCGAACCCGCGTCTCTTATGTCTCCTGCATTGGGAGGCGGGTTCTTTCCCACTAGCGCCACCTTGGAAGCCCCCATTTACTTTCTGTCGATGGCCCAAGGGGACTTCCCTGGTGGCTCAGTTGGTAAAGATTCTGCCAAAGGCCCCGCCCCCCCCAAACTCTGAGCTTTGACTACTTGCTTCCGGCTTCCAGGCAGGCTCTCTTCACCATAGCCTCTGGGCACCCCCCCTACTAGAAGAGTCACGAGGGCTCCTCCCCTCCCTCTGGTTACTTTGTTTTGGAAACCACGGGGACCAGAGCTTTTCCCGCTTCTCCAATCCGGGCAT
>SJXQ01000345.1:85405-113029 GCA_006408695.1 Aepyceros melampus | reverse complement strand
AAATCAACTTTGGATTCATGGAACTTACATTGTGTTGGGTTCATACAGCCTCCAAAGATAAGTAATTTATCAGGGGTTCATAACTGCTGTGATTAACATTAAACCAGGATAGTGAAATAGAGAGAGGGGATGATATCTAGAAAGAGTGGCCAGGGAAGTTCCTTCTAAGAGTGTGACATCTGAGCACAAGCCTAGAGGAGATGCCTATCTGGGAGAAAAGTATTCCAGACAGAGTTAAGGCCAGTGGAAAAACGGGGGAGTGGAACTCAGTGTAGTGTGTATAAAAAGAGTGAGGAGTGCTATGTGACTGTCACAGCATGATGGAGGGAAAGCCAGGAGATCCGATGAGAGCAGTGATGAGGGGCGGATCCCCTAGGGCCTTTTGGCCATAGCAGGGACTTTGACTTGAGCCACAGGAGGGTTCTTACCAGAGAAGCCCCCAGGGTCCTTTCAGACGCCCAGGTGACACAGTGATTGTTGAGGAGCTCTTGATTCATCCCAGGTAGACCACAGACCCTGTTCAGTTGAGCATGCCTTTCCTGGAATCCCCTACACTCAAGGGGAATCCCCCCTACTGCTCCCAGTGAACATCCGAGTCAATTGATGATATCCTCAGGAGAGATAGAGGAAGGACCCTCACGGTATGAGTGAGGTCACAGTCAGTCTTGTAAAGGCAAAGAGGGAGGATGTAACAGGCACAGAGATGGCAGGGAGAAAGACAAAGATAGAACACTGGACAGGGACAGAGAGACTATTTCTGGCAGCAAAGTATCCCCAATTAGCACCCACATGTGGGCCCCCAGCCCTGCTACTGGATGATGTACTTATCTCTACAGGAGAAAAGAAGCTGCTCCCCTCGCCCGATCCCCCACCAGGGACTGTCTCTAGGAAATGACTCCGTTGCCCATGGCCTGGGTCTTAATCATGCTCCCGTGGCACACATCAGGGTCCTCTGCCCTGATCAAGACATGGAGATGTTCCAGTCATGTGGAGGCTCGTGCTGTACACAGGATCCCTCACAACCTGTCCAGCCCTGACTGCCCTCCTGCTGACCTCAGTGCCAATGAATGCTTCAATGGGGGAAAGAAAGGCATGGATCTCTGCATTTGTGGTGGAGCCTCATGCAAATTGGTGAATGTGAGGTTTCTCCCCACCTGCTTGGAGGCTCACGTCTCTGTTTTCCACCACCACGTCCCCAGGGAATGTGCAGATTACATTCCATACATCAGGTAAGAAGGTGGCTGTGTGATGGGGAGACACAGAGACATATGCTGACAGTGAGACATTCACGGAGTCCTTGGGGCCCTGTACCAACGCCCCCCTCCCCCACTCCCTGGCCAGGGTTCTGCTGAGTCTTCCCTGCCTCCTCCAAGGAGCCCAAGCCTGCATCCAGTTCCTCCTGTCCTCATGTGCCACCACCTTCGATCTGCACTGGGCCTTGGGCTCCCATCTGCAAATGGTGGCCTCTTTGTCGTGGGTTGTGCAGATTGTCTGAGTGAGTGTGTGTACACAGTTTTTTCACAGGGCCCCTATCAAGGGTGGTAGTCATGTCAGGAGGTATTTTTCTTATCAGTATTGTTACCACGTGCTCCTGTGTACTGCACATGACTTGCCCTCCCTGAGGATGGGGCCACAAGCTTTCATATCTGTAGGGAGGCATGGTAGAAATCGTAGCCAATGTGATATCACAGGTCTACTTCTAAGACGCATGAGAGTGCGGTACATCCAGCCTTCCTCTTAAGACTACTCTCATATGCAGATCCATGAACAGCTCAGAGACCAACCCTCTGGACAAAACCCTCCCTAATAGTTCAGACACTTCATGCCTGGGACAGAGATCCTTGAACAGTTTAGAGAGCACTCATCTTGAAGAGCAACCCAAAACAGCTCAAATACGTCACACCTGAGGACACAACCTTAACCATCTTAGNTGGGTATTTTCTGATGTAGCATTTTAAATTCTTTACTGATTTTCCCACTATTTTTAAGTTATTTCCTCAGCTATAGGCTACCATAAACAACTTCAGTTCAGTCGCTAAGTCATGTCCGACTCTTTGTGAGCCCATGGAATGCAATATGGCAGGGCTCCCTGTCCAGCACCGATTCCCGGAGCTCACTCAAACTCATGTACATCAAATTGGTGCAAAAGCTACCCCACTAGCTTTGTTCATAGTGATGCTTCCTAAGGCCCACTTGACTTCATATTCCAGGATGTCTGACTCTAGGTGAGTGATCACACCATCGTGGATATCTGGGGCATTATGATCTTTTTATGTATAGTTCTTCTATGTATTCTAGCCACCTCTTCTTAATATCTTGTGCGTCTGTTATGTCCATAACATTTCTGTCCAAAAGAGGAACAGATGTAAAGAACAGACTTTTGGACTTGGTGGGAGAAGGGGAGGGTGGGATGATTTGAGAGAATGACATTGAAACATGTATATTATCATATGGGAAACAGATCGCCAGTCCAGGTTCGATGCATGGGACAGGGTGCTCAGGGCTGGTGCACTGGGATGACCCTGAGGGACGGGATGGGGAAGGAGGTGGGAGAGGGGCTCACGATGGGGAACACCTGTACACCCATGGCTGATTCATGTGAATGTATGGCAAAATCCACCTCACTATTGTAAAGTAATTAGCCTCCAATTAAAATAAATAGATTAATTAACATCAACAACAACAACAAAAAACCACCAAGGATCTCTCCCGATCCCCACTGATCCCCTTCAGTGCCTCTGCAGGTGTAGGAAAACATTTTCTCCCCTGGCTGACCCTCAGGAACAGTAACCCCAACCAGCCTCCACAACTCCCCCCTTGCTCCCCACCCCCACATCACACAGGGTTGCTCTGGTGTTCCTCTGGTCCACCTGGGTTTCAAGGCTCCCTGCCAGCATCCAGCAGGTGCCCTAGATGTCTCACATTCTTGACACTATCATTTGAAGGATAAAAGTTTTAATTTTGATGATTCCAAATTGCCTATTTTTGTTTCCTTTGGTGCTTGTGCTTTTTGTATCATATCTAGGAAATCATTGCCTAACCCAAGATTAATATTTACATCTCTGTTTTTTTCTGAGTGCTCTATAGTTTTAGCTTTTATATTTAGGTGTTTTATCAACTTTTAGGCAATTGTTATATACAGTGTGAGGATAGGTGGAAACTGATTCTTTTGCATGTGAACATCCAGTTATCCCCAAACCATTTGTTGAAACATTATTCTTTGCCATTGAATGGCCTCTACACCCCTCACAATAATCAACTGACCATAGAGATATGGGCTTCTTTCTTGACTCTCATTCTATTCCGTTATCTGTCTATATACAATCCTTATGTTTTTCTGAGTGCTCTATAGTTTTAGCTTTTATATTTAGGTGTTTTATCAACTTTTAGGCAATTGTTATATACAGTGTGAGGTATAGGTGGAAACTGATTCTTTTGCATGTGAACATCCAGTTATCCCCAAACCATTTGTTGAAACATTATTCTTTGCCATTGAATGGCCTCTACACCCCTCACAATAATCAACTGACCATAGAGATATGGGCTTCTTTCTTGACTCTCATTCTATTCCGTTATCTGTCTATATACAATCCTTATGTCAGTACCACAATGTCTTGATTATTGTAGGTTTGAAGTGGGTTTTGAAATTGGGAAGCGTAAGTACTTGTTCTTTCTTCACACTGTTTTGGCTATCCCAGGACCCTTTTCATTCTTACAATTCTAGGATCAGCTTGTTGATTTCTGAGGGAAAAGAGCAGTTTGAATTTTGATAGGCCTCTATTAGGGGAGTACTGCCATCTTCACACAAGAGTAAGTCTTCCAACCCATAAATGTGATCTCCCAAATCCATAAAAATCTGAGCAAGTTCCGGGAGTTGGTTCTGGACAGGGAAGCTTGGCGTGCCACAGTCCTTGTGATCGCAAAGAGTCAGACACAACTGAGTGACTGAACTGAAGTGAAATCTCCACTTATCTAGATGGTCTTTAATTTCACTGAGCAATGTTTTGTAGTTTGTATTGTATAAGTCTTGAAGGTGTATAGAGATCTATTTGCTCTTTGTATATGACCTTGTATTCTGTAAACCTGTCAAGCCCCTGTATTAGGTCTAATAGTCTCTGTGGGGAGAGGGTGGTTCTTTAGGATTTTCTATACACATGGTTATATCATTGATTGACAGGATGGTGGAGGAGTAGGTAGATGGGAAATACATCTCTCTCCACGGATACATCAGGAATATACCCTCACACACAGAAGTGCATTGAGCAATGTTTTGTAGTTTGTATTGTACAAGTCTTGAAGGTGTATAGAAATCTATTTGCTCTTTGTATATGACCTTATATTCTGTAAACCTGTCAAGCCCCTGTATTAGGTCTAATAGTCTCTGTGGGAAGAGGGTGGTTCTTTAGGATTTTCTATACACATGGTTATATCATTGATTGACAGGATGGCGGAGGAGTAGGTGGATGGGAAATACATCTCTCTCCACGGATACATCAGGAATATACCCTCACACACAGAAGTACATGCAGAACACCAGCTGAGTGTGGACAGGAGTACCTGAACAGTGGAAAAGAATACATGCAAAACTCGGTAGGATGAAGGAACCAGAGGGAAAAATGGGAGTGTTAGTAGGGCTGGACCTGCCCTTGGCGGGTGGGGGAACTGAAGTAGGGATCTGATCCCCACATTGGGGCAATTATCTGAGTCAGAGGAGAAACATTTAAGGCTGAGAGTGAAACAGCTCGTCTGTGGCAGCCTAAATGGAATGAGAATCAGACATCCTTGCCACAGCCACACATACCCTAGATGGCGCAGTGGCTGGGAGCTGGAGTTTAGGGATTGTGGAGCAATCCCAGGGCGAGGGCTGCTGTTGACTACAGAGAGATGGAGGGGATGTGAGGGAGACTGTGGTGGGAAATGCTTGTGGAGGAAATCTCAGCTGTAGGGATCTGATCCCCACATTGGGGCAATTATCTGAGTCAGAGGAGAAACATTTAAGGCTGAGAGTGAAACAGCTCGTCTGTGGCAGCCTAAATGGAATGAGAATCAGACATCCTTGCCACAGCCACACATACCCTAGATGGCGCAGTGGCTGGGAGCTGGAGTTTAGGGATTGTGGAGCAATCCCAGGGCGAGGGCTGCTGTTGACTACAGAGAGATGGAGGGGATGTGAGGGAGACTGTGGTGGGAAATGCTTGTGGAGGAAATCTCAGCAGCCATGTAAGTGAGGTGACACTACTGAGTCATGCTTAGGGGGTGGAGCTATCACCATAGCCTCTTGACCCCCACCTGCCAGCACTGGCAGCTGAACAATAGAGAGGCTGGCCCATCAAATGCCTGATGCACTGAACCACAGAGTAGGACCCCACACAGCCAAGTGCTGTGCAATGTTCAAGCTCAAATCCCACTAGGGCAGAGCTGCCACAAGCAAAAAAATCTCTTATGTCTAAGCATGCAGGGTCACTTCAGTAGTGTCCGACTCTTCGACCCTGTGGACTGTGGCTGGCCAGTCTTCTCTGTCAGGGAGAGAGGTTCTCTAGGCAAGAACCCCTCAGCTCTCAGGCAGTCCTCACCCCTGGGATGAATCTGCCTTTCTCAGGATGACATGCTGATGAACGCAGACTTCAGGGACTGGAGGGCTCTCTCCCTTGCGGTTGACTGAACAGAGACTCAGTGCAAATGCCAACACAGCAGCCCAGAGGAAAGATGTGAGGCTCTGTGCTCCAGGGTGCAGGCTGTAGGCTCTGGGGGAGGTGGGGTGAAGCCTCCGAGCTACAGGAGACCTGTTAGCTAGAGTCGTGTCCACTTAAAAAGCATACGAAATCAAAACGACAATGAGGTACCATTTCACGCCAGTCAGAATGGCTGCTATCCAAAAGTCTACAAGCAATAAATGCTGGAGAGGGTGTGGAGAATAGGGAACCCTCTGACACTGTTGGTGGGAATGCAAACTAGTACAGCCACTATGGAGAACAGTGTGGAAATCCCTTAAAAACCTGGAAATAGAACTGCCTTTTGACCCATCAATCCCACTGCTGGGCATATACACCGAGGAAACCAGAACTGAAAGAGACACATGTACCCCAATGTTCATCGCAGCACTGTTTATAATAGCCAGGACATGGAAGCAACCTAGATGTCCATTGGCAGACGAATGGATAAGCATGCAGCCTGAGGTTGTAAAAATTGTTTCTAGCCCTGATTTGTTCCCTAGCCTGTAATCAGTCTACCATGAGAGGCGCCACTAGGGACATAGGTATGAGAACAGTGTCTTCTGACTTCTTCGGGAGCATTCCAGGGAACAAGGAGAAAGGTTAAAAATTTATTAGGGGCTCTAAAGAAACAGACCTGCACCCACGGGCTCTTTGTTAATCTTAAATCAGGGCTATTGTCTTAAGAGGAAAGAAAAACACAGAGGGGGATCATACTCGCATCTTAAGAATACAGCCCCCAAGAGTCAAGCTAAAAGTTGATTGCCTCGGGCCATTCAACTAAAGCAGCATAATTGTAGGTTAGTTAGCTATTTAGGCCTAATAACGAACGAACCTATCCCCGAAAAGGCCAAAGTTTGTGAACCAATCAAAACACTCCATCTCAACTGCACCTGTTTATGATTTTTTGCTTATAAACTGCTCTGTAACAATTGTTCGGGGTTCATCTCCTCGGGTGGAGATTGAACCCCGGCGCATCGGCTTAATAAATCCTCTTGCTAATTGCATCGAGTCCGAGTCTCGGTGATCTTGGCGACGACGGGTCCTGGGCAAAGACCAGGAGGTCTAACAGGATGACTCAGAGGAATGGTATGGGGACGGAGAAAGGAGGGGGCTTCAGGATGGGGAACACATGTAAACCCATGGCGGATTCATGTTGACAGATGGCAAAACCAATACAATACTGTAAAGTAAAAAAAATAAATAAATATAATAAATTCTTGCAAAAGAAAAAAAAAATAAGAAACAACTCCATACTCATTAGAGAAAAATAAAAAAGTAGAGAAAATCAGAAAACAACGAAACAGTTTTCAGAGTTTCACTGTATAAACAATGTCTGTAACATTTTGGGTATGAATTACTCTCTTATTTATGGACTTTAATAAAAACCAGTCAATAGCAAAATAAATAAATACAATTTTTAAAAACAGAAAAGCATACAACAGGAGAGTTATGAGTTTAAGTTGGATATGGAGTCTTCAGGGAACTACAACCCAGGACACAGCTTCTCCATTAGCTCTGAGGAAACTGCTTGGAGGAGGTAGCAGAGAAGTCAGTATGACTTTTGCCTAGGAAGTACATGCAGTCAAGCATGCATATTGGTAACAGATTACTGTGAAACACAGAGATCAGCTGTCACAAGTTCATTATTTTCATGCTTTTCTGTGTGTGGAAGATGCAAGACTCTAGGGTCACTGAAACTTTTTCTGAGGTATCTGTAAATAAATAAAGGCCAACTTGTCCAAAGCACATTGTGCCTCATATTGTTTTTCACCCTAAATTCCTTCAGAATGCACTTTAGGTCAGCAACCACACTGGTTACAACTTAACACTTGTAGAACTGGCTGTGAGTAATGCTGTTTGTCTTCAGGATCTGAGTTTACCTGAGACCAGATGTTCAAGCTGGATTTAGAAAAGGCAGAGGAACCAGAGATCAACTGGCCAACATCCTTTCGATCATAGAAAAAGGAAAACAGTTCCAGAAAAATATCTCCTTCTGCTTTGTTGACTATGCCAAGCCTTTGCGTGGACCACAACAAAATCTGGAAAATTCTGAAAGAGATGGGAATACCAGATCACCTGATCTGCCTCTTGAGAAATCTGTATGCAGATCAGGAGGCAAAAACCAGAACTGGACATGGAACAACAGACTGATTCCAAACAGGAATAGGGGTAACTCAACGCTGTATATTGTCACCCTGCTTATTTAACTTATATGCAGAGGACATCATAAGAAACGCTGGGCTGGATGAAGCACAAGCTGGAATCAAGATTGCCAGGAGAAATATCAATAACGTCAGATATGCAGATGACACCACCCTTATGGCAGAAAGTGAAGAAGAACTAGAGTCCCTTGAAGAAAGCGAAAGAGGAGAGTGGAAAAGTTGGCTTAAAACTCAACATTCAGAAAATTAAGATCATGGTATCTGTTCCCATCACTTCATGGCAAATAGATGGGGAAACAGTGACAGACTTTATTTTGGGGGTGGCTCCAAAATCAGTGCAGATGGTGACTGCAGCTATGAAATTAAAAGACGCTTGCTCCTTGGAAGAAAAATTAGGACCCACCTACACAGCATGTTAAAAAGCAGAGACATTTCTTTGCCAACGAAGGTCCATCTAGTCAAGGCTAGGGTTTTCCGAGTAGTCATGTATGGATGTGAGAGTTGGATTATAAAGAAAGCTGAGCACTGAAGAATTGATGCTTTTGAACTGTGGTGTTGGAGAGGACTCTTGAGAGTCCCTTAGACTGCAAGGAGATCCAACCAGTCCATGCTAATGGAAATCAGTCCTGAATAGTCATTGGAAGGACAGATGCTGAAACTAAAACGCCAATACTTTGGCCACCTGATGCAAAGAACTGACTCATTTGAAAAGACCCTGATGCTGGGAAAGATTGAAGGCAGGAGGACAAGGGGATGACAGCGGAGGAGATGGTTGGATGGCATCACCGACTCAATGGACATAAGTTTGAGTAAACTCCGGGAGTTGGCGATCAACAGGGAGGTCTGGTATGCTGCAGTCCACAGGTTCTCAAAGGCCGGAGATGACTGAACGACTGAAGTGAACTGAGACTTGGAATTGTCTAAGATGGTCAAGGTNTCTTGTCATCCCTGAATATGGTCCCCAGCAGGATCCTCAGCCTGTCTAGCTATGCCTGTCTCAACAGGTTTAAATTTGTGTATTCATTCCATCATTCCTTCATTCTCTCTAAAGTATGTGTCAAGCACAACTCCGCTTGTGAGGAAAGAGAAAATCAACCTTTTCCTCATGGAGCTTACATTCCATTGGGATCATGTGGTCCCCAAATAGAAGTAATTTATCCGTTGTTTGCAACTGCCATGATTAACCTTAAATCAGGATAGAGAAATAGAGAGAGGGATGATATCTAGAAAGAGTGGTCAGGGAAGTTTTAAGATTGTGATATTTGAGCAAAAGCCTAGAGGAGTTATGCCTATCCGGGAGAAAAGTATCCTAGACAGAGGTAAGGCCAGTGGAAAAACTGGGGAGTAGAACCCTGTGTAGTGCGTATGAAAACAGTGAGGAGGGCAATGTGACAGGCTCAGCATGATGGAGGGAGAGCGAGGAGATAGGGTGACACAGGTGATGAGGGCCAGGTCCCTTGGACCTTCTGGCCAATGGGAGGATTTTGACCTGAACCACAGAAGGGTTCTTGTCAGAGAAGTCCCCAGGCTTCTTTCTGAGGCCCAGATCGCACATGATTGTTGAGGAGCTCTTGGTTTATTTGAAGAAAAACCCTTTCCCATCCCTTCTGCAGCTGAGCATGCCTTTCCCAGAATCCCCTACACTCAAGGGGAATGCCTCCTACTGCTCCCAGTGAACATTCATGTCAACTGATGATACCCTCAGGAGAGATCCAACCAGTCCATCCTAAAGGAAATCAGTCCTGAATAGTCATTGGAAGGACAGATGCTGAAACTAAAATGCCAATACTTTGGCCACCTGATGCAAAGAACTGACTCATTTGAAAAGATCCTGATGCTGGAAAACATTGAAGGCAGGAGGAGAAAGGGATGACAGCGGAGGAGATGGTCGGATGGCATCACCGACTCAATGGACATAAGTTTGAGTAAACTCCGGGAGTTGGCGATGGACAGGCAGGTCTGGTATGCTGCAGTCCACAGGTTCTCAAAGAGCTGGACATGACTGAACGACTGAACTGAACTGAGAGTAGTAATTGTCTACGATGGTCAAGGTCTGTGTCCTCAGGAGTGACGTACTTGAGCTGTTTTGGGTTGCTCTCCAGGATAAGTGCTCCCTAAACTGTTCAAGGATCTCTGTCCCAGGCATGAAGTGTCTGAACTATTAGGGAGGGTTTTGTCCAGGGTTGGTCTCTGAGCTGTTCATGGATCTGCATATGAGAGTAGTCTTAAGAGGAAGGCTGAATGGACCCCACTCTCATGGGTCTTAGAAGTAGACCTGTGATATCACATGGGCTACGATTTCTACCATGCCTCCCTACAGAGATGAAAGCGTGTGGCCCCATCCTCAGGGAGGGCAAGTCATGTGCAGTACACAGGAGCTCGCGGTAATAATACTGATAAGAGCAAACTTCCTGACATGACTACCACCCTTGTAGGGGCCCTGTGAAAAAATGATCAAATTGCTAATATCCGCTGGATCATGGAAAAAGCAAGAGAGTTCCAGAAAAACATCTATTTCTGCTTTATTGACTATGACAAAGCCTTTGACTGTGTGGATCACAATAAACTGTGGAAAATTCTGAAAGAGATGGGAATACCAGACCACCTGACCTGCCTCCTGAGAAAACTATATGCAGGTCATGGAACAACAGACTGTTTCCAAATAGGAAAAGGAGTACATCAAGGCTGTATATTGTCACCCTGCTTATTTAACTTATATGCAGAGTACATAATGGGAAACGTTGGGCTGGAAGAAGCACGAGCTGGAATCAAGATTGCCGGGAAAAATATCAATAATCTCAGATATGCAGATGACACCAACCTTATATCAGAAAGTGAAGAGGAACTAAAAAGTCTCCTGGTAAAAGTGAAAGAGGAGAGTGAAAAAGTTGGCTTAAAGCTCAACATTCAGAAAACGAAATCATGGCATCTGGTCCCATCACTTCATGGGAAATACATGGGGAAACAGTGGAAACAGTGTCAGACTTTATTTTGGGTAGTTCCAAAATCACTGAAGATGGTGATTACAGCCATGAAATTAAAAGACGCTTACTCCTTGGAAGGAAAGATATGACTAACCTAGAGGGTATATTCAAAAGCAGAGTCATTACTCTGCCAACCAAGGTCCCTCTAGTCAAGGCTATGGTTTTTCCTGTGGTCATGTATGGATGTGAGAGTTGTACTGTGAAGAAAGTTGAGCACCGAAGAATTGATGCTTTTGAACTGTGGTGTTGGAGGAGACTCTTGNGTATATTCAAAAGCAGAGTCATTACTCTGCCAACCAAGGTCCCTCTAGTCAAGGCTATGGTTTTTCCTGTGGTCATGTATGGATGTGAGAGTTGTACTGTGAAGAAAGTTGAGCACCGAAGAATTGATGCTTTTGAACTGTGGTGTTGGAGGAGACTCTTGAGAGTCCCTTGGACTGCAAGGAGATCCAACCAGTCCATCCTAAAGGAAATCAGTCCTGGGTATTCTTTGGAAGGAATGATGCTAAAGCTGAAACTCCAGTACTTTGGCCACTTCATGCGAAGAGTTGACTCATTGGAAAAGAATCTGATGCTGGGAGGGATTGGGGGCAGGAGGAAAAGGGGACGACAGAGGATGAGATGGCTGGATGGCATCACCGACTCGATGGACGTGAGTTTGCGTGAACTCCGGGAGTTGGTGATGCACAGGGAGACCTGGCGTTCTGCGATTCATGGGGTCACAAAGAGTAGGACACGACTGAGAGATTGAACTGAACTGAACACACATAGCTGTGCTTGACAGAAACTGTGGAGAGGATGAATGAATGTCGGAATGAAAAAGCAAATTTAAACTTGTTAAAATTAAACTTCAGCTAAACAGGCTGAAGACTGCTGAAGATCATATTCAGGGATGACAAGATGGTGAGAAAGCCATGGTCTTTATCTGACCTACGTGGTGCCCTTGGGTCCCCTTGGAGTTGACCCCTTTCCTAACAGAATGGAAAGTCCTTTTTTCCTTCTCACGTATTACTGGCAATCAAGGACAGAGGCCTTCCCCAATCCAGACGTTCAGATCCCAGGCCGAAGCTTTCTCTCCCCTGCCCGCTGGGGGACTGTGGCTGGCTTTCCCCATTGAGACATAATATTCTGTATTAAACAGGAAAGCACAAATAAGCACAATGCCCAGCACAGACAAAATGGTTTCAATGCTTCCTGTTACGACAGTGGCCACTACAGAGAAGTAATCTTCATTTATGAAGGCATTTTTCTGAGTCCAAGATTGCAGCAATCGGTTCATAGCTTAACAGGCTGAGGATTCTGCTAGGGACATATTCAGGGATGACAAGATGGTGACAAAGCCATGGTCTTTATCTGACCTATGTAGTGCCCTTGGCCCCTCGGCGTTGATCCCTTTCTTAACAGAATGGAAAGTCCTGATGTCCTTCTCACATACTACTCAGTCAATGACAGAGGCCCTTTCCACTCCAGACCTTCAGATCCCAGTCCGTAGTTTTCTCTCCCTTGCCCGCTGGGGGACCGCGGCTGGCTTTCCCCATTGAGACCTATTCTGTATTAAACAGGAAAGCACAAACAAGCACAATGCCCAGCACAGACAAAATGCTTTCAATGCTTCCTGTTACGACAGTGGCCACTACAGAGAAGTAATCTTCATTTATGAAGACATTTTTCTGAGTCCAAGATTGCAGCAATCGGTAGGGTTTTCATCCTAACTTTGCCTTTCCACCCTTGGAGGATCATCCTCTAATTGTCCACCGGCATCTACATCGGCTGTTCCCCAGTCTCACCACCAAGGGGCGCGCGAGGTGAAACAGTCCAGTCCTGGGATGTACCACGGAGGGGTAGCGGTAGTATCACCCACTCTGGGAGCTACCATTCGAGGGGGTGTATGACAACAAAGAGAGTACCTTTACACCGCGTCAGGCATCGACCAGAGTTCCTAGCGGAGGCACTCATGGCACCACTGGGTCCATCCCCATTCGCTCCATTCCGTCTTCCCGCTGCATTTGAGTCCGAGTGGACACGGGTATTAAGCTGCAAGTGTCCTCGTCTCGTTTCCAAATCCCCCCTTCGTTTCTACATGGTTACATCCAAGGGGTGTGGCTACGGAGCGAGATGGGCTGCCAGTTTGGGGTATGGCGTCCCGGAAGCGTTCTGGGCATTGATTGGTCACAGCGTGATCTCCGGAATTAGCTCTTCCGGGGCGCGAGTAGGCGCAGGAAGTCCCGCGACTTCCGCCCTGCTTTGTCTCCTGCCCAGTTCCAATTGGCTGGCTGGCTGTTACAGGCAGTGGGATGGAGAGCTGAACTGAGGTCGAGAGGCGTGTTGCCCTGCGCGGCTTTTAGACCATATAATTTTTCTGCGAGTTTTATTGCTTTTCCCGAAGGGGTCGAATAGCTGCCCTGGTTAGTGGCGAGGTTTGGCGCAGTCGCTGGCTGTGCATGCTGACGGCGTTTCACTCTTGTTCAGCTCTCGCTCAGTCTGGATCGTGTGGCTGCGCAGGGTTATTCGCACAAATGCGTGCAACTCACGTCCAGGGAGAAGTCTCTGAGTTTGCTGTCTCTCCTTGGAGAGTAACCTGTGTCAGGGAGCCTGGGCTTGTGTATCGCTTGTGTGTCGCTTGTGTGACAACACAGGTGCTGTTTGGGTACCTTTGATCTCCTTGAGCCTTTGGGCGGAGTTGTGCGTGGTGGGATATTGATCTGAGTGGATTTTCTAAGCCATGGTACAGAGCCCCTAGGATGCGTGTGCGTGTTACAGGGTGTGCATTTTTGGAGCTTTCTGGTATTTCAGTCCCTGGGTGTGAGATCTCTGTGTAGGTGTGTGCACCTGATGTTGTAAAATCTCTGAGTTTTTGATTCTGGGCCCTAAGTTGTGATGTCTCTGAGCTGCTTTAAGGATGTGCCGGAAGTCCCGCGACTTCCGCCCTGCTTTGTCTCCTGCCCAGTTCCAATTGGCTGGCTGGCTGTTACAGGCAGTGGGATGGCAGAGCTGGAACTGAGGTCGAGAGGCGTGTTGCCCTGCGCGGCTTTTTAGAACGTACAATTTTTCTGCGAGTTTTATTGCTTTTCCCGAAGGGGTCAAATAGCTGCCCTGGTTAGTGGCGAGGTTTGGCGCAGTCGCTGGCTGTGCATGCTGACGGCGTTTCACTCGTTCAGCTCTCGCTCAGTCTGGATCGTGTGGCTGCGCACGGTTATTCGCACAAATGCGTGCAACTCACGTCCAGGGAGAGGTCTCTGAGTTTGCTGTCTCTCCCTGGAGAGTAACCTGGGAACCTGGGCTTGTGTATCGCTTGTGTGACAACACAGGTGCTGTTTGGGTACGTTTGATCTCCTTGAGCCTTTGGGCGGAGTTGTGCGTGGTGGGATATTGATCTGAGTGGATTTTCTGAGCCATAGTACAGAGCCCCTAGGATGCGTGTGCCTGTATTCCAGGGTGTGCATTTTTGGAGCTTTCTGCCATTTCAGTCCCTGTGAGACCTCTGTGTAGGTGTGTGCACCTGAACTTGTGAGAGCTCTGAGTTTTTGATTCTGGGCCCTAAGTTGTGATGTCTCTGAGCTGCTTTAAGGATGGGTTTGTCTAAAGGTGTAAACTATCAGCTGCTTGGGGATCTGTGCACAGGATGCAGGTTTTCCATCTATCTGGGGACTTTATCTAAAGGTTATATGATGCTCTTGAGTTATTAAAAGTTCTGTCTTTCCATTTAGGGTTTTTGTATAGACTGGTAATTGTCGAGTGGTTTGAGAGTCAGTCTCCATGATGTGAAGTATCTGTGCAGTTTTCATTTGTTTCTGTCTTGAAGACTTTGGTCTGTTTGGAGGGTCTTTGTCACGGTGTGTATGGTTATGGTCTCAGTTGTGTTTGAGGGTCTGAGACCAGTTGTGTGCTCTGTCTGTGCAGAGATTCAGTGAGTTCTTTTTGATGTCTCTGGGTGTCCATCTGAGCTGCTCGGAGTCTTTGTGTCAGAAATAAAGCCTCTAATGTTCTTGGCTGTGAGGTCTCTCGGGGAACTGAGGCTTTGGAAGCTGGCAGACATGATTCCGAGGCCTGGAACCTGACATGCTGACTGTGTGGTGTTGAGCGTATCACTTGTCTCCTGGAATCTCAGTATGTATCGTAATTAATCCAGTGGGGTCAGTGCACATTTTGCAGGGTACCTATGAGTGTTAGCGATGTGTGCAAACGGCCTGGCTTCAGACTATCCTTCAGCAAATGTTTTCTGAGCAGCTGCCATATACCTGAGCACTACTGGAAGAGTTTGTGACAGGACAGAACTGACCAAGTCTCGTTTCATAGACTTAAGTGAAGTCGCTCAGTCGTGTCTGACTTTTTGCAACCCCATGGACTGTAGCCTACCAGGCTTCTCTGTACATAGGATTTTTCCAGCAGTAGTACTGGAGTGGATTGCCATTTACTTCTCCAGCAGATCTTCCCGACCCAGGGATCAAACCCGGGTCTCCCGCATTGTAGACAGACACTTTACCGTCTGAGCCACCAGGGAAGTCATTTCATAGACTTGGTGGTCTGTAAATAAATCAAGGGTGGCAGGCACTAAGAAGAAAGAGAATGCTAGATCAGGGGAAAGGGTATATGTAGGTATGATGTCCTTATTTTATTCAAGGTAATGAGGGAAAGTCTCCCTAAAAGATGGCAAGTAAGCAGAGATCTGGAGGAAGTGAGGGAGCAGGCCGTGGGGTTATCTAAGGGAAGAGCATTCTGGGCAGAAGGAACAACGAATGAACTGTCCTGGCATGGAAATCTACTTGGCGTGCTCCTGAATGTCAAGGAGTCCTGTGATGCACTGGGTTTGGCATGAAGCACTCATTGAAAGGGGTCTGGTTGCTGCTGTTTCTGTTTCTCTCACTATTGGTGATCATCCGCGTCTCACATATGAAGGACTGAAGGCTCCAACACGTGCCCTGCACCTTCTCTCCTACCTATCCCTGAAATTAGGAGTGAAGCCTTCTGGTCCATCATGAGAGAGAGAGAGAGAGAGAGAGAGAGAGAGAGAAAGTTTGAATGTCCCAGCTGCAAGGAAGTCTCACTGAATGTCAGCCAAGCAGCAGAGATCAGTTATAAGGTGGGAATCATGCCTCATAACATTGGTACACTTGATGGAGGGGAGGACTTAAGAAAAAGGAACTGGGGCAAAGAACAGAGGCAGGAAGGGAAGTTGGAGGACAATGAGGGAAAAAAAAAAAAAGACTGGCTTTATCATATTGCTTGTTTTGGCCCAGTTCACATTGATTGGCTGACTATATTAGGACATACTCACCTTTTCCTGTCCCTACACTTTTTTTCCCTTCCCTTTTTTGTGCCTGAGCAAGTCAGTCCTCAAGCCATTAGGTGTTGCCAGGCAAGGCATGTGTATGTGTAAAGGGGCATCCCTGCCTGGAGAGTCAGAGCCCAAGGTGGAAAGAAGGCTATCCCTGGGGACTGGGTGGGAAGGAGGCTAACTGCTTCATGGATTCAAGCTTGAGTGAGGTGTGGAAGTCAAGGGCAAGGGATGGTTCTACATAGATTGTGAGGAGGACCTTTTTTTGGAGGAAGGATCACTTATCTGCATTGGCATTCATCAACTCGGCAAATACATAAGAATGCTGAGAGCCATGTCTGTCATTTTTGGAAAAGGGAATTTCCAATATGGAAAGGAAGTAAACTAGAACAAATTCTAAGGAATTCTACTGGAATTAAAGGTTTCCATGCAAACTTCTTGTATTCGATAGGTGTGCATATGTGGCTAGACTGATACATAACTATAATGTGTGTCTGTGTGTTTGTGTGTGTGTGATTGTGTGCACACATATATTCCCAAGTTACTGGAAACAGCAACATTCCAATGGCAGTAATGACACCAGTCCCCAGATCCTAGTTTCTGAACACCTTTCTCCACTAAATGATGGGTTCCCAAGCTGAGGAAGGAAAGGATAAATGAGCCTGGTTCACCTTGTCATGTCAGTAATAAGGGAAAGGTCAAGAATGATGGGGAGATGTCAGAGGGACACAGAATATAGCTTGAGGGCTCTCCCACCAGAAACACTCAGGACTCTTATTTTTTCCACCTTTTTTGAGGTATTATTGACAAATAACCTCTAAGTTTAAGATGCCAACGTGATGATTTGGTACACACATATTTGGTAAAACGATTAACATGGCAGGGTTGGCACTCTATCCCCTCACATAATCCTTTTGAAAAATTGTTGAGGAAATAACATCTCAGATCTACCCTCTTAGCTTTCACTGTGTTATACAGTTTTGTTAAATATACTCACCATGGTATACATTGGATCCATGTAACTTAGTCATTTCATACGTGTAAGTTTTTAACCTGTATTCAACATTTTCCCCAGAGCCTGAAAGCACCATTCTAAACTCATTTCTGTAAGTTTGACATTTTTAGATTCTGCATATAAATGAGAACATACAATATATATATTTCTCTCTTTCACTTTTTTCACTTCGCATAAAGCCTTTGAAGTCCATTCATGTTGTTGCAAAAGGCACAGTTTTCTTCTTTGTGACTGAATAATATTCCATTGTATATATCCCCACGTTTCCCCATTTAAAATAAGTTTATTTTAATTGCAGGATAATTACAATATTGTGATGTTTTTGTCATACATCAACATGAATCGGCCATAGGGATTCACGTGTCCCCCCATCCTGAACCCTCCTCCCACCTCCCTGCCTACCCTATCCCTCGGGGTTGTCCCAGAGTACTGGCTTTGGGTGCCCTGCGACATGCATGGAACTTAACACTGGTCATATATTTTACATATGGTATGTACATGTTTCAATGCTCTTCTCTCAAATCCTCCCACCCACTTCTCCCACTAAGTCCCAGAGTCTGTTCTTTACGTCTGTGTCTCCTTTGCTGCCCTGCATGTAAGGTCATTGGTACTGTCTTTCTAAATTCCATATATATGCCTTAATATGCAGTATTTCTCTTTCTGAATTACTTCACTCTATAATAGGCTCCAGGTTCGTGCACCTCAGTAGAACTGACTCAAGTGCGTTCCTTTTTATACTTGAGTAATATTCCATTGTATATGTACCATAACTTTCTTATCCGTTCATCTGCCAATGGACATCTAGGTTGCTTCCATGTCCTACCTATTGTAAACAGCGCTGCAGTGAACATTGGCATACATGTGTCTGTTTCACTTCTGGTTTCCTCGGGATGTCTGCCCAGCAGTGGGATTGCTGGGTCACATGGCAGTTCTACTCCCAGTTTTTAAAGGAATGCCACACTGTTCTCCGTAGTGGCTATACCAGTTTGCTTTCCCATCAACTGTGTATCAGGGTTCCCCCTCCTCCACACCCTATCCAGCATTTGTTGTTTGTAGACTTTTTGATGGTGGCCGTTCTGACCCATGTCACCACATTTTCTATGTCCATTCATCCCTTCATAGACACTTAGTTGCTTACAACTTTTGGTTGAAGCTGAAAAGTGAATTTCAGGTTAGTGTTAATCCTCCAACGTTGTTTTTCAGAATCATTTGGCTATTCTAGTTCATTTGCCTTACCACAGAAATTTTATCATCCATTAGTCTATATGTACAAAAAAGTCCTGCTGGAATTTCTGACTGGAATTGTGTGAAATTGATGGATCTGTATGGGGACTACTGACATCCTAATTATATTTAATTTCTCAAGTCGTGAACACACCATGTGCCCCCGTTTTGTTAGGTCTTATTTAAGGAACCACTTTGCATTACCTTTTCTGCCATTGTTTTATCAAGTCTAATTCTCGTATATCAAATTCTGAACATCTAAATCTGATCAGTTCAGTTAGTTCAGTCACGTGAAAGAACCAAGCATAAGGATTACAAAAAAATTTTCACAAATGTTAAAAATGAATTTTAGCTTTTAGAAAGCATTATATATGACTGAAAGTGAGAGTGTTAGTCACTCAGTCATGTCCAGCACTTTGCAATCCAATGGACTGTAGCCCACCAGGTTCCTCTGCCATGGGATACTCCAGGTAAGAATACTGGAGTGGATTTCCATTCCCTCCTCCAGGGGATCTTCCCAAACCAGGGCCCAAACCCTGGTCTCCTGCATTACGGGCACACTTCTTACCATCTGAGCAACGTACATGCTTGACTACAATGAGTCAAGCATTTACAAATTCACTCAGACTCTTTATACTGAGTGTAAACCAAGTAAACTAAACTCTAAATGGGTGAGGCTCCCAAAGGTGAGATTTGTAGTGATAATGAATACCCTGCAGTGGCACCAGAAACAGAGAAGAGTTTATCCATCAGACATGACTGTCCCGCCTCCAAGAATAGGCAGCACTGCAAAAGACACAGGCCCGATGGCCCACATGGTGGGCCAGCTCATGAGCATTCATGAATTAATTAGGTATGTCGTTCTCTATTTTTTGCATACATCATCCCTTGACTTTAACACATGTGTTGAGTGTTTAACTGTGTTCTAATTATTGGCAACTAAGCAACCACAAAAAGTTTTAATAGATAAGGAAACTGAAGCAGACAGATTTTAAAATGTATTTAAGCAAAACAACTGACAAAGTAAATCAAAATTTCTTATTTGTGGAACTTTTTCAGAACTTTCTAAACACAGGGGCATTTTTTTATTCATTTCTGCATGTCTAGTGTGTGGGACACTTGAGAGGATTTTGGTAAAATATCTGTTGGATAGATCGATGACTCCATCCACTAGAGTACTGTCCTTTACATTCTATTAAAAAAAATGAAGGAAAGTTATTAACATGAGATATCCAGAGCCTGCAGAAAGAAACACAACATGGATTAAACCAATTATTTTTAATTCCAAATGCTTTAAATGCAAACATTTCCCAATGATTAGAAGACAGTGTTGTAAAAAATGTAATTACACATTCATTTTGATGAGTCCTTTCATTTGTCCTTCTTGTACACATATTTTTATAATAATTGTCATAATGGAAAACTGTAGGGAGTCCCATGGCAACAGGGCTTCTGCTTTGTCAAAAAGAGACACACGTTTCCATCATTTTGTGATTTACTTTACTGATGAAGCAAGGAAGAGGAACTACAGGAATAGATAAAACGGAAAACAAAGAAAATCATTATCTCAGTGAATCATCAATATTTTCTAGGTGGATGCATCCATGGAGTTAATAAATTGGTAGGCAGGTCTGATGTATCTCCTATTCTCCTGCTGCCTCCCACAGTTTATTCACTGTCTTGCCTCTCCTCTCTGCAAACAGGGAGAGGCCAGCCCTAGCAGCTTCCAGAGCCACCCACAACAGGAATGCCTCAGTAAGCACCCACAGTATCCTTTGGCCTCTCTCTCTGAGCTCCCTGATTCCCTTCCTGTCTTCTGACCACCGCTCCCCTGCACGTCCCTCTCAGTGCCATCATCCTCCAAGGTTCCATCACAGTTCTTTGCATCCAGGCACCCTAGCACAGCACCCCCTGATGCCACAACATCAACACTTCTGCTTTTGCAAATCTGGATTTTCAGCCTCAACACTCTCAAGGGCCCACAGCTGGCATTTCTGCCTTTGTGCTTGTCATATTCCAAAAGGGAAATTACATCATAGGTCAAACACTGCAGAAAGGTGAACAAAGGGAAGAAATAAAATAAGGCTTTGGAATCTAGGAGATCACTGATGATGTGCAAGACAGCATTTCTAAGAAATGTCAAGAGAAGCCATATTAGGTAGCTATGTATTGTCCACCCAGCCAAAAACAGCTTCCTTAACTTCTAATCTCTTCATATTTTGATGTTACTCCTGTTATCCAATCTTTAAATTCCTCCTCCTCATTAATTCCAAATCTCAGTCACTGTCATGCTTTCCTTCCTATTTTTATTATACTGTTGTCAGCTATGTTTCACCCATTCATGGAGGTTCATGTGTTACCCTCTCTGCTAGTGTTTGAGATTCTTCTGACTGACTGAGTTCAGTGGATCATACTGGACTAGGTAGCTATGTATTGTCCACCCAGCCAAAAACAGCTTCCTTAACTTCTAATCTCTTCATATTTTGATGTTACTCCTGTTATCCAATCTTTAAATTCCTCCTCCTCATTAATTCCAAATCTCAGTCACTGTCATGCTTTCCTTCCTATTTTTATTATACTGTTGTCAGCTATGTTTCACCCATTCATGGAGGTTCATGTGTTACCCTCTCTGCTAGTGTTTGAGATTCTTCTGACTGACTGAGTTCAGTGGATCATACTGGACCATTGCACTTTGATATGCATGTGTGATCAGTCACTCAGTCATGTCTGACTATTTGCAACTCTGTGGACTGTAACCCACAAGGTTCCTCTGTCCATGGAATTTTCCAGGCAAGAATACTGGAGTGGGTTGCCATTTCCTTCTCCAGGGGATCTTCCTGACCCAGGGATTAAACTCACATCTCCTGCATTGGCAGGTGGATTCTTAACCACCACACCATTTCGGAAGCTTGTATCTTGATATACTCTAGTCTATTCTTCTTTTCTTGCGAAGTGAACTTAATTCAATTTTGTCATCTGCAGTTCTTAGAATAGACCATATTTGTAGGTAATACTACAATTTGTATTTAATATGGGTGAGAATTAGCTTCTGTCCCACAACCTCTCCACTGAGTAAGACTCATAACAAATTCTGTCACATAAATATATTTACTATACAAATATTCATTGCAAGTAGACAAATATTCATATAACCTGTTTGCAAGCTCCATAAATTCTAGTTCTTTATGTTTTTATTTCTCCAATTACCATCATACATTTAGTATCTAATTAAGGCAAAATGATATCTACCTCGGTGGCAGGATTCTATTTCCATTACAGTTGACATCAGGAAACCAGAATCCTTTGACTCAAATGCTGGACCTAGACAATTAAGGATTAAGTTTTGAATGTCATGATTTCAAGCCTTGCTTTATATCCTACTCATGCAAGAACAGAAGGACAGTCTTTAGGTTATGGTAACCAATCTACACAATTTGAGTACCTTTAATTTCACCAGTAAGAACTCATTTCTGACACTTAAAATGTTATTAAGCAAAGGATCTGAGGTCAATTGATTTTGTTCTTTTAACACTCACACAGCACTTACTCTGTGGCATATAGTACTCTAAAAACTATATCTGTGTTAACTCATTTAATCCTCTTGGCAGTCTACAACATAGTCACTAGTATATTCCCAGTTTACAGGCTCAGAATTTGAAGTGCAGGTAATTTAAATTCCTGGGATATTATAACTGGTAAATAACAGAACAAAGACTCCAATTGGGGTGGTCTGATTCCAGGGTTCACAGTCTCCCTAAATCCTCTGCCCTCTGGATAATGGAAGCATTTAGAGATGGTAATGTTACCTCTGAGATACAGGCTTCCTGATTAGAAATGCTAGCTCATCTAGTGAATACACTAGAATGACTTGGGTTGTGGCTTAACCTGACTAATAATGACAGCCATTATGACCCACTGTCTATATCAAAGTATTTTAAAGTGAATAACTAACACAACACTAGTTAATGCTATGCTTTATTAGTATGTTAGTGAAGAAGGCTGGTTTTTACAAAAGCCTGTTTACAAAAGCCTACTTATTTAGGTTTGTAGATCTTTTGTCTCCAACTCTACTGCTTATGCCTCGTGCTGGCAACCATTCAAGGTACTTTAGAATGTGTAGAATTATACAATCTATATATAAAGGGCCTTGAGCTCAACTCATCTAACTGCCCTTCTGAACTTTTTAATTCTCTGTTTGCATCATCCTGTCAGATGATTGTGGAGCTTTTGTTTGAATAATGCCTTTGGAGGACACTCGCTCTCCTGGGGCAGCCATCTAAATGGTAGACATTTCTGCCTATAAGAAGATTCTTTATGTTAAGCAAGATTTGTTTTTTTCCAAACCTCCAATAAATTGACCACATTTCTATGTGGCCCTTAAGGGATAGAATTTATGAAAACAAGAAATGCTCCCTCACAAAATAACAAAAAGACGATGTTTTCTGAGGTTGCACACTGCCCTCATGAAGGATGCTGTCACATGAGAAGGGTTCATTGTGATAGGGATAACAGAGCAGCAAGCCCACAAATGCAGGAATCAGAGGAGAGAGTTCGCTGAGGACTGGGGTTGTCAAGGAGGGTTTGGCAGACATGACACCAGAATGGCCAGGTCCACAGCAAGCAAGTTGATGGATGACTTGAGCTGGTATTAGGCAATCTGGTATCCAAGCATGGCTCCTTTTATCCTGATTCCTGATTCCTGCTTTTGATTGATCATGACTCAAGACCAGCTGTGGAAATACACCAAAGGTAGCTAATTGCTAATTTCTTGCAGTTTGAGGCAGAAACACAAATCAGCAACCCTTGCAAGATTGTTTCACACTTCTGAATCTGCCCCCAGAGAGCTGCTGATTTTGAATTGCAAGTTGCTGATTGCTAAGTGATCCATATGGAACAAGGCTGTTATTCATTCCTGAGCAAAGTATGTATAACAAGTTACAGATTTGTCCGAGTTAGAAAACCTGATGCTACGAACCAGCTCATTAGAAAAGACCCTGATGCTGGGAAGGACTGAAGGCATGTAGATAAGGGGAAGACAGAAAATGAGAGGGTTGGATAGCATCACTGACTCAATGGACATGAGTTTGAGCAAGCTTCGGGAACTGGTGATGGACAGGGAAGCCTGGCATGCTGGAGTCCATGGGGTTGCAAAGAGTTGGACATGAGTGAGCGCTGAATAACCACAGAAAACCTCAGTCTTCATATTGATAGTAAGAATAATGGAACTACTAACAACTACTACTAACTAATGGAATTACTAACAAGAATGCTTGAGCAGCACTTCACAACTGTAAATATTCAGTACTTTTAACTCAGATTCCTACAGCATTCTTGATATGAATAAAAAACTCATAGAAGTTGTGAATCTTCTAAAATCAAACATATGGTATACACCAGAAATGATACGAGAGGTCAAATATTCAGACATTCAATTTAAACAGTAAATCTAGAACAAATAATGAACAAATGTTGACATGTATGCACTTAAGCTTTATGCATTTTACTATGTAAAAATTGCATCCCAATAAAAATATGCTTTAGTAAGAGTCAGAAAGGTGTGATTGAACCAGTAAAGTAGCAAAGGTGAGTAATAGATGGAAAAAGAAATTAATCTATGAGCATCTCCTATGAGCTATACCCCTTGGTCATCCAGTTCTGTATATCATCTTATTTATTTTCCACCCCAGATTCAGGGAGCTGCATTTACAGATAACATAAGTCCTAGAGAGGAAGTCTGACTTTCTGGGATACCTAAGAAAACAATCCAAGTGTGAATAACTCCAAAATCCATGTTCTGTGTTATTATTTTTTCCCCAAATTGCGCTAGGGACACTACTGGCAGTCCCTGAGGTGACCTTTGGTGCACACCTTCTGAGTGTCATGTGTTAGTTTAATATAAATTGGGAGAATAGAGCATTTAAAAGCATTATACACATGCCTTTAAAAACAAATTTAGGTTTTTAAAGGTGGCTCAATATGAAATATTACAAATAACAATATAATTGGCCTGCAGATGTGTTGCCTGGAGAATCCCAGGGGTGAGGGAGCCTGGTGGGCTGCCATCTAAGGGGTTGCACAGATTCGGACACGGCTGAAGTGACACTGCAGCATCAGTGGCAGCAGCAGAATTGGTACCACGTGATGTCATGGCAAAAATAATAATAGTAACATGGAATGACTAAAACCTGAGAAAATAGAGTTATATCATGTTGCATCCCCACAGGCAGCAATTACCTTGGCTAGCAGCTTAACCTGAACCCTGAACTGTTCTTCACAATACACTCCACACATGCTAAAGAAAATAATTCCAGAAGAGCTTAAATCAGAAGAGCTTAAATCAGAAGAGCAGAAAGGAAACCTTAAGAGGTTTTTGCTCATAAATATACTCGATGTCAATTTAAATATATTCTCTCTGCTGCCTGTCTCCTTCTAGTTCCCATTTGTTTCATGCTGGGTCATTTGATTTTCCCTAATAAACCAGGTGGACTTCGAGGAACCAGAAAATTTGGAGCATAGGAAAAGAGAAAACCTATTCCACAGGCTATCCAGAAAAAGTTAATGATTATAAATACACTATTAATATTTTTATTGCTGCAACCAAGTCAAAAATAGTAAACAGATCAGGGTCCAATGCCCCTCCTTCAAAATATTAAAGAGAGTTTGATGAGAGAAGAGAAAAAAGCTATTCCAAGGGTACTGGAGAGCCCAGGGTACTAAATTATTCACTTATTTAACACATATTAGTTGATAAATTATTGTGGCCAATGACTTTCTTATTTCGGGAGGATATAATGCTGGAGGAAAAAAATCCCTGGTGCTTCTAGCAGAGTGTTGGCAAACATTTAAAGCACCAGCTTTTGAGGAGCGGAGGGGCATCCCGAGTCCATAGCATTTGCCAGTTTCTATGGTGTAAATATGTGAACCCTAGCTAACTTCAAGCTATCAATGTGCTGCCTCTGATAGTGGACTTGGAAAAAGCCCATGACCGGTTCTTAGAGTTGATTCCAGCACACCACTGAGTCCTTCTGTATTGGCACCGAGAGAGAGAGAGAGAAATCAAAAATCACAGAAATAAATTTAAATTCCAGCTCTGATAAATCACCTTCAGAAGAGCTACATAGAAAGCCAAGAACACCTATCACTGAGGAATTGGACCTGGTCATGGAAGTTGTGGGTTTCTCTAAGCCAGTGAAACTTGAGTTGATCTATGAAAGATGGAAAAAGTTAACTTATTGAAAAAGAGAGGAAGGAGAATTTCCAAGCATAAGTAGCAGCATAAATATAAACTGTATGGTAGGGAAGTGCCAGAGGTGAAAACAAGTATAGAAAGAAAGCCAGCATGATTGGAGTATAGAAAGCAAGGGTGAGAAGGACAGAAAAGAAGACTGGAGAGTATGTGAGGGCTTGAGATTGCAAGCTTTTATCCATCACGCCAGGAAACGCTTTATTCTAAAAGGAAGGGTAAGGCAATGAAGTTTGCTTTGTTTGTCTTTGCTTTTATTTTGGTGTGTGTAGGAAAGATTATAAAATAATAGGAATTAAATTTTCAATGGACCATTCCATCCGCAATAAAGAATAGATCAGAGGGTGGTCACTGGGAGTGTAGACAAAGCACCAAAAAGCCACCGGAGAAGCCCAGGACAGAGATCACTGGGGCTCAGTTTAGGGTGGTGATGGTAGAGACGGAGAAAGGCAGAGTTTGAGAGATATTTCAGAGATAAAGTCAAGAAGCCTTGATGAAGGATTGGATACAGAATGTAAAAGCATGAGAAGTACCAAGAATAGCTTCTGAGAAGATATACAAAAATGCCCACTGATTTACACTAAAAGATGTGAGCATTAGAAGGTACTCACACTATTATCAGAAAAAATGAAAATTAAAATAACAATAAAATTATATTCACAATCACTAAGAATAGCTACTAAAATAAAAAAGACTTACAACACTGAATGTTGGCACAGATGTGAAACAACTGGAATTCTCATACACTGCTAGTGGAAATGTAAATAGGTACAGCCACATGGATAGCAATTTCCTAGTTTTTTAAAAAGTTGAATATAAACCTACTGTGACCTAGCAGCTATACTCTGTGCATTAAGGGACTGATCTTGCCCAAAGAAAGGTTTGGCTCTTTCCTCCCAATTCTGGGTGGTAATCTTTTGTCTTTGGAATATCTTGTCTTTCCCTTGAGCCACACCAGATAGTGATTTATGTGTGGGCCTTGAAATGGGCCTCATATTTGTGAGGATCCCACAGCTTAGCCTCTGGAGGGGCTGGAAACCAAAGTCATCATGTGAGCAGTCAGCTTTGTCTGCACAGCCAACCACTAACATAAAACCTGACGCCAAGGATCAGGTTAGCTTCTCCAGTTGAAAATACCTTGCATGTATTATCATATGTCAATGTCTAAGCACTGCTGTTTGATTCCACTGAGAAGAAAACAACTGGAAGCTCACACCTGGTCTCTCCTGGACTCTGCTCTACGAGGCTTTTCTCATTGCTTATTTTAATCTCTAAACCACAATAAACTGTAACCATATGCATAATAGTTTGCTGAGTTCCATGCATCCTTCTAGTGAATTATTGAACTTGAGGGTGGTCTCAGGGACACACAACCCCACACGTTGTTAGGTACTTACCCGAGAGAAATAAAAACACATCCCTTCCAAAAGGCTGCATAGGAATGTCCACCGAAGTCTTACTTATAATAACCCTAAACCAGAAACAATCTCAATACCAATCATAAGGAGTGGATAAATATGATATATTCACGCAATGGAATACTTCTCAGATTTAAACGTGAACAAAATGCTGATATATATATAGCAACAGGCATTGCAATGTGTTAAGCAAAAATATATGCTATGTGAAAGAAGTTCTTCCGTGTATTCTTGCCACCTCTTCTTAATATCTTCTGCTTCTGTTAGGTCCAGACCATTTCTGTCCTTTATCGAGCCCATCTTTGCATGAAATGTTCTCTTGGTATCTCTAATTTTCTTGAAGAGATCTCTAGTCTTTCCCATTCTGTTCTTTTCCTCTATTTCTTTACATTGATTGCTGAAGAAGGCTTTCTTATCTCTTCTTGCTATTCTTTGGAACTCTGCATTCAGATGCTTATATCTTTCCTTTTCTCCTTTGCTTTTTGCTTCTCTTCTTTTCACAGCTATTTGTAAGGCCTCCCCAGACAGCCATTTTGCCTTTTTGCATTTCTTTTCCATGGGGATGGTCTTGATCCCTATCTCCTGTACA
>SJXQ01000345.1:0-83910 GCA_006408695.1 Aepyceros melampus | reverse complement strand
AGAATTGATGCTTTTGAACTGTGGTGTTGGAGAAGACTCTTGAGAGTCCCTTGGACTGCAAGGAGATCCAACCAGTCCATTCTGAAGGAGATCAACCCTGGGATTTCTTTGAAGGAATGATGCTAAAACTGAAGCTCCAGTACTTTGGGCACCTTATGCAAAGAGTTGACTCATTGGAAAAGACCCTGATGCTGGGAGGGATTGGGGGCAGGAGGAGAAAGGGACGACCGAGGATGAGATGGCTGGATGGCATCACAGACTCAATGGACGTGAGTCTGAGTGAACTCCGGGAGTTGGTGATGGACAGGGAGGCCTGGGGTACTGCGATTCATGGGGTCGCAAAGAGTCGGACACGACTGTGCGACTGAACTGAACTGAACTGAAGTGAAAGAAGTCAGACCCAAGAGTGCATACTGTATGATTTCACTTAAATGAAATTAAAAAACATAGGCAGAATGAATCTATGGTGTCAGAAGTCAGAAAATTGTTGGTTCTGAGGAGTGGGTTGACTGGAAAACAGCATAATGGACATTGTCTAAGTGATGGAAATGTTCTCTGTCTTGTTTTGGGCAATTGTTATATGGGCAAATAATTGTCAAAGCTCACTGAACTGAACATATAATGGTTGAGTATTCTATAAAGGGTTCAGTTCAGTTCAGTTGCTAAGTTGTGTCCGATTCTTTGCGACCCCATGAATTGCAGTATGCCAGGCCTCCCTGTCCATCACCAACTCCCAGAGGTCACTCAAACTCATGTCCATCGAGTCAGTGATGCCACCCAGCCATCTCATCCTCTGTTGTCCCCTTCTCCTCCTGCCCCCAATCCCTCCCAACATCAGAGTCTTTTCCAATGAGTCAACTCTTCGCATGAGGTGGCCAAAATAATGGAGTTTCTGCTTTAGCATCATTCCTTCCAAAGAACACCTAGGGCTGATCTCTTTTATTTATTTTTTTAACATAAATTTATTTATTTTAATTGGAGGTTAATTACTTTACAATATTGTATTGGTTTTGCCGGACTGGTTGGATCTCCTTGTAGTCCAAGGGACTCTCAGGAGTCTTCTCCAACACCACAGTTCAAAAGCATCAATTCTTTGGTGCTCAGCTTTCTTCACAGTCCAGCTCTCACATCCAACATGACCACTGGAAAAACCAGAGCATTGACTAGACGGACCTTTGTTGGCAAAGTAATGTCTCTGCTTTTCAATATGCTATCTAGGTTAGTTTTACCTTAACTTAAATTTTAAAAATAAACCATAAGAAAGAATGAGAGCTGGCTTTCTGATTTCAGTAACTTGGTGAAGATTGGTGACAGTCACTCTGATGGGAAACAATGGCAGCAATAAGCAGGTTTGTAGAGAAGTATGATTGCTATTCATCGATTTACCCTTCCCTGGTGGCTCAGACAGTAAAAGCGTCTGCCTGCAATGCGGGTGACCCTGGTTTGATCCCTGGGTCGGGAAGATCCTCTGGAGAAGGTAATGGCAACCCACTCCAGTACTCTTGCCTGGAAAATTCCATGGACAGAAGAGCCTTCTAGGCTACAGTCCATGGGGTCACAAAGAGTCGGACTCAACTGAGCAACTTCACTTCACCAAGTGTCAAGTATAAGACAGGGTCATTTTTAGACTCTCAGAAGTCAATAAAATTTCTTGTCAAGATAACTGCAATAAAATAGAGTAAGTAATTGGAAGAGGAATTATTTTTCAACACGGCAACAGGATGCATCGGGTAGAGTGAGCCACAAGAAAATCAGGGAAGCATGACATCGGGGTGTCTTTGAAACACACAAAGTTGATTTTATGTGTGCATTTGGCTTAAAGTTCAGAGGAGATGTCATGGTAAGACATGCATTTACAAACATTTATCATTTTCTCAGTATGGTGTGAGAGCTGTAATAATATGAACTGAAGATACAGAGATAAACATAAAAACCCCAAGCTTAGGGGCCTAAAACAACAGGAGATTCAAAAAGTCAACCTGAAGACAAATGCTAAGGACTGAGGTGTGTGCTAAGTTCTGAGCCAAACCAGAATGGGCATCTATGCCATCCCCGAAATAAGCAGTCTTCTGGAAGTAAAGTCTATACACAGGTTTTAAAGCCTAATTAAAAACTGTCATGTCAGGGAAAGAAGAAAGGACATTTCATCAATTGTCTTCCTCCAAGTGTAAGGCTTTGCTCTAATAGCTTGGGATATATCAGTGATCAAAACCAGTAGAAGTCCAAATCTATGCATTTGTTGAATTAATAGGATGGTGACATTTCAGTAAAGGCAGTGTGAGCACATGAGCACTGTTAAACACCCAATAGCACAGGTGGGTGAACAGATAGATTGTGGCAGAAATGTCTTGGAAAGAAAGAAAAGGGAAGGAAACGTAACAATACCACACACGTTGCAAAAAGTTGCAGGTAGAACCAGAGTTCTACCTTGGCTACTGCCAAGACTGACAATGGGAAGTCACTGCCAGGGCTCTGAGAGACAGAGAGCTCCTGACTGCTCTGGACCCAGGACAGGAGCCTGGAGCAGAAACCCTGAGTGGAAGATGCTTTGAAGCCCAAAGCTGCTGAAGAGATCACGGTCTAAACCAAAGGCAGGTCTAGACGTAAAGACTTGTTAGGATCCCCACACAGCCTGCAGATTAAACTCAAGATCTCGGTGAGATCAAACCAGTCCACCCTAAAAGAAATCACTACTCAATATTCCTCGGAAGGACTGATGCTGAAACTCCCATACTGTGGCCACCTAAGGCAAAGAACTGACTCATTAGAAAAGACCCTGATGCTGGGAAAGACTGAAGGCAGGAGGAGAAGGGGACAACAGAGGATGAGATCGTTGGATGGCATCACCAACCAATGATGGTGGTGACTCAATGGATATGAGTTTGAGCAAGTTCTAGGAGTTGGTGATGGATAGGGAAGCCTGGCATGCTGCAGTCCATGGGGTCACAAAGAGTCAGACACAACTGAGCGACTGAACTGAACTGAATTAGGTGAGTTTGGGCCAAGAAGTAGCCCAGGTGCTACATGCCTAAAGACTTGAAATTTATAAATTCAAATACTGCACCATTGATAAGTGTTTGTGCCTACAGACTGCCACTGGCAGAGGGGAAGGTGCCGCCTTCCTAGTTTCCAGCATGGTGACACTGTGCCTGCCACTTCTCTACAAATGAGCCCCTGTGATTGCTCAGCTCGTGATGGCCTGTCCACCTTTGCTTATCTGGCTACACTCCCCTTCAACATCTTAGTTCAGATGTTATTTCCTCCGGAAGTCTTCCCTGACTCTTTTTTGCTAAGAGTCTACCTCAAACTCCCACTGTGCCTTGTGGCAGGATCTGTGTGCACCTGGGATCCATGCCAAGAAGTGCACAGCCCACATCCAGACTTCCCAGGGCTCTTGTATTCCTGCCTGTGAAGGCCTCCTCAGGGTCAAGTGGAAATGTTCACCCAGAGCCCATCCACTCCTTCTGAAGCTTGCTTTAGGTTCCCTGGGCACAGAATTCTCTGTACAAATGGCCCAGAGCCCACTTTCAAGGCCTTGGGTGTGCACCCTTAGGCTGACAGGTGGCCACAGTCCAGCTCTTTGCGGCCAAATGGATGCACTCTGCACATCTGGGCTGGGGGTGTGCAAACCCCCCACAGTATGTGATAAACAGGAATGGGGCAAGAAGGGGCTGGGCTACAGGTCAAGGACTGGCTTTCCTTCAATGCCATGTTTCCGTGTAGAGCTCCAAGGAGCCTATTTCTAGGTTCAAACCTGGTCACACAGGTGTCTGTATCAAGGGAGGAGGATAGTACATATCTAATTTGGCAGTGGTCTGTTAGTTAGATTTACAAATTTTCAGTCTTTAGATGTGTGGAACATGTGCTTCATTCTTGCCCCAGGCCCCGCAAGCATTATGGGTGGACCTGTCATGGATGTATATACCAGAGTGCAGACCAACATTTACTGAACTGTTTTTGCTCACAAGTTTGTCTCTCCCAACTAGGAAGTGAGCTTCTAAAGGCTTTAGCTCTGTGCCCAATGAATAAGAGATGTCCCACAAATATTTATTAAGCTGAACAAAACTGAGAAGATGAAGCTCAAGAACCTGTCAGGGTGATTGAGTCATCTTCTGGAAGAAAAAAGAAGACAATTTTAAGACTCGGCAGATCTAGAACTGGCTGTCCTCTGCCAGAGGTTCTCTCAGGAATATTTCACTTTAGTAAACAATGGATAATAAGTGTTAAGAAATAAGCCCAAAAGGCAGACAGAAGGCATTAATGGATTTATTTTTATCATCTCACATTTTGGTATGAAAGAGGTAGGTAAGTCATATTGAAACAATCTTACAACAGCTGTATCAAACCTGCAAGTTAAACATTTTTACCTGAGAAATTAACAAGTGAAACAAATTAACAAATAAAACACATGAACAAATGAAAGAATCTGATAATCAACTTTCTACAGAGGCATCATAAACTTGAGACATATCCCTCTGCTAACCCTCTCCAATACCTTTTGACCAATATACATTTCCACCTCACACCAGCTCCTCCTCATGTGAACATCAGAGAGCCACAGACAGTGGGCAACAGCAGTAGACCAAAAGGAGGCACAGTGCCATCCCACTCTCTGCTCTCCCAGTCCACTCACATCCACCCAACGCTGGTCCCAGCAGCAAGAGGGAAGTAAGTGGGGAAGGTGTCCAGACATTTGTGTTAGAGTACCCCAGAAAGCAGAACCAATAACTGTGTGTGTTAGCTGCTCAGTCGTGTTCGACTCTGTGACCCCATGAACTGTAGCTTATCAGGCTCCTCTGTTCATGGAATTCTCCAGACAAGAATACAGGAGTGAGTATCTATTCTCTTCTCCAGGGGATTTTCCCAAACCAGGGGTTGAACCCGGGTTTCCCGCATTGCAGGCAGATTCTTTACCATCTGAGTGAGCCACCAGGGAAGCCATATAAATATATGTGGTATGGAATGTGTAGGCTCAATCGTGTCCAATTCTCTGCAACCCCATAGACTGTAGCCCACCATGCTGCTCTGTCCATGGAGTTTTCCAGGCAAGAATACTGGCATGGGTTGCCATTTCCTACTCCAAGGGCTCTTCCCAACCCACCGAGCAACCTGGATCTCCTGCATTGCTGGGTGAATTCTTTACCACTGTGCCACCTGGGAAGCCCATATTTGTGTGTGTGTGTGTGTGTATGTGTGTGTGTGTGTGTATATATTAGATTGAATTGCTAATGATATTGATATTTCTATAGATAAATGTGTAGGTAGGGAGAGATTTATTATAAGAAATTGCCTCACTTGATTACAGTGGATGACAAGTGCTGGGTCTGCAGGGTGAGTGGGTAGTTGGAGACCCAGGAGAGCTAATGGCATAGCTCCATTCTGAAGGCTGGCAGCCTCAATACCCAGGAAGAACCATTGCTTCCGTTTGAATCCAAATATAGGAAAAAGCTGGTGTCCCAGTTCAGAAACAGGAGCAAGGAATGCTCCCTTGGGTGAAGATCAGCATTTTTTGCTCTATTCAGGCCTTCAGCTGATTGAATGACCCTACCCACATTGGGGAGGGCAATTTGCTTCACTTAGTCTACCAAAGGAAATGTCAATTCCAATCTGAAACACTCTCATCCAAAATAATGTTTGACCAGATATCCAGGCACCCTGTGGCCCAGTCAGGTTGACACATATAACTAACCATCATGGTATTCAACCAGGAAAAGTTGTGATAAAGAAATTATGGCTGATAATCAGTGTTTTAGTCATCCCTGGCTTATTGACATGATTAACTTTTTTCTCAGCTCCTTTAGCTTATAAAAACCAACATACTTGAGTCACTTTCACTTACTGAGATTTACATTCATGTCCACTATAAAATACTTAACCTTTTATAGAACAGAAGAAATAAATACTGAAATAAATAAAGAAATAAAGAAAAAATAAATATTGAAATGAATTTCATCTATAAGAAAATAAAAGAATGTATGTCCCTTTTAGAAATAAAACATCTGCAACCAACTTCTGGTTATTCTGCAGATTAACCATGCCAAAGAATGATGGCGTGCATGGGCGCTAAGTCCCTTCCATCGTGTCTGACTCGCGACGCAATGGACTGTAGCCCACCAGGCTCCTCAGTCCATGTGATTCTCCAGGCAAGAATACTGAGATGGGTTGCCATGCCCTCTTCCACGGGATCTTCCTGATCCAGGGATGAACTCATATCTCTAATGTCTCCTCTATTGGCTGGTGGATCTTTACCAAACAGTGACTGCTACTATTAAAAGGCAATTAATTCACTTCCAGGTGAAGAATTGAAAGCATACATCCATTGTTGTGCAGAAACTTTTAATTTTAATTAGATCCCATTTGTTTATTTTTGCCTTTATTTCCAGTATTCTGGGAGGTGGATCATAGAGGATCCTGCTGTGATTTATGTCAGAGAGTGTTTTGCCTATGTTCTCCTCTAGGAGTTTTATAGTTTCTGGTCTTAGGTTTAGATCTTTAATCCATTTTGAGTTTATTTTTGTGTGTGGTGAGCTATAAGCAAGGTGAAAAGACAGCCTTCAGAATGGGAGAAAATAATAGCAAATGAAGCAACGGACAAACAACTAATCTCAAAAATATACAAGCAACCTATACAGCTCAATTCCAGAAAAATAAATGACCCAATCTAAAAATGGGCCAAAGAACTAAACAGACATTTCTCTAAAGAAGACATACAGATGGCTAACAAACACATGAAAAGATGCTCAACATCACTCATTATCAGAGAAATACAAATCAAGACCACAATGAGGTACCATTTCACGCCAGTCAGAATGGCTGTGATCCAAAAGTCTGCAAGCAATAAATGCTGGAGAGGGTGTGGAGAAAAGGGAACCCTCTTACACTATTGGTGGGAATGCAAATTAGTACAGCCACTATGGAGAACAGTGTGTAGATTCCTTAAAAAATTGCAAATAGAACTGCCATATGACCCAGCAATCCCACTGTTGTACCCCAATGTTCATCACAGCACTGTTTATAATAGCCAGGACATGGAAGCAACCTAGATGTCCATCAGCAGATGAATGGATAAGAAAGCTGTGGTACATATATACAATGGAGTATTACTCAACCATTAAAAAGAATACATTTGAATCAGTTCTAATGAGGTGGATGAAACTGGAGCCGATTATACAGAGTGAAGTAAGCCAGAAAGAAAAACACCAATACAGTATACTAACACATATATATGGAATTTAGAAAGAAGGTAATGATAACCCTGTATGCGAACAGCAAAAGAGACACAGATGTATAGAACAGACTTCTGGACTCTGAGAGAGAAGGAGAGGGTGGGATGATTTGGGAGAATGGCAATGAAACATGTATACTATCATGTAAGAAACGAATTGCCAGTCTATGTTCGATACAGGATACAGGATGCCTGGGGCTGGTGCACGGGGATGATCCAGAGAGTTGATATGGGATGGGATGTCGGGGGAGGGGTTTAGGATTGGGAACTCATGTACACCCGAGATGGATTCATGTCAATGTATGGCAAAACCAATACAGTATTGTAAAATAAAATAAAGTAAAAATTAAAATTTAAAAAAAGTGGATAAAAAAAGAAAACATACATCCAAAGACTTGAAAATGAGTGTTCACATCAGCATTATTTAAAACATCCAAAAGGTAAGAAAATTCAATTGTTCATCAACTGATCAATGGATAAACCAAATGTAATATATTCACACAATGGAATATTGCTGTTGGAATATTATTGTACCTATCATGTTTCCCTTCTGAAGAGGTAGAATGTATTTGAAAACTTTTAAATATAGAAATGATTGTGGGAGGAATAAAAGATCCAGAACATAAATCTCCCACCTAAATTCCAAGAAAATACTTCTAAGAATGTTAATAAATACATAGGGAATAGTATAGGGGGGTAAAACTTGTTTTGTTTAATACTCTCATTCTTAAAAGAGACTCAAAGTCTAACAATATTCAAATATATTGGGGTCACACTGACATGAAGTCATTTTTAAAACTAAAGAAAAAAGCTGGTTTGCATGGAAAATGTTGCATATAGTGCTGAGAACTCCATGCCTCTTGAGTCACTTCCCCCAGGAGGCAGTCATGAGTGGAAAACTTATCTACCACCACCCCAGGGGCAGTGGCCATGCTCCATGGAGAAGAAAGCAGCGCTGAGCACATCATCAGAAAGTGTCCTTTCCAAAATTTCAGTCTAATTTCTCAGGTAGAGCTATTGAACTGCGTGTGTAACAACTCTCCATTTGAACTAAGATACCTATCTTTGAAGACTTGCACATTATGCTCAGTTATGGCTGGAACAGTGATAGAGACTGAAAACACAGCATTTTTATCTGATCAGGAACAGGTGGTACCAGGCCATTAGTAGAAGCAAAAGGAATATACATGCTTTTAAGTTTCTTTTACCTGTTAGTGCTTTGAAATATCCCGCTTTATTCTGAAAACAAAAATCTGTAAGTTTTCACTAAAGACATAAGTCCTTTATTGCCCTCTCTAATAGAGAGGAGTGTGTGAAAGGTTTATGCTACTGCATACCTCTACCATATTTGTACCTGGATCTTTGCTTTAATAATGCAATTAATGCTGCAAAAATAAAGAAACACATGTTACATCTTATTTCTTGCTTTATGGGCATTTATCCATTCATTTTTATTGCAAAATAATAAAAAAAAAACCCACTTCTCTGAGAAAAACCCAGTGAGTGCAATAGCCCCTTTTGTGCCAATAACTACCTCTGTGACTTTGAGAGTCTCACCCTCTGCAAGTTTCAGCTTCTTTTACCATAAATTAGGGGGCATTAACTAGATGCTCTCTAGGTCCTTTTGACATTCACAATCCTATGACTTTAATTCTATATTTGCCTGCATTGGTTCAAGCCATGTGGCCTGTGTTCTACAGGAGAGATATTTTTTGTGCTGTTTCTCGGCCCTGGTGTCTTTGTTTTGCTGTGTCCCTTTTAGAGTGAATAGCTGCTATGAGACAGTTATAATAATTACCCAATCCAAAACTCAGGTTTATGAGTCTTTTCATTTGAAGATCTTTCTCTCTCTTTTTTTTTTTTTTTTTTTTGATTACTTAGCAGCTTAGAGCCTTATGTATTCTCCAAAATGAAGCCCTGAGTTGGCTTTTGAAAAAGGGAAATGAGGGGTTGATACTGCCATCTGGCTTGGGATGGGGTTGCCTCTATGGAGATGGCTAAAATTTTAATGGAGCAACGTGGAGACTTGTATGTGAATCTGAAGCCCCAAGAACCCAAATCTCTTGAATCACCAACAAAGACTCCTTTCCACCTCTAAGTTTTCATGCAAGTCTGAACTCTATAAGTAAAACTGTCCATTCAACGACTTCACTTAGGGATCACTTAGAGACTCAAATTCAGCATTTCTAAAATTCAGCTTCTTTTCCTTCTCCACATCAAATTAGCTTTTCCATCCTCGACTCCAAGCTCTGCACATACCTCCCCTCTCCAGCCCTTCAGTACTCTATCATTTCCACTGCATTGCCCATCACATCACCTGGACTATCACGCTAATAGTTCTACCCCCAAAGTTCTTCTCTTCTTTCATCCTGCTGCCATAATCATCTTCCCAAAACAAAAGTTCAAGCATGCTACTCACTTTCCACCATCCCTTTTAAGCTACCAACATTCACACTCCTCTCTGCAGCCGTCAAGTCCCTCCACTATCTGGCCTCAATCCACTCTTGAAACAGCCCACCTTCGTTGCAAACACCTGAGGCTGTAGCTCTTCTTACCTGAAATTTTCCCCATCCTCTATCTCTGTGGGAACAAATTACAAATTGTCTTTCCTGTTAAGTCTCTGATTCTTTCTCCTTCCCACGCTAAAAATGAGATCCCTTTCTCTGAAATCTCATGGAACTTTTCCATACACATTTTGTGATGGGTACCATTTGTTCCCTTGAATTACTGCTATTGCTGCTGCATTTTATCCGTAAATCCAGATAAAGGCTGATTTTTGCTGTTTTCCCCTGTCCTCTGCCCTACAACTTCCCTGTGGGAAAATCACTGCCAAAAAGGAACTCAACATCACAAACATATAACTGATCAGAGCATTGATTAAGTTTCTTTAGTATATCAACTGAATTATAAATATGAGGACATTTAATAATATTGTACATTTATAAAATAAAATGCCAACCAAAACATTGCTTGCTAAAACTGGGAAGGACCTGTCAATTTTTAAAATTGATAATAAATGTCTCACTACTGAATTTTATTTTCTTTGATTGAGGTTAAGGGGACCTGTTTGGTAAATGTAACTCTGGTCTACAGAATCTGCCCCACACTGAATGTCAAAGTTGTTAGATGTTATGTTACCTATTTCTGTTCCCTTAAATTAAGTAGAATATTCTTAAAAGTGTTTAAACCAATGTTTCCAACATCATTGCTGTTTGTTTAATCACTAAGTTGTGTCCGACTCTTTGTGAACCCATGGACTATGGCCTAAAAGTCTCCTCTGTCCTTGGGATTTCCAAGGCAAGAAAACTGGAGTGGGTTGCCTTTCCTTCTCCATTCCAACACCATTAGATTTGTGTAGATTTGATTTGATGACATATAGCCCTTCGAACGGAGAAGGCAATGGCACCCCATTCCAGTCCTCTTGCCTGGAAAATCCCATGGATGGAGGAGCCTGGTAGGCTGCAGTCCATGGAGTCGCTAAGAGTTGGACACGACTGAGTGACTTCACTTTCACTTTTCACTCATGCATTGGAGAAGCTAACGGCAACCCACTCTAGTGTTCTTGCCTGGAGAATCCCATGGATGGAGGAGCCTGATGGGCTGCCATCTATGGGGTCACACAGAGTCGAACACGATTAAAGTGACTTAGCAGCCCTTTGAAAAGAATGGATTATAATCTTCCCTTGGTATCCATGGGAGATTTGTTCCATAACCCCTACAGATATTAGAATCCACAGATGTCCAAATCCCTTGTATAAAACGGCATTGGTTTGGAGGTAACTTAAGCACATCCTGTGGTATATTTTAAATCATCTCTAGATTACTTATAATACCTAACACAATGTAAATGCTGTGTAAACCATTATAAAGTGAGTGAAGTCACTCAGTCGTGTCCAACTCTTTGAGACCCCATGAACTGTAGCCCACCAAGTTCCTCCATCCATGGGATTCTCCAGGCAAGAATACTGGAGTGGGTTGCTATTTCCTTCTCCAGGGGATCTTCCCAACCCAGGGATTGACCCCAGGTCTCCCACATTGCAGGCAGATGCTTTAACCTCTGCACCACCAGGGAAGCCCCAAACCATTATAAAGACAAAATAAATGCTATATAACTAATTTCTGACATGTGCAAATTCAAGTTTTGCTTTTGGGAAATTTCTGGATTTTTTCCCTGAATCTTTTCTATCTAAAATTAGTTGAATCAGTGGATGCAGAACCAGCAGATACAGAAGGCTGACTAACAGCAGATCAGCAAAATACAACTCTGCCAGAAAAAAATCTTAAAGATATTTCCCACCTTAATCATCTATTTTATAGATGAATACTTCAGAGTGATTGCTTAATATTTAATTATAAAACATACAGAAAAGGAAAATAAGCCATTCAAAATATCCTTTCTTCTTGCTATGTTTTCTTCTATCATATAGTTAAATTTCTCATATTTTATAAGGCTATCTAAATATAAAATTAAAGTGCATAATTTGGTTAATGAACACAGTGCAATAAGGATGAAATGCTCTGTTTACATCATTACATGAATTATCCCAGAACAAATACATTTTTTCCTATTTTTAATATGCTGAGATTATCCAACAAATGTTTACTGAGAATCCCACTGTCTGCCCTATTCTATTCTAGATGCCAGGGTATGGTAGAGAATAGTACACAGAAAATCACAGGTCTAATAAATCTCATTCAACTCAAGGGAAACAAAATAAGCAAGTTAATGAATAAAGAGAATACTTTCATGGTAACCAATACCACAGAGAACATTGAGGGAGATGGGGGGAAGAGTGATTGACTGATAGCTACTACAAATAACTGACAAAATAAACCTCAAGTCATTCAAGAGAGCAACAAAGCGAAAATCTGAAAGACAGCAATTCCAGGTTGTTCTGTTCTGTTCAGTCGCTCAGTCATGTGAGACTCTTTGCAACCCCAGTACGCCAGGCCTCCCTGTCCATCACCAACTCCCGGAGTTCACTCAGACTCACCTCCATTGAGTCCGTGATGCCATCCAGCCATCTCATCCTCGGTCGTCCCCTTCTCCTCCTGCCCCCAATCCCTCCCAGCATCAGGGTCTTTTCCAATGAGTCAACTCTTCATATGAGGTGGCCAAAGTACTGGAGCTTCAGTTTTAGCATCATTCCTTCCAAAGAAATCCCAGGGTTGATCTCCTTCAGAATGGACTGGTTGGATCTCCTGGCAGTCCAAGGGACGCTCGAGAGTCTTCTCCAACACCACAGTTCAAAAGCATCAATTCTTCGGTGCTCAGCCTTCTTCACAGTCCAACTCTCACATCCATACATGACCACAGGAAAAACCATAGCCTTGACAGGACAGACCTTAGTCGGCAAAGTAATATCTCTGCTTTTGATTATACTATCTAGGTTGGTCATAACTTTTCTTCCAAGGAGTAAGCGTCTTTTAATTTCATGGCTACAGTAACCATCGGCAGTGATTTTGGAGCCCCCCAAAAATAAAGTCTGACACTGTTTCTACTGTTTCCCCATCTATTTCCGGTGAAGTGATGGGACCAGATGCCATGATCTTCGTTTTCTGAATGTTGAGCTTTAAGCCAACTTTTTCACTCTCCTCTTTGAATGGACTGGTTGGATCTCCTTGCACTCCAAGGGACTCTCAAGAGTCTTCTCCAACACCACAGGTCAAAAGCATCAATTCTTCGGTGCTCAGCCTTCTTCACAGTCCAACTCTCACATCCATACATGACCACAGGAAAAACCATAGCCTTGACTAGATGGACCTTAGTCAGCAAAGTAATGTCTCTGCTTTTGAATGTACTATCTAGGTTGGTCATAACTTTACCTCCAAGGAGTAGGCGTCTTTTAATTTCATGGCTGCAGTCACCATCTGCAGTGATTTTGGAGCCCCCCAAAATAAAGTCTGACACTGTTTCTACTGTTTCACCATCTATATCCCATGAAGTGATGGGACCAGATGCCATGATCTTCGTTTTCTGAATGTTGAGCTTTAAGCCAACTTTTTCACTCTCCTCTTTCACTTTCAACAAGAGGCTTTTTAGCTCCTCTTCACTTTTTGCCATGAGGGTGGTGTCATCTGCATATCTGAGGTTATTGCTATTTCTCCCAGCAATCTTGATTCCAGCTTGTGTTTCTTCCAATCCAGCGTTTCTCATGATATACTCTGCATATAAGTTAAGTAAGCAGGGTGACAATATACAGCCTTGACGTACTCCTTTTCCTATTTGGAACCAAGATGTTTTTTATTTCAGCATAATGTAGGTTTACACTTAATGTACCATTTACTACTTAATGAGCATCTTATATGCCAAATGAACTGATTGCATGTTGATCTGATGCCTACTAAACATTTCGGTGTGCTTGGTACAGTCATGAGATTATTTGTTTGTAAAATTTCAAAATTTGTAGATATGCTTTGTATAATACTAGAAAAGATTAACCTATTCTAATTTGCAGAGGTAGAATTTTTGCATTAAAAATTAGATTTGAGCAAGGCACAGATATGGCATAATCATCTTTAGGGTAGACATGAAATAATGGTGAAACCTTTGTATACACCTCTCACACTAGCAGCTCTCACAGCTGTTTAATGTGTCCCTGATACTCTATATCATCTACTCATTTAAGATAATTTTGTAAGTTGGTATATTAACATCATATAGAGTACAGAACATGAGATGATATACTGAATGGACTACAGTATTCTCATTATCCTTATTTTGTTTTTAATTGGAGAAAAATTGCTTTACAATGTTGTGGTGGTTTCTGCTGTACAACAATGTAAATCAACTATAAATACACATATATCCACTCTCATATTCCTATTTTAAAGCTGAGAAAACTGTAGTATAGGACAGAAAAATCGACTGGACGAAATGATGCAGGAAATTGAGGGAAAACTAAAGAGATGCCCAGATAACAAATATACTGGTCACCTGAGAAGACAAGAGTAACCCGCAAAGAATGTAGCAAGATTGTCATTTTCAAAGAGTTAACTGGTAAAACTCTTAAGCTTATCATTATTATTATTATCATTATTATATTTATACTTTTATTGACAACCCTGAGGACCAATAGTATCCTACCATTGTGCAGGATGCTGGGTGGAAATAAGAAATGGAGACATGCTTCTGCTCTGGGTAGTCAATTCCTCCCCATTTAAGGGACTCTCAGTTAGAAGGTCCTGATGGAGGATGTGTGAGGGAGAGGGGTGTTTAAAATGAAAAGAAAGACTTTGATCTCGTAAACTACAGACTATAAGAAATTCTTAAAATAATAAAAGTTGAAATATGGGAAATGTATAAATTGGTGGGATCTTTGTTGATCACTTTTTTTAAATTAATTTTTATTTTTTAGTTTGTTTTGCTTTACAATACTGTATTCGTTTTGCTATACATTGACATGAATCAGCCACGAGTGTACATGAACTCCCAATCCCGACCCCCACCTCCCCCCTCCCGCCCCACACCCTCTCTCTGGATTATCCCCGTGCATCAGTCCCAAGCATCCTGCATCCTGCATCAAACCTGGACTGGCGATTCGTTTCACTTATGATATCACACATGTTACACTGCCACTCTGCCAACCCATCCCACCCTCTCCCTCTCCCACAGAGTCCAAAAGGCCGTTCTATACATCTGTGTCTCTTTTGCTGTCTTGCGTACAGGTTTATCATTACCATCATTCTAAATTCCATATATATGTGTAAGTATACTGTATTGGTGTTTTTCTTTCTGGCTTACTTCACTCTGTATAATCGGCTCCAGCGTCATCCACCTCATTAGAACTGATTCAAATGTATTCTTTTTAATAGCTGAGTAATACTCCATTGTGTATATGTACCACAGCTTTCTTATCCATTCATCTGCTGATGGACATCTAGGTTGCTTCCATGTCCTGGCTATTATAAACAGTGCCGCAATGAACATTGGGGTACACGTGTCTCTTTCAATTCTGGTTTCCTTGGTGTGTATGCCCAGCAGTGGGATCGCTGGATCATAAGGCAGTTCTATTTGCAATTTTTTAAGGAATCTCCACACTGTTCTCCATAGTGGCTGTACTAATTTGCATTCCCACCAACAGTGTAAGAGGGTTCCCTTTTCTCCACACCCTCTCCAGCATTTATTGCTTGTTGACTTTTGGATCGCAGCCATTCTGACTGGTGTGAAATGGTACCTCATTGTGGTTTTGATTTGCATTTCTCTGATAATGAGTGATGTTGAGCATCTTTTCATGTGTTTGTTAGCCATTCGTATGTCTTCTTTGGAGAAATGTCTATTTAGTTCTTTGGCCCATTTTTTGATTGGGTCATTTATTTTTCTGGAGTTGAGCTGCATAAACTGCTTGTATATTTTTGAGATTAGTTGTTTGTCAGTTGCTTCATTTGCTATTATTTTCTCCCATTCAGAAGGCTGTCTTTTCACCTTGCTTATAGTTTCCTTTGTTGTGCAGAAGCTTTTAATTTTAATTAGATCCCATTTGTTTATTTTTGCTTTTATTTCCAGTATTCTGGGAGGTGGGTCATAGAGGGTCCTGCTGTGATTTATGTCAGAGAGTGTTTTGCCTATGTTCTCCTCTAGGAGTTTTATAGTTTCTTGTCTTACATTTAGATCTTTAATCCATTTTGAGTTTATGTTTGTGTATGGTGTTAGAAAGTGATGTTGATCACTTTTTATAAATGAACCCTGACTTGTTACTGCAGGAACTTGGATATGCCTCAATAACATTATTTTCTGCACAGCACATTGACATTTGATTTTTAAGATCTTTCTTAGAAAATCTTACTATTTGAAGACAGGCAACATACCTAATTCCAGCAGTTAACCCTCTGTTCAAATCTCAGCCAAAGTATGTCCATGGCGAGCACCGAAATCACAACAGCTCTTGAAAACCATCCACAGGAGGACTCTGGAGCCCACCCAAAAAAGATACCCCATGGCCAGAGACAAAGAAGAAACTACGAGATGAAGGAGGCACTCAATCACAATAAAAATAAATCCCATACCTGCCAGATGGGAAACCGACAAACTGGAAAACAATAATACCAAAACAGTTCTCCCACTGTTGTGAATGTTCTGAGCCTTATGCTATGCTTCCAAGCCTGCAGATCTGGCAAAGGGACTGGGTATCCCCAAGGAATTTGACTCTTAAGGCCAATGGGATTTAAATACAGGACTTCCACAGGACTTTTGGAAAACAGACTCCATTCTCCAAGGGGACAAACAAAATCTTGAGTGCACCGTGACCCAGTGGAAAGGAGCAGTGATCCCACAGGATACCAAACCAGACCTACGGGCTAAAGTTGGAGTCTCCCGTGGACGTGTGTCAGCAGTGGCTTGCCATGGGGACAAGGGTACTAGCAGCAGCAATCCTGGAAGGTGCTCCTTGGCATGAGTCCCCTTGGAGGTTGCAGAAAATCAAACACTTCATTCATTAATAATGTTTCTTACTTTAATAGTGCAAGAAGGGCAAAAATTGGCTTCTGAAATCTTTGGGTTTTGGTCTTTCAGTAGCAATGCAGAGGCTCCAGGAGGTGACATTACCAGCAAGTATGGACAAGGGACTTTGGAAAAGAGAACTAGGATGCAACCTGGGACAGCCCAGGACTGGAGAGCAGAACCATCCACTTCACAGCCCCTGCTCTTTGCTTCCTGCCTCTGCGTGTATTTGATTATCTGCATTGATATGAGATTTCTATTCTTTCCCTATTATTCATGTTTGTATTAGATCAAAGCATTTTCTCCTAATCTTGCCTTCTCAAAGAGTTTCTTCCGAACGCATAGGAATGCTTTTAGAAGTATGAAACCCAGAAATTGGAATGCTCTCCAGGAGGTGACATTACCAGCAAGTATGGACAAGGGACTTTGGAAAAGAGAACTAGGATGCAACCTGGGACAGCCCAGGACTGGAGAGCAGAACCATCCACTTCACAGCCCCTGCTCTTTGCTTCCTGCCTCTGCGTGTATTTGATTATCTGCATTGATATGAGATTTCTATTCTTTCCCTATTATTCATGTTTGTATTAGATCAAAGCATTTTCTCCTAATCTTGCCTTCTCAAAGAGTTTCTTCCGAACGCATAGGAATGCTTTTAGAAGTATGAAACCCAGAAATTGGAATGCTCTTCAGCATACAGCAAAGGAAAGTCCTCACACTGAAAGCACTCTGAAACTAGCACCCAAGATGAAAAGAAAATACCTTTGTCAGGGGCCAGCACCTTTCCATGCTGCCCTCCAGTCGCTGTCTCAGGGCGGCTGTCCTGTCTCCTCCCTGAGGGCAGCCACTCCGTGATTCTCACAGTCCTGATGATTCCTGCCAGGAGCGCTTGATGCCTCTTGTGTGATATGGACTCACTGAATCCAAAGAGTAATTGTATGAAAACTACACTCATGTCCCCATATTAAACATGAGAAAACTTCCCTGCAGAGCCGATCTCCTGGGTTCCCTTATCCTGCTGCCCTCTTGTGCTGTTAACACATGGCCATTCCATCTCTGCTTCCTTTGTGCCATTCCCTCCCTTTTAAGACTGAGATCATGGGACTCAATTTTATGTCCTTTTCTCTTCTCTACTCTCTTCCTATTTGATCAGTTCTTCTGTTACGCCTTACACTTTATGAAATTGCTTGTAAATTGCCACCTCCAATATCCATTGAACATTTGCACTGAAATGTCTACTATAAGTAGTTACCTTTTATTTTTACATCCTCTCACAGCTTGATCTACCTTCTACCTGGGGAATTCCATTTTTCTCCCTTTCATTGTAGCATTCAAGTAACTGATAGTCATTTCTACTACTAATTATACTGTTTTAAAAATAGTTAACATTTTATTTTAAATAAACTCATTATTGTTTTTTAAGTTACTTTACATTAAAAATATCAAAGTTACAAAAATGACTGGATTAATTATGTTCATGTCTACATCATGAGAGCAACACACTACCTGGCTAGAGAAAGTATATTTTTACTTGTAATGTGCAAATCATAAAGATGGGTGAAGGAATTGTAAAACGCATTCTTTAATAAAGTTGCGCATTCAGTCTTGATGTTTCTTTTTTAAAGTAAAAGGAAGTTTTTTGTAGTAAGGTTTAATAAATAAATATATATATAAATATAAAAATATAAATATATACAAAATATATTTTTCCCTTAAGTATACATACATAATTTTATGAGCAAAATAATTTAATTCTTTATATATAGATAAATAAATATTAAAGTAGATAAACATCCAAATAAATAAATAAGTAGATGGATCAGTAAATAAGTAGATGGATCAGCTTGAGTATTTGTGATGGAGTAGTGCCTGTAGAGTAGATCATGATGTCGCTTAATATGCCTGAAATCATTTGACACATTGATTCAACTCAGTGCATGATGACAGCAGAAATGAGTCTTCCACATGGCAGCGCAGGAGGAAGTGTGGTCTGTTGGTCCGTGAGAATCATTTCCCTGTTGAAGCAGGTGTGTGTCAGTCCTTGCTCCTGAATCTCTCCTGCAAGTTTGTTGAGGAAGAGAAGGCTCTCATGACTTCTGCTCTGACAACCTCCCAGGCACAAGGGCTGTGTCCCTTCTCTTGCAGATAGAGAGTGATTCTGTGGAAGTATTTCCTGACAGCCAGGCTGGAGTCCTCCTTGAGCAGGGGAGCCCCTCGCAGCTCCTCGTCCTGCCTGAGACAGGCTTGCAGGTCAGTGAGCTGCTGATCCAGTGCAGCGCGGAGCTTGTCCAGGAGGCTCTGGTCCCACGCGGCGGCCGAGCCCTCTGTGCTGAAGAGCTGGAAGGTGTGCTGGGTCACTCGTGGAGCACAGAGATGGCTTGAGCCTTCTGCAACTGGCTGCCACCCAGTGCCTCCTGGGGGAATGCGAAGTCATTTCTGTCCTGCAGGCAGGAGGAAGGGGAGACCCTCCTCAGTTGTCGCAGAAGCATCAGGACCCTCCTGTTGGCCAGGCTGTGGGTGTGAGGCAGGTGGCAGCCCAGAGAGCAGATGGCATTGCAGCTGAGCAGCAGCAGAGCCAGGAGTAAGGACCAGGCTGGGGCCATCGGGGACCTTGCAGATGCTTCTGGCCTGGGGCGGTGGGTGACTGTGAACCTGCTCTCTAGGTTCTCTGAAGGCCTTCCTTCAGGCCTGTGTCTTAAATGGGAGCCCATGGTTTCCATTTTCTGAAAGTTCCCTATTACTTTCTACTTTTGTTTTTGCTTTTCAATTTGCACTCTCCAAATGGGTTAGGATAGTGTTTCGCAAACATTTTTTTCATTATTGCCCCTCCCTTCCCCTATTGACAGAGTCTTCTGAGATACTTTTTTTCCTAATTACCCCACCATGAAATTTTCACAACACAGTTATGCTGTAGATTCATCTTTGCACTCTATGCATATATTTATACATTGGAAACAAATTGCAAAACTCCTTGTATTCACCCTAGGGTTAACAATGCCATAAAATGAAAGGTGTACATTAATGTAAAAGCTGTTGAATTTTATTTAACTGTATGGATGAGTTTGCAGAATGACTTTTAATGGAGAATATTTACTTATATAAATAGTAATGTACCAAATTACATATTCATATGAAATTCATATAAAAATATATAATAATACCACAGTATAGATAGACAAAAATCTTTCAAAACTCAAAATCATTGAAAATCTAAGGTTATTTTCTTCATATTTATTTTGAAGGACTTTTAACTTTGTTTCATTTCAGAAATCAATTTGTAATTCCCTGTCTGCTGAATATTCATCTCAATTTGATAACATTTCTTTCTGGTTAGCTGTTGACATACTTATGGATATTCTTAACAACTTTGATAGGGATGATAATAAAATACCATGATACCAATCCAATGAAGGATAGTGAAGAGGAACTAAAGAGCCTCTTGATGAGGGTGAAAGAGGAGACTGAAAAAGCTGGCATAACACTCAACATCAAAACACCTAAGCTTCTGACATCTATGGCAAATAGATGGGGAAAGAGTGGAAACTGTGACAAATTTTCTTTTCTTGGTCTCCAAAATGACTGTGGACATTGACTGCAGCTACTAAGTTAAAAGATACTTGCTCCTTGGAAGAAAAGCTATGACAGAATTAGACAGCATGTGAAAAAGAGTAAACATCTCCTTGACAACAAACATCTGTATAGTCAAAGCTATGGTATTTCCAATGGTCTTGTATGGATGTGAGAGGTGGACCATAAAGAAGGCTGAGTGGAGTAGAATCAATGCTTTCAAATTATGGTGCTGGAGAAGACTCTTGACAGTCCCTTGGATAGCAAGGAGATCAAACCAGTCAAGACATCAACCCTGAAAATCATTGGAAGGATTGATAATGAAGCTGAAGCTCCAATGTGTAAGTAAACATTAGTTGCTCAGTTGTGTCTCATCTCTGTGACTCCATGGACTGTAGCCAGACAGTAGCTCTTCTGTCCATGGAATTCTCTAGGAAAGGATACTGGAGTAGGTTGCCATTTCCTTTTCTGGCGATCTTCCTGACCCAGGGTTCAAACCCGAGTCTCCTGCACTTGTAGGCACATTCTTTACCATCTGAACTACCAGGGAAGCCCTGTAGGTTGGCTATCTGAGGTACAGAGCCAACTCATTGGAAAAGACCCTGATGCTGGGAAGATTGAGGGCAGGAGGAGAAGGGGGTGATAAGGAGGAAATGACTGGATGGCATGACCAACTCAGTGGTTATGAATTTGAGCAAACTCCAGCAGATAGTGAAGGACAGGCAATCCTGGTGTGCTGCTGTCCATGGGGTTGCAAAGAGTCAGACAGGATTGAGCAACTCAAAAATAATAAAATATCCTTCCCTTGAGCCCTGGACAGCGTGCTTCTCCAGACGTTGTAGGAGGGCCAAAGAGCTCTTTTTCTCGGGTTCCTTTGGGATGCCCACTTTGGAGTTTGCAGTTCTGGGCTCTGCAGACCATCAGGGCACAGCATCCTCAGTGAGTCTTTTGATCTTGATTTACTATTGGGGGGGAGAAACTTTTTGTTTTCACAGTGCTGAGAGCTGCAGAGGGAGCTTTGTAGCCCTGCCAGCGACAGTGTTCTCTGGTTGGAAGCTCAGAACCTTGCATTTTCCGAGCCTTCCCTAGAGCTTTGTGCTTTATTTTCCAGGAAGGATTCCATTTACTGAAGGGCTTCAGGCAAGGAGTCAGCGAGTTGGGGTCGATTTTACAGATTCGGGTCCCTTCTGGCACCATCCAGCCACAGGTCAGAGACAGGGAACCTGGTGGTGGTGATGGGACCCCTGGAAGGTGTCCAGGATGTCCTGAGAGTGAGTCAGAGCATGGCCACCACCAGCGCCAAGGACCAGGGAGCCGTTACTTCCTGCCTTAAGAATATTTATCCCTGTACATATTAAATTAAAAATTTCTAGGCCTATTCATGGATAATAAGAAAAAAAATTTAGAACATGAAACCAACAGATTTCTTCTTGAACAAGTTGGCAGGAAAACTCAGGAATTAAGAGGAAATATTTTAATTCTCAAGATACTGATATTTACTGCCTTTCACCAAAACGTGAAGTTAAGCAAATTGGTTAATTTCAATGCCCCTCTCTGACTCAGTTCAGTTCAGTTCAGTCGTTCAGTCATGTCCGACTCTTTGCCACCCCATGAATTGCAGCACGCCAGGCCTCCCTGTCCATCACCAACTCCCGGAGTTCACTCAGACTCACATCCATCAAGTCAGTGATGCCATCCAGCCATCTCATCCTTGGTCGTCCCCTTCTCCTCCTGCCCCCAATCCCTCCCAGCATCAGAGTCTTTTCCAATGAGTCAGCTCTTCGCATGAGGTGGCCAAAGTACTGGAGCTTCAGCTTTAGCATCATTCCTTCCAAAGAAATCCCAGGGTTGATCTCCTCAGAATGGACTGGTTGGATCTCCTTGCAGTACAAGGGACTCTCAGGAGTCTTCTCCAACACCACAATTCAAAAGCATCAATTCTTCGGTGCTCAGCCTTCTTCACAGTCCAACTCTCACATCCATACATGACCACAGGAAAAACCATAGCCTTGACTAGACGGACTTTAGTTGGCAAAGTAATGTCTCTGCTTTTGAATATGCTATCTAGGTTGGTCATAACTTTTCTTCCAAGGAGTAAGCATCTTTTAATTTCATGGTTACTGATTAAAGGAATGGTTCATGCAAATATTTGGATCAAGCCATGGATAGGGAACAATTGGCTAAATGGTTAAATGATTTTTTAAATATCCAAGTGTTTTTCAAAATATATTAAAATAAAAATTATTTTAGGTATATTCCCCGTTATCCCTTGGGAAGAACCAGAAGGCAGGACATTTTCCCCTGTTGCCTCATTTCTCTTGCTGTTCCCTTTCTTTCATCAGTACTCTTAATGTCCTTTAGATGTCCTTCGGATGAGCCATCATTCCTCTCTCTGATTCAGACTCTATGGTTTTTACTTGTGAGTGCAGATTATTAGTTTTCTTTCTGAAGAAGGGGATTGAGAATAATTACACATGACAATTTCTCCTCTGTCATGTATGCTTTGAACATGAAATATTTACATACAACCTCAAACTAGTGGACTGCCCGAGCTAAATGTGCCATGCCCTGTGTCTTGGTTCAGGCTGCTCTAACAGGTCCCAGAGTCTGGTGGCTCATCAGTGATAGTTTATTTGTCACAGTCCTGGGAGCTGCAAGTGTGAGAGCAGGGTGCCAGCAGGGTGGAATTCTGGTGAGAACCCTCATCTGGGTTGCAGACTGCCAGCGTCTCTCTATGTCCTCACATGGTGGAGAGCAGAGACGAAGCAAAGTGTCTTGTGAGCCTCATGAAGACAGTAATGGTGTGCATGAGGGATTCTACCTCATAACCTCCTCTAACCCTAATGATTTCTCTAATATCCCACCTCCTGATATGATCAATGGCGAGGGAACACACACACATTCAACCTGTAACATGGTAACAAGAAGATACCCAGGCATGGTGTGTATCGCAGATTCATTAGAATATATTTCATTCTTGATATTTATTTGAGGATATCACATCCCTTGATGCTGTCATCCCTCATGATGGCTCATTCATCCTGAATTGATTGCTAATTAAATGTTACAATGCTACTGTGAACATGATTACCAAGAACTTGCCAAACAAATTCCACAGACTTTCAGTCTTCATAAAAAAGGACGTTGACAGCAACTAGAAATTCCTCAGCCCTTCAAAGGGACACTTAATCCTTCCAACATAGTTGAACCTGAGTTGCAAATATTCTCATTTCCAGGAGCCACCTGCTAAGACTTGATTTGAATAAAACAATCTAATGAGAAAATGGCAAGTCCAGGTTTCAAAACCTATTATGTCAAATTCCAAACTCCACCTCTCCGTCCATACCATAAACACCTGTGCAAACTGTCTGTATTGAACCATCGCTTATTTTCCTATTTCACTAACACATGTTGTGCCTTTGTTTTCCATACCTTGCTGTTACAGTACTCTATATTTTCATTAGTTTATCATCTACCTCCAAATTTCTTGATGAATTGAGCAATTGACAAAGAATCTTGATTATTTTATGTAATAAACAAAATGAAATTATCAACTAGTAATTCTGAGAGTCTAAATGTAACTGACAAAATTAATATTTCTAATAATTATAAAAAAATCATATTTAACTGTCCAAGATGATTCATATAGATTGCTCAATTAACCGTCACCACAAATTTGAGATGCATGATAGATAAGACCCTTGAGAATAAGAGATTGGATTACAAACATTTCAGTGAGTCTCTGTAGGAAACAGGTTTCCCTGGTGGGAAAGAACCTTTCAGTGGATTAAAGAATCCACGTGTCCATGCAGGAGAGGGGTGTTAGATCCCTGGATTGGGAAGGTCCTCTGGGGGAGGAAATGGCAACCCACTCCAGTATTGTGTGGAAAATCCCATACAGGAAGCCTGGCAGGCTGCAGACCATGGGGTCACAAAGAGTCATATAAGACTTAGCAACTAAACAATGAGAACTGTAGAAAACACCAAGCTGATAGGGCTCTTGTGGATTTAGGTTAAAAACACTTAATGAGACCAAATACATGAATATGGGAAATGACTGGAAGAATAGAAGACGACAGATGAAACGTTAGGGATGGAGCAGAGCGTCCCGGTTGCCATCAGCAGGAAGACCAGAGTTTCAGAAATTCAGCACTTCATCTGGGTGTCAGTGAAACAGCTCAGGTCCTGCACTAAGCTAAGTCCTCCGAGCTCCCTTCGCTGCGCCCCAGCAGCCGGGATGTGCACCTGAACTCTCAGTAATGGATCGGACGCGCCTCCAGGTCCAGCGCCGCGAACTCCCGCGCAGGATCCAGGGGAGAACCCAGGAGTCCCCGTGGACAAGAGCCTTGACCGCGGCGAGGCGCCGCCATAGCCCAGGGAGCCCGTGGGGCCGCGGGAGCAGTGAGGAAGCTTCCTTTTCAGTCCCGCTGCCCAGGGGAGCTTTAATGCTACTTTGCTCAGATCCTCAGATTTCTGCACCTGCCCCCATGTCCACCCTCCCCTTCCTAGGAGGAGATTTTGGCCAGAGCGGTTTACACCAGTGCTCTTTATACTGCGATTGATGGCTAGAAATCAGAGCATGTTGTGAAGTATTTTCAAATTCAGGATTGTTTCTGGGGACAGAGACTAATTCTTTCAGGGATTCAGGGAAAGGGAAAGGCACCTGAAGTCTGGACAGGAATCTACAAGATATTCGGACCCTCCAGTGGGAAGACTTGGGGACAAGACTGAGACTGAAAAGTATTTCATTTAATATTAATATAAATGGTTAATTTCTCTTGAAATCTTAATTGGTTAAAAAATATTTCAAAATTTATAGTGAAAGTCATTCAGTCATGTCTGACTCTTTGTGACCCCATGGATTATACAGTCAATGGAATTCTTCAGGTCTGAATACTAGGGTGGGTAGGCATTACTTTCTCCGGGGATCTTCCCAATCCAGGGATGGAACCCAGGTCTCCCACATTGCAGGCAGCTTCTTTACCAGATGAGCCATTAGGGAAGCCCAAGAACACTAGAGTGGGTAGCCTATTCCTTCTCCAAGGAAATCTTCCTGACCCGGTCATCGAACTGGAGACCCCTGCATTGCAGGCGGATTCTTATAATCAATAAGTAATTATAAATAACTTAAGCTTTGTAAGTCTTAAATATCAAGTTAAGATATTTTCTTCAAGACCAAACAAAATTTTAAGTTCTTGGCTTCAGAGGAACAACATCATCAGTAATGTTTGCAAAATTGCTTCCTAGTTTATCTCACTTCATTGCATGAATGTCGTATTTCACTAACAATGCCAAAGAATGCTAAAACTACCTCACAATTGCACGCATCTCACAGGCTAGTAAAGTAATGCTCAAAATTCTCCAAGCCAGGCTTCAGCAATATGTGAACCGTGAACTTCCAGTGTTCAAGCTGGTTTTAGAAAAGGCAGAGGAACCAACGATCAAATTGCCAACATCTGCTGGATCGTTGAAACAGAAGAGAATTCCTGCAAAACATCTATTTCTGCTTTATTGACTATGCCAAAGCCTTGGACTGTGTGGATCACAATAAACTGTGGAAAATCCTACAAGAGACGGGCATACTAGACCATCTGACCTGCCTCTTGAGAAATCTGTATGCAGGTCAGGAAGCAACAGTTAGAACTGGACATGGAACAACAGACTGGTTCCAAATAGGAAAAGGAGTACGTCAAGGCTGTATATTGTCACCCTGCTTCTTTAACTTCTATGCAGAGTACATCATGAGAAATGCTGGACTGGAGGAAGCACAAGCTGGAATCAAGATTGTGGGGAGAAATATCAATAACCTCAGATATGCAGATGACACCACCCTTATGGCAGAAAGTGAAGAAGAGCTAAGAGCCTCTAGACGGGCATACTAGACCATCTGACCTGCCTCTTGAGAAATCTGTATGCAGGTCAGGAAGCAACAGTTAGAACTGGACATGGAACAACAGACTGGTTCCAAATAGGAAAAGGAGTACGTCAAGGCTGTATATTGTCACCCTGCTTCTTTAACTTCTATGCAGAGTACATCATGAGAAATGCTGGACTGGAGGAAGCACAAGCTGGAATCAAGATTGTGGGGAGAAATATCAATAACCTCAGATATGCAGATGACACCACCCTTATGGCAGAAAGTGAAGAAGAGCTAAGAGCCTCTTGATGAAAGTAAAAGAGGAGAGTGAAAAAGTTGGCTTAAAGCTCAACATTCAGAAAATGAAGATAACGGCATCTGGTCCCATCACTTCATGGGAAATAGATGGGGAAACAGTGTCAGACTTTATTTTGGGGGCTCCAAAATCACTGCAGATGGTGATTTCAGCCATGAAATTAAAAGAAGCATACTCCTTGGAAGGAAAGTTATGACGAACCTAGACAGCATATTAAAAAGTAGAGATGTTACTTTGTCAACAAAGGTCCGTCTAGTCAAGGCTATGGTTTTTCCAGTGGTCATGTATGGATATAAGAGCTGGACTATAAAGAAAGGTGAGCACCGAAGAATTGATGCTTTTGAACTATGGTGTTGGAGTCCCTTGGAATACAAGGAGAGCCAATTAGTCCATCCTAAAGGAGATCAGTCCTGGGTGTTCACTGAAGGACTGATGCTGAAGCTGAAATTCCAATACTTAGCCCACCTGATGGGAAAAAATGACTCATTTGAAAAGAGCCTGATGCTGGGAAAGACTGAGGGCAGGAGGAGAAGGGGATGACAGAGGATGAGATGGTTGGATGGCATCACCAACTCAATGGACATGAGATTGGGTGGACTCTGCGAGTTGCTGATAGACAGGGAGGCCTGGTGTTCTGCAGTTCATGGGGTCGCAAAGAGTTGGAGACGACTGAGCGACTGAATTGAACTGATGACCCAGTAACTGTCATAAATAATTAATTTCAGTTTACAAAATCCCTTTTCCTCTCATTTCTTTCAACCAAGGTCTTCCCTTGTGGGTCAGACAGTAAAGAATCTGCCTGAAATGCAGCTTCCAGATTCCATCCTTGTTAGGAAGATTCCCTGGAGATGGCAACATACTCCAGTAGTCTTGCCTGGAGAATCCCATGGACAGAGGAGCCTGGTGGGCGATAGTCTGTGGGGTCACAAAAGAGGCAAGACTTTACCTAGCAACTAAACAGAAAACAGTAAAAAATTCAAGAAGTTCACCTTGATAATATTTAATAAATAAAACAAATTACAATTTAATGAAATAAAAATGTGAATGTATTTGTTAAATTTTAATACAATGTAAAAAAAATATTTTATATAGAAAAGTAAATATGAGGAGACCAAAGAATAAATATAACAAAATAAATAAGCAAACAAACAATAAAATCAGGGCAGTCTTCACTTCAGGACTGATGCACCTGCAGCCAAAACAATTTATATATATTTAATTACTACTGACAAAGTATTGGCTGAAGTAATTCAATCAATTTGGTGGCTAAAGTAGAAATCAGAGTCTTCTGAAATGGCCACAGATGAGTGTGCAAAGATGATGAGGCATCTTAATCACTGAGAGTCATGTCAAGTGAGTTCACGTCTCCATCCATTATTCTTAACCTTTCTTGCAAGCTGGTTGATGAAGACAAGGATCTCAGGATTTCCAGTCTGACAATTTCCCAGGCGCAGTCGCTGTATTCCTTCTCTTTCAGGTAGACATGGATGCCCTGGAAGTACCTCTTCACGGCCAGTGTGGGGTCCGTCCTTCCCAGGGCAGAGTCTTCCTCTCCCATCACCTGCCCCAGGCAGGCATCCAGGTCGCCCAGCTGGTCCAGGAGTCCATTGCGGAGCTTCTTCAAGAGGGTGGTGTTCCAGGCAGCAGAAGAGCTCTCTGTGTGGAAGAGGTTAAAGCTCTGCTGGAATATCTCATGGAGCACAGAGATGGCCTGGGCCTCCTGGAGCTGGCCGCCCTCCACCATCTCCTGGGGGAAAGCGAAGTCTTTTCTGTCCTGCAGACAGAAGCGAGGGGAGAGTCTCCTCATTTGGCCCAGGAGCCTGAGGTTCTGGCTGCCAATCAGCATGTGGTCTGAGACAGGTCACAGCCCAGGGACCCTCCCGGGCCGTAGCTGACCAGCACCAGGGCCATGAGTAGAGAGAGCATGAAGGCCATGGGGAAGATGCGGCTGCTGCTGGGCTGGCTGAGACGGTGTCTGGTGGAACCTTGAGGTAGGTTCTCTGATGCCATGCTTTCTAAGCAAGGCCATTAAATAGGGAACATGATAGTTTTCATTTTCTAATTGTTTTAATACACTTTTACTTCCTTTTTTGATTTTCATTTATGTATTCTGAATATGGTCAAAGAAATTGTCATCAGTCTAAACTAGTAATTTTATCTATTTCCCAATAACTTCAAATGTATCCATCCAAATGGATATTTTTTGATCAAATGAGAAAGGTCTTTTTCTTACATCAGAAATGATATAGGTTTCTAAGTACAAACATTACCACTCTTTCTCCTTCATATGTAAATGTAGCTCTTCTCTGTTCCATGAACACATTTTTGGCCCTGATCCTAGGCTCAATTTCTGTTTCTTCCTTTACTTAGGAAGGCAGGCTCTGTATTTATCAGGGATTTACCAGGTCACTCTAGCAAATAAACTGTTTGAAACAAAGCATGGGTTTTCTTTAGTGTTTGATTTCGAGAAGAGGCTGATTATTATGAGTCCACGAGCTCCTCCCATGTTTCTCTTCCTTCTAGAACACGTCCCTGCAGGTCCATGTGCTTGTGCTTCAGGGAACCACGAAGTCAGGACTATTACAGACATCACGCTTGCTTTCCACCGTTTTCGTACTGGAGACCTATTGTCCTTTGCTGGCCCAGCCATTACCCCTACCAAGAATTCTGGTTCTTCTCAGATAACATGGGTGGGGAGACTCTAATTCCAGGATAATTGTATTTCCCCAGCAGCACCTCACTCACACAGGAGAGATCGCATGGATCCACCCCCTGTCCTCCGGAGTGACAGAGTCCCCTTGCTCACCTGCTGGACTCCCTCCCTTAGGGGAGGCTCTTATTGGAAGCTTATGTCACAGAATCTAGTGAGTTACGTTGTTCATTCAGGCAAGTTGATTCCACCCAGCATCTCTGTTCCTCTGTCTCTGTTCCTCTGAGAATGCAGGGCAGTGAGACTCAGCCTACTTTATCAGGAGAAATAGTCTTCTTTCCTTGACTGTAATTTTTCATTTAAACTTTTTATATTCACTTTGTGACTTATTTTTGGTAGGCTCTGGGAGTTGGTGATGGACTGGGAGGCCTGGCGTGCTGCAGTTCATGGGGTTGCAAAGAGTTGGACACGACTGAGCGACTGAACTGAACTGAACTGACTGACTTATTGGACAAGATTTGTCTCATTGCTCCTGTTGCGGTTGTAATTCATGATGATGTGAGAACAACAAAGGGAAGTCAAGAAAGCCAGAGGGGCTGCATCTCTGTCACTTTCAAGACGTTAGATTTTTTTGTTTCCCTTTGCAACTTTTCTAGAAAGTAAAATTGCACAGTTTTTTTTTTTTTTTTTTTTTTTTTTGTGGGCAACAAGAAAACAAGACTAAGTCCCAATGTCATGAATATGAAAGAAGCGAAGTGGTTTTCCTGTGACCCAGTGATGTATTCTGAGTCAGCAAACTTCAGTGCAGCACAGCTGGGGACAAGTCTGAGGCAGAGGGAAATGATGAGGCCAATATGAACAACAGAAAGGCTGGGACAGGGCCGTTTCTTACAGAAGCTCAAAGAAGGACAAGTCCTTGATCTGTTGATTGCCGTCAGCTTTGTAAGACCAGCCACCTAATTTTGCTTTTCTTGAATCAGCATGTGGTCAGTATAAGGGGAGAAGGAAGAAGTCACACTCACCAGCTCACAAGAGACAGACAATCAGAGCCCCACTTGCTCGAACACTAATGCTCTCTGGCAGGGTTGACGAGATCAGCCTTGCTGAGCATCTGCATAGGTGATAAATCCACTGGGACAAAGAGAATATGCTTTGAAATAACTAGAATGAAAGGGAATTAAATGATTCCAAAAGATCCTGATCTTAGTCTAGCTAATAGTAAGTATGACATTAAAAATAATAACTAATTTTATTGATTACTAACCCTAATGATCTCCCTAATATTCCAGCTCTTGATACTATCACTTTGATGGGTTGGGTCTCTGCGAGTTTTTTAAGAGTTTTTAAAATATTTATTTTATGTGTTTATTTGGCTGCAGCATGTCTTTGTCAGTGTATGCTGGTTCTTGGATCTTGGTTGCTTCATGCAGGATCTTTATGTAAGCCATGGGAAGTCCTGCTTGCCATGCAGAATTTAGTTTCCTGACAGAGATCCAGCTCAGGCTCCCTGCTTTGGGAGCATGGAGTCCTGGCCCCTGGACCATCAGGGAAGTCAAGGGGTAGGGTTTCAATATATGAATTTGGGGAACACACACACATTCAGTCTGTAACACAGTAGTAAGGAGATCCCAAGGTATTGTGTTTATGGCAAGGATTCATTAGGATCTATTTCTTTCTTGATATTTGTGAGGAGTAAGAACACGTTCCCTGATGCTGCCCTCACTTTTTATGGCACCTCCATCCTGAATTGATTACTAATTAAATGTCACAAGACTACTGTGGACATGATTACCAAGGACCTGCCAGACAAATTTCACAGACTATCAGTGTTTATCAAAAATGACAGTGACAACTACAAATTCCTTAGTCTTCGTGAAGGACTCACGTAATCCTGAAGGACCTAAGCCACCCTATTTTGTTAGAAAACACTCCATTTCTGAGGAAAGAGTCTTTGGAAATCTCCTGACCTCACCCCACCACCTTCGAGCTAATCAGATCCCAGCTTAGGATCTCCTGACTCTACGTACAGGACTTATGACCTGCCCAGGAAATTCGAATTAAGCAATTAAGCCCGGGAAATGGGAACCAATCAGAACCCAACACCTAACCCTTCCACAGAAGGTAATCAATTAGATGTCTACCCTATATAAGCAATGAAACCCAGAGTTCGAGGCTCCTCCTTACAGCCGCTGCGTCGGTGTTGGTAGGAGCCCCAGCTCGAGCTTGGTAATAAAGACTCTCTTGATTTTGCATCGGATACCGGCTCCTGGTGGTCATTGGGAGATTTCGCGACTTGGGCATAACATTTGGGGGCTCGTCCGGGATTTCCCACTGGCTCCATGGAAAGACCGATCCAGAGAGTCATCTGCAGCCGGCAAGCTTTTTTTTCCTGTCTGTCTTTTCGTTTCTGACAGGGCCTATTTTCTGAAACCGGTATATGACTCAGGCGGACTTGCCGACGGGTCACCGGTGGGGGTCATTGGGAGACATGCCTGACCCCGTCGGAGGGGACGGAGTGCCCCTGTTCTCTGTAGACGATAGCAATTTGCTCCCGCTGAATGGCTGGAGGCCATCATCTTACTTTTCGGTTTTGCCTCCGGAGGCTTGTTTGTTCCATCTGTCTGTGTGGCTATCTGTACTGTCTGTGTTAATTTACCAACATCTGACTGATCCAGAAACGATGGGGCAAAGCCAATCTAGCCCTACGCCTCTATCCTTGATTACTGATCATTTTAAGGAGGTCAAGATGCATGCACATGACCTCAGTGTGGAAATTAAGAAAGATAAATTAATCACTTTTTGCAGCACGGAATGGCCAACCTTCCACGTGGGATGGCCCCCAGAGGGCACTTTTGACTTGGAAACCGTGTACCGGGTCTGAGACATCATCTTTATGTCATAGTGTGGGAAGATCTTATATTGTGCCCCCCTCCATGGATAAAACCTTTCTTGCCTCAACAGGGATTTTCCACCGCACAGGTGCTGGCGACACGTGTAGGAAAGAACCTGAAAGATCCCAAGGAACCTGAACCAACGGTGCCGCTGTACCCCATTTTACAAGGGGAAACAGAGGAAGAACTTCTCTTCTCACCCCCTTACCAACCCCTCGAGCCACCACGGGCCCCTGCTATCTCTCCACCTGGGGCCGACGCATCAGAAGTGGGGCCGCACAAAACACTCGCCACAGGCGAGCCATGTCTCCAGCGGGGCCGGTAGACTCAGCTGTTGCCCTCCCTTTATGAGTGGCTGGTCCCCCGACAAGGAAGGGAACCAGCCTCATCAATACTGGCCTTCTCTACCAGTGATCTATATAACTGGAGGTCCCAGAAGGCTAAGTTTTCAGATAACCCTCAAGATCTAACTAACCTCCTAGAGACTGTGCTTTTTACTCATCAGCCCACCTGGGACGACTGTCAACAGCTGCTCCAGATTCTCTTCACCGCGGAAGAGAGAGAGAATACAGAATGAGGCCCGTAAAAGGGTCCCGGGGCAAATGGATAACCCACCACTAATATAGATGAAATGAACACCTCTTTTCCTTTATCGCGACCTGATTGGGATTTCAATACGGCACAAGGTAAGCAGAGGCTCCGGATCTACTGCCAGACTCTGTTGGGGGGGCTCAAGGCAGCTGCATGGAAACCCACTAACCTAGTTAGAGTAGGAGATGTTCAACAGGGCCCCACCGAGAGTCCAGCTGCCTATCTGGAAAGACTGATGGAGGCCTTGAGACAATACACCCCCATGGACCCAGAAGCGGAAAGTACTCAGGCTGCTTTGATAATGCATTTTGCTAACCAGGCGGCTCCAGACATTAGAAAAAAGTTATGAAAACTAGAGCGCCTGGGTGAAAAGAGTATCCAGGATTTAATAACAGGGGCAGAAAGGGTCTACAACACCCGAGAGACCCCTGAGGAGAAGCAAGCCAAGGTCGCAGACCGCCAGACCTGCAACGTGGCACATATCCTGCTGGCGGTGACAGTTCCTGACTCGGGAGAAAGGGAGCGCCAACTGCGCCGCCTGGCGGCTGAAGGTAAGAGCCGTCCCCGTAGGCGACCAGCATTAAGAAAGAACCAATGCACCTATTGTAAAGAGGAAGGACATTGGGCCAAGGAATGCCCTAAGAAAAAGAAGGGACTGCGAAAGACCCCTATCCTGGCCGTCGATGAACTGAGCGACTAGGGGAGACGGGGTTCGGCGCCCCTCCCCAAACCCAGGGTAACCCTAAGAGTGGAGCGGACCCCAATTGATTTCCTTGTCGACACAGGGGCTCAATATCCGGTTTTGTTAGAGCCTCAGGGGAAGCTGACAGAAAAACCTCTTGGGTGCAGGGGGCCACTGGGATGAAACAATATCAATGGACTACCCGAAGACCAGTGGATTTGGGCACGGGCTGGGTATCCCACTCCTTTATGGTCATCCCAGAATGCCCCTTACCACTGTTGGGAAGAGACCTGTTAACCAAGATGGGAGCTCAGATTCATTTCCTCCCAGGAGAAACTCCGAACCCATACAACCTCCTGAGCTCTTTGCCACCAGACCATCACTGGTATACGGTCTTAGATTGAAAGAACGCTTTCTTCAGCCTCCCCTGGCGTCCAAGAGCCAGGACCTTTTTGCTTTTGAATGGTCTGACCCAGAAGAAGGGATCAAAGGACAGCTGACCTGGACACGGCTGCAGCAGGGATTTAAAAATTCCCCCACCATCTTCGATGAGGCCCTTCATGAAGACCTGGGTGAGTTCAGACAACACCACCCCCAATTAACCTGGTTGCAATATGTAGACAATCTCCTGATCACAGCACGAGATCAACAGGCTTGTCTGGTGGGCACTCGAGGACGGCTGCAGACCCTTGGCCAATTGTGGTACCAGGCCTCAGCCAAAAAGGCTCAGATATGTCAACCAGAAGTCACCTACTTGAAGTATGTATTAAGGGAGGGGCAGAGGTGGCTGTCGGAGGCGGGGAAAGAGAAACGCCTAGACCTGGTGGCTTTGGACTGGCCCGCATGCCTCTGCATGATTGCAGCCTTGGCCCTGATGGTCAAGGATGCAGACAAGCTGACCCTGGGGCAGGAACTGCACATCACCGCCCCCCATGCCATCGAAGGCATACTAAAGCAGCCTCCAGACAGGTGGATCAGCAATGCTCAGCTGACCACTACCAGGGACTACTGCTAAACCCTTCCAGAATAATCTTTCTACTGCCTACTGCTCTCAATCCGGCTACGTTGCTTCCTAACCTGGACTTGGAAGCCTCATCCATGACTGCAGTGAGATACTAGCCCAGGTGCATGGGACGAGAGGACTTTCAAGATCGCCCCCTGGCGGATGCGAGGTCACCTGGTATATGGACGGAAGCAGTTTTGTTTGAAATGGACTCAGCCCAACAGCTGGGGAAAGACAAAAAGCTTAACATCATTACCGATAGCCAATACGCTTTTGCCACCGCCCATACACACGAGGCCATCTACAGAGAAAAGGGACTCCTCACGGCCGAGGGCAAGAAAATAAGGATGCCAGAAAAACAGTAGAGGACATCCTATCGAACTGTAAGGCTTGCCAGCTTACCAACGCTGTCTCTCATCCGGCCAACCAAGGCACTAGAGAACAGGGGACAAGACCAGGAGCTTACTGGGAAGTGGACTTTACTGAGGTAAAACCGGGTAAATATGGATACAAATACCTGTTGGTGTTCATAGATACCTTCTCAGGGTGGGTGGAAGCCTTCCCCACCAAAAGAGAAACAGCACAGGTGGGGTCAGATAATGGGCCAGCCTTCGTGTCTCAGGTATGCCAGGGGGTAGCCTGGGATTTGGGGGCTAGATGGAAGTGTTACACTGTGCCTATAAGGCCCCAGAGCTCAGGACATGTAGAAAGGATGAATAGGATGCTTAGAGAGACATTAAAACTAGTAGCTGAGACTGGCTGGGACTGGGTGGCTCTCCTCTCCTTTGCCTTATACAGGGTGAGGAACTCACCCTATCAACTGGGACTCAGAAGTGTTAAAAGAAATAGATGATCAGAAGTTACTTTTTTGTCTCCAGTCCTTATAATGCTTCCACAGGCACATGTGGGAAAGGCTCAAAGCAGTATATGAATCAGGCCCTCCACCTGAACCCCACCGCTACCGGGAGACTGGGTGTACGTATGCCGTCATAGACAAGAAACTCGAGAACCCAGGTGGAAAGGACCATTCCTTGTCATCCTGATGGCACCAACTGCTCTCAAAGTTGAGGGCATCTCTGCTTGGGTCCACTACACCCACACACGGCCTGCGGACCTGTTTGCCTTATGAGAAGAGGCTCTGCCAGTGGCCCTCTTAGCAGAAGAAAACATAGAGCAGGATCTATGACTGGTCTGTCTTGGGACCTTGAAGGGGGAATGAAGGACCTAAGCCACCCTATTTTGTTATAAAACACTCCATTTCTGAGGAAAGAGTCTTTGGAAAGCCCCTGACCTCACCCCACCACCTTCGAGCTAATCAGGAGATCCTAATCTGGGATCTGACTTTACGTACAGAACTTATGACCTGCCCAGGAAATTGGAATTAAGCAATTAACCCAGGAAATGGGAACCAATCAGAACCCAACACCTAACCCTTCCACAGAAGGTAATCAATTAGATGTCTACCCTATATAAGCAATGAAACCCAGAGTTCGAGGCTCCTCCCTACAGCCGCTGCGTCGGTGTTGGTGGGAGCCCCAGCTCGAGCTTGGTAATACTCTCTTTTGCATCGGATACCGGCTCCCTGGTGGTCATTGGGAGATTTCGCGACTTGGGCATAACAATCCTTCCAAAAATAGTTGAAACTGAGTTAATATTTTTGTTTCAAAGAGCCTCCTGCTAAGGCTTTATTTGAATTAAATAATCTAATAATGAAATGGCAAATCCAGTTTTCAAAACCTAACATGTCAGATTCCAAACTGCTTATCTAGACTGTGATGCCTGTGCACACTGCATGCGCTGAGCCCTCACTTATTTCCTAGTTTATTTCTAACACATGATGCACCCTTGTTTCGTACCTTGGTGGTACAAACCTCTTATTTCCATTAGTTCACATCTACCTCCAAATTCTAGATAAGCTGAGCAATTTAAAATGTATCTGATTATTTTGTATAATAAAATGAAATTATCAACTGGTAGTTATTACTGAAAGTCTAAATGTGATCGACAGAATTAATCTAATGATTATAAAATAATCATATTTAAGTGTCCAAGATGATGCATATAGATTGTTCAATGAATCCTCACTATAAATTGGGGCTACATGATGGACAAGATCCTTATGAGATTTGACTTCAGCAGGAGATTGGGTTAGAAACATTTCAGTGAATCCTCTGTAGAAAACATCAAGCTGATGGCTCTTGTGAATGTAATTAAAAAAAAAATGCTCTTGAGAGGGTAACAGACAGGAAGACTGAAGGTCTCCAAACAGGAAACAGGCTGCAACTCTCAGACAGTTTTTATCTCTCTTAAGCAGCAGGAGGAAACAAACTTGTGTTCTATTTTTTCCACTTTTGCACTTCCCTGGTGGCTCAGAGAATAAAGCATCTGCCTGCAATGCAGGAGACCTGGGTTCGATCCCTGGGTCAGGAAGATCCTCTGGAGAAGGAAATGGCAACCCACTCCAGTACTCTTGCCTGGAAAATCTCACAGACAGAGAAGCCTAGTAGACTACAGTCCATGGGATCGCAAACAGTCTGACATGACTGCGCGACTTCACTTCTCTATACAAATTTAAAAAGAGGTTTCTCTTAAAATTCTGTGTTGCCATAATGACACCTGGTTCCACCTGAACTTAACTTTTCCCAAACCTTGAGCTAACCAATGCATTTTTCTAATGGAAATGTTTGTCTTAAGCTGTTAATGTACTGTGTATTTACCCTAGACTCTGTGTTCAAGTCAGTTCCACCCAAAGGCTCAGAACTGACTTGACAAACCAGTCTATTATACATTGTTCTCCTAATCTGTGTTAATGAAACTGTATATTTGTTTGGAAATCTGCCTTTCTTCAAGATTCATGTCAATTGTTTTCTGGCCAGGGATGACTCACCTGGTGCCAATGTTGTCTCAATGCATGTTGTGGGTGAGGGGCCTGGTGCCATTCTCTGAGTTTTGAGACATTTCCTTTCTCTAATTAGCAGACTGCATTGGAGAAGGAAATGGCAACCCACTCCAGTGTTCTTGCCTAGAGAATCCCAGGGATGGGGGAGCCTGGTGGGCTGCCGTCTATGGGGTCGCACAGAGTAGGACACGACTGAAGCGACTTAGCAGCAGCAGTAGCTACATAACATCTGGCTGAAGACTAGCATGGGGCACTCTTTCTGTCCCTTTCTTGAACTTTATTACACAAAAGTTCTGAGCGATCAAGCCTCGTCACTGGCCCTGGATTGAGTTCCCTCCTGAGGCCAAGAATCCTGGTGTCTTTCGTGGTTCAGCAACAAACGTTTGCTTTCTAATTATATGAATTTGGGAAATGACAAAAAGCATAGAAGACGACCTACGCTAATGCGTAAAATGTGAGGGATGGAGCAGAGGATCCTCCTTGCCATCAGCAGGTAGACCAGGAGTGCAGAAATTCAGCACTTCACCTGGGCCTCTGAAACAGTTCAGGTCCTGCACTAAACTCTGGAGCCCTCCAAACTCCTTTTGCTGCGCCCCAGCGGCCGGGAGGGGGCGCCCGATCTCTCAGTAACTGACCGACCGGCACCGCCCACCCAGCGGGACCCGCCTGCAGGTGCAGCGCTGCCCGCTGGGGCGTCAGATCCACCGGGAGAACTCGCGGGTCGCCAAGGGCAGGAGCCGCGACCGGAGCGAGGCGCCGCCGGGACCCAGGGAGAGCTTGGGGCCGCGGGAACAGAGAGGAAACTTCCTTTCCGGGCCCCACTGCCCAGGCGAGCTTTGCGCCGCATCGCTCAGAGCCTCTGATTTCTGCACCTCCAAATTCTAGAGAAGCTACCATTGCGTCCATCCTCCTCTTCCTGGGAGAAGATTTTAGCCAGAGCGGTTCACACCGGTGCCCTTTTATGCCGCGATTGACGGCTGGAAATCACAGCATGTTGTGGCATGTTTTCAGATTCAGGGTTGTTTTGGAGTGAGTGAAAGTCGGTCAGTCGTGTCTGACTCTTTGCGACCCCATGGACTATACAGTCCATGGAATTCTCCAGGCCAGAATACTGAAGTGGGTAGCCTTTCCCTTCTCCAGGAGATCTTCCCAGCTTAGGGACTGAACCCAACTCTCCCTCATTGTGGGCAGATCTTTACCAGGTGAGCCACAAGGGAAGCCCTTGTTTATGGGGAAAAGGAGTAATTCAAGGAAGGGGGAAAGGTGTCTACAATCTGGACGGGAATCTGCTAGATATTGGGACCCACCAGTGGGAAGACTTGGGGACAAAGCTGAGACTTCAGAAGAAGCTCCTAGTACAGGGAAAATTATTTCATTTAACATTGATATAAACGGTTAATTTCTCCTGTCATGTTAATTGGTTGGAAAATCTTTTAAAATGTATAAGTCTTCAACTCACATCAAATTCAGATATTTTCCTTATGCCACAACAGTACTTTAAGTTCCTGACTTTCATGGAAGCAAAATCATCAGTAGTGTTTTCAATATTACTTCTTTGTATATCTCTCTTCATCTGAGCAAAAGCCATATTTGACAAACTTATGACCCAGTAACTACTTTGAATAACTCATTTCAATTTACAAAATCCTTTTTTCCTCTTATGTCTTTTAACCAAAGGTCATCTATTAAGCATTTTTGTTTTCAGTCAGTTTTTCACTGGAGAGTTTCATGAACTTTTTCAAAATGTGTTCTCATATGGATAAGTTGTTTAAAAAATTGCAATTAAAATGCTTTTGATTTCAGCATAATGTGTGCTCTGCTGCTGCTGCTGCTGCTGCTAAGTCGCTTCAGTCGTGTCCGACTCTGTGCGACCCCATAGACGGCAGCCCACCAGGCTCCCCCGTCCCTGGGATTCTCCAGGCAAGAACACTGGCGTGGGTTGCCATTTCCTTCTCCAATGCATGAAAATGAGAAGTAAAAGTGAAGTCTCTCAGTCGTGTCCGACTCTTAGTGACCCCATGGACTGCAGCCTACCAGACTCCTCCGCCCATGGGATTTTCCAGACAAGAGTATTGGAGTGGGGTGCCATTGCTTTCTCCGAATGTATGCTCAGTAGACACCAACTGTGACATAGGCAGTTGGGTATGTAATTCAAGCATGCATCTTTGGAAGACATCATCATTAAGATAGATTTTTAATGGCCTGAAAACTAGAGCAGGTCATGACCTAGTTCATCAGTTTGAACAGAAGACAGTTCTGGGCTTTGAACACAGGAAGACCACAAACGTCTTGGTCAGAAATGAAACTCGGACTGGATACCAGCCAGATGGCAGGAGTGCAGTGTGAGTGTGGAGCCTGGGATCTGGTTGAGGACCTTCAATCTGTGTGTCTTCTAGCTGGAGATCACGGAGTTTGAACAAAAATGATGACCTTCTTTACGTGAGGAAAGTGCCAGTGCAAGAGCAGTGGGTGCATTCTGTATGGATCAGAGTTCACAGAGGCCGCCTGCACTTCCAGTGGGTATGAGGGGCAAAGGCTGTCATCTGTTCTAGTGCGGTGGTCTTCAAACTGACGTCTCAGCTCCACAGCTCTGCTCCTCAGCTCTACTCTGTGATGCTGGGGCTCTAGTTCCTTCCAGTACATTTCTCCTCTGGCTGCAGATTGTTTTTCTTTCCCATACCAGTTCCAAGGGTGGACTAGAAGGCTGGAAGGAATTTTCTGTTTTCCTGACTGGAGTATGACTGATAACAACCGCCATCAGTTAGGAAAAGGAAAACTAATGGTTGCTGCTAGATGCTATGTGTCCCCAGTCAGATTGGCAAAAACTAAAAAAGATGATAAGACCGTGTTTTGGTCAATGTGTGAGAACATATAAGAGCTTCTGTGGTCTTGAATATGGATTAACGTAGCCATTGTTATCATGGACAGTAGACAGTATGCATGTGCAAGGTTTATGTATTTTGACCAATAAAATTGGCTTCATGGCCCCTTGTTCAGAGAAAGAGTCTTGCTTGCGTTATAAGACACCTGCATACGCTTGTAGCAGTCTCTCCTCTAAAGACACTAATTTCTGAGAAGGACCGACTCTAGGAGGTGACACTGCCAGCACTTAGGGACTGAAGTCTTCATGGAAAACAACTAGGATCACACCCAGGACAGCCCAGGGGTGGAGAGCAGAACCTCACGCTGCATGGCCCTTGCTCTTTTCTTCCTGCCTCTGCTTTGCTGCTGAAAGACGGAACCCAACAGAGAGGTAAGAAGGTGCTTTTAGAAATATGGTAAAAAGTAGTACAGGACTACTCATACTAAAGAACAAGAAACATTATGAATGAGTAACGTGTGTGATTTTCGGCAGTCCTAGCAGATCTCCATGATTTCCCTATTATTCATTTTTATAGTGATCAAAGATTTTCTACTAATCCTTCTTTCTCAAAAAATTTCTATGACTTCCTAAGAATGCTTCTAGAAGTCTGAGATATCAAAATTGGAATTGTCTTCAGCATTGAGCACGGAAGAGTTCACACACTAAACTGTGCAGCTAGCACCCAAGTTACATATTTTTCCCAAGGACCCAGCATCTTTCCAGTGTTGCCTTTCAGTCCCTGCCTCAGGCCAGCTGTCCTGTCTGCTCCCTGTGGGCAGCTACTCTGGGACTCACTGTCCTGATCATTTCTGCCAGGCACACTTTTATGCTTCTTATAATATGGGCCCATTGATCCTAGCATTAATGCTATGAAAAGCTACTGCTATTTTCCACATATTAAAGAAGAGGATCAGGACAGCATGCGGGCCTGCATGCATGTTAAGTTGGTTCAGCCATGTCCAACTCCTGTGACTCATGGACAGTAGCCACCAGGCTCCTCTGTCCATGAGATTTTCAAGAAAGAATACTGGAGTGGGTTGCCATATCCATCTCCTTAGTGTTTGTGATATTTTGCAGGGTCACACTGCTGTTAAATAGCAAAGCTGCAATTCAAAGGTTTTGAAACTTCTAGAATTCTCCTTTCACTTGTGCTCTCTTCCAGTGATTTCCACTCAAAGAAACTTTGAAGCCAGAAACCATCATGGAACAGAGCTCCTGTGTTGGAGGCAGTGAAGATATAGTGTAAGGGAGTGGATTGTTCAGTAAAGCAGGACTGAGGAGAAGGTGGGGGGAGAGTAACAGGTGTCAGGATCAGCCACTCAGCACCACATGTTGGCAGCTTTTCTGGAGGAGATGAGTCTTCCTCCCAGATACCGACACCAACAGTTCTTTGCTGACTGGGCATAAATTAGTTTATCTGTGACTTCAGGACTAATCATTTCCCACAATTTCAGAACTCCTTTCTACATTGTTTCTTTTCTTTTGGAGGGGTGGAATGGAGGGCTGCACTCTGTAGCTTGCAGAATCGTAGTTCCCTGAGCAGATATCCATGGCACCTAGCTTCCTATACTGGAAGCCTGGAGTCAAAACCGGTGGACTGCCACGGAATTCCAGGATTCCACCTTTTGACAATCAAGTCTTGAGAAGTAATAGAGCCATTCCATAGTACAAATGGACATATGCCACTCCACAATAAGTTTATGCAGACAAAATAAAGATTTAGGTCTTCAGAATGAAGAAACAAGTTTACCTTCATAAGAATTTCATAAAAATAAATTACAAGATTAAGGAAATGAACATGTTTTCTAAATTTTATTACAATGTAAACAAAAATTTTATATGAAAATATAAATATGAGATAAACTAATAAATGAAAATAAGTACAAAAAGAAACATAAATAACATCAGGGCAGTCATCGCTATGTACTGATTCTTGTGCAGCTGAATACTTTTTATACCTACTTGCTTATTACTACTGAGAAAGTATTTATTGATTTATTCAATAAATATTGTGGCTAAAGCAGAATTCAGAGTCTCTTAAATGACTGCAGGTGAGCGTGATGTGACGTCTTAGTGAGAGTCATGTAAAGGTGAGCTCAGGTCTCCATCCATCATCTTAGACTTTCTTGCAAGCTGGTTGATGAAGACAAGGATCTCGTGATTTCCACTCTGACGATTTCCCAGGCGCAGTCGCTGTATCCCTTCTCTTTCAGGTAGACATGGATGCCCTGGAAGTACCTCTTCACGGCCAGTGTGGGGCCCATACTTCCCAGGGCAGAGTCTTCCTCTCCCATCACCTGCCCTAGGCAGGCGTCCAGGTCGTCCAGCTGCTGATGGAGTCCAGTGCGGAGCTGCTCCAGGAGGGTGGTGTCCCAGGCAGCAGAGGAGCGCTCTGTGTGGAAGAGGTTGAAGCTCTGCTGGAGCATCTCATGGAGCACAGAGATGGCCTGGGCCTCCTGGAGCTGGCCGCCCTCCATCATCTCCTGGGGGAAAGCGAAGTCTTTTCTGTCCTGCAGACAGAAGCGAGGGGAGAGTCTCCTCATTTGGCCCAGGAGCCTTAGGTTCTTCCTGCCAAGCAGCCGTGGTTCTGAGACAGGTCACAGCCCAGGGATCCTCCCGGGCCATAGCTGACCAGCACCAGGGCCATGAGTAGAGAGAGCACGAAGGCCATGGGGAAGATGCGGCTGCTGCTGGGCTGGCTGAGACAGTGTCTGGGGGAACCTTGAGGTAGGTTCTCTGATGCCATGTTTTCTAAGTGAGGCCATTAAATAGGGAACATGGTAATTTTCATTTTCTAATCATTTCTAGATACTTTTACTTCCTATTTTGGTTTTCTGTTATGTATTCTGAATGTGGTCAAAGATATTATCATCAATTTAAACTACTAACTTTACCTTTTCCCAGTAACTTCAGATGTGCTTATCCAAATGGATATTCATCATCAAAAGAGAAAGGTCTTTGTCTTATGTTAGAACTGAAGTACGTTTGTAATTACACACATTATTGCTCCCTTTCTCTCATGCATAAATGTTCCTCTCCTCTTTTCCAGGAGCACATTTGTAGCCCTCATCTTAGGCTCCGTTTTCCCCTCTCACTTTTCCTAGGAAGCCAGACTCCCTCAGCCCTATGGTTTCTGTATTTATTTAGGGATTTACTAGATCACTGTGGCTCTTGATCTCTTTGAAACAAAGGATGGGTTTACCTTAGTGTTTGATTTAGAGAGGAGGCTGATTATTATCAGTCCATGAGCTTACCCCACATTTTTCTTCCTTCTAGAACATGTTCCTGCAGGTCCATGTGGTTGTGTTTTAGGGAACCACAAGGTCAGGGCCATTACAGACATCACCCTTGCTTTCCACCGTTTTCTTACTGGAGACCTGTGGTCCTCCACAGCCTGGGCTAATACCCCCACCAGAATCCTGGTTCTTCTCAAGGAACATGGGTGAGGAGACTCTAAATCCAGGATAATTGTATTTCCCCAGCAGCACCTCACTCACAAGGGAGAGATCACATGGAGCCTCCTCTGTCCTCTGGAGTGACTGAGTCCCCTTCCTCACCTGCTGGACTCCCTCCCTGCGGACAGGCTCACCACATCCTGTGGCTCAAAATTTCCTTTCTGTGGAGGGCTTGTTGATTTGTTTGGAAAGTAAATTCTCTTCTTGAACCTAATCCTCTCCCCTGGAGTGTTTCTGTGAAGGACCCTAGCTCTCGGTTCTGACCTCCTCGTCTCCTGACCCCAAGTGTCCAAAACATCAGCAGTGCTCAGATGCTGAGAGCAAAAGTGTGCCTGTGTAAGTTGGTGAAGGAATTTCCAACTGCAGTGATTTTGCTTTTAGTAGATAAAGAATATCTACTTTGCCAAGTATAGTTTTTATTATTCAACTCTTTTACTTAAACTGTTCAACTCTTGTTCTGATCAGTGTTTCTGAGCTGGAGGAAGGAGATTCAGTGCTGGGGTTGTCTCCTGTTGGAAGCTTGTGTCACAGAATCTAGTGAGTCACAGTCTTTTGTTCAGGCAGCTGATTCCTCCTGGCATCTCTGTTCCTCTGTCTCTGTCTCCTCTGAGATTGCAGGGCAGTGAGACCCGGGGTACTAGATCAGGAGAAACAGCCTTCTTTCCTGGAGTGTCATTTTTCATTTAAACTTTTTATATTCACTTAGTGACTTATTGGATAGGATTCGTCTCACTGCTCCTTCTCTGGTTGACATTCATGATGAGGTGAGAACAAGAAAGGGAAGTAAAGAAAGCCCGAGGGGCTGCATCACTTTCAAGAGGTTAGATTTTTTTTGTTTCTCTTTGCAATTTTGCTAGAAAGTAAAATTCCACAGTTGTTTTGTGGGCAACTAGAAAACAAGGGTAGGTCTCAATGTCATGAATATGAAAGAAAGGAAGGGGCTTTCCCTGACACAGTGATATATTGTGGGTTAGCAAACTCCAGTGCAGCATAGCTGGGGCCTAGGCTGTGGCAGAGGGGAAGGGTCAGGTCAGTATGAACAGCAGGAAGGCTGGGACAAGGCTGCTTCTGACAGAAGCTCAAGGAAGGCCACGTCCTGAGTCCGTGGACTGCCCTCAGCTTTGTAAGACCAGCCACCTGATTTTCTTTCCTTTAATCCGTATGTGGTCGTATAAGGGGAGAAGGAAGAAGTCATACTCACCAGGTCATGGGAGACGGGCAATCAGAACCCCAGTGCTAGAACACTGCCCCTCTCTCACAGGGTCAAGGAGACCAGCCTTGCGGAGCATCTGTGACAAATCCACCTGGGCAATGAGAAGTTGCTTTGAAAAAACTAATATGAAAAGGAGTGAAATGATTCCAAAAGATCCTGATCTTAATCTAGGTAACAATAATTATAATGTTAAAAATGATAGTGAAAGTGAAGTCACTCAGTCGTGTCCAACTCTTTGTGACCCTGTGGACTGTAGCCCACCAGGCTCCTCTGTCCATGGGATTCTCCAGGCAAGAATACTGGAGTGGGTTGCCATTTCCTTCTCCAGAGGATCTTCCCAACTCAGGGATAGAACCCAGGTCTCCTGCACTGCAGGCAGACGCTTTAACCTCTGAGCCACCAGGGAAGCCCGTTAAAAATGATAACTGAATTTTATTGATTGTAACCCTAATCTCCCACCTTGTGATATGATCACATTGAAGGGTTGGGTTTCTTTGGGTTTTTTAAGAGTTTTAAAAGCATTTATTTTCTGTATTCATTTGGCTGTGCCAGGTCTTGGTGTCGGCATGCTGGATCTTCCATATTCCTTGCCGCAGATAGGATCTTTACTTGTGGCATGGAAAGTCTTGCTTGTGGACTGTAGGATCTAGTTCCCTGACCAGGAACAAAATTCTAGGAGAGTGGACAACTTTCCTAGAACCTCTTCCTCAGCAAAGAACTTCAAGTGCTGTAGGATTTCTCTCCATTATGTACAAGGCACTGCTCAAAAGGGAGGAAACTTGGGCTCCTGGGCTCCTCACTGTCCTGAGGGCATTCCCTCTCCTAGAATGAACACTTAGGGGTTCAACATGCAGACCTTTGCCTGTGTTAAGGAACTTGCACTCAAAGCTTCTCTTGGTTGGACTGAGGGTGGAGTAAGAGGTTACTGTTGGTTATATTGATATGAAAGACTGTTATCATTCTCTAAGTTCCACATTCAAGCCTAGTTTGCAAACTTTGTATTATTTGAAGTAAAGGATGTCCTGTATGACTGCTACTAAAGTCATCTTGATATTTTAGAAGATGACATGAAAGTCTGGTGTCGGCTACACTCAGGAGCCCCAGATTGTGTGAGAGTAGAGCTTCCTGCTGCTCCCAGTCCCTCCTCTTCATCAGCTCTGAGTACTGGCCCTCAGCTGCTCTGAGCACGTGCTACCTCCTTCCTCTTCTTCCTGCCTGCAAAGTCTTCTCCCCTGCTCCCAGGAGGGCAGTCATCATCCCTTCCTGATGCTCCTGGAATCCACGTCACCAAGCACATTGTCACATATGTGTATGTGGTCAGCACACTTTGGTGAGAGAATGAACAGAACTCTATGAATTAATCCATGTTCATTATTATGCCACTATTATCTGTAGACCACCAGAAAACAGGAGCTATAGTCCTGTAAATAACTGAAGAATTCAAACCTTATGTATTAGACCCTTAGAAAGGAAAGGCAGGGAGATGTGGCAATTTAAAAATTGGTGCAATTTAAAAACTGTCACAATAGACTATGGAGTCACACCTCTAAGTTCTCCTTTGGACTAAAGAAGAGAGATTGAGCCTCAGGTTTTTCTTGCAAGCTGAGTTGACTCATGTAGATGATATCTCCTTTTGGATTAAGACTTTTCCATGAGTATACTTTATTTCCAGTATAATAACAGAAAGGAAGCATCGAAGCTGTGACATTCTCTGAAGCCTAGTAGAGAAGGGAAAAGTATTTCAGTGGATACAAAATTGAGAAAGGTGTAGAAAGTGACAATTCTGACCCAATTAAAGATCTTATTTGTGGGAAGGTACTGGGAACAGCTTAATAAAGGCTGGCACAGCCCAACACCTACAGCATCACCAAGCTCACCAGATGCCAGCCCCTTCCCTGATGACACAGAGGGTGGTGTGCTGCAGCCCTGGAGAATGGTGATCATCACCATTACCATCCTCTGAGAGACCAGGAATCCCCCAAATTCAGCACTTCAGTGAATTCAGTCCACAGCTCCAGCTCAACGAGATGCTCAAATCTGCCTTCCCTGTGCCCCAGCCACCAGGAGGACATCACAGAACTCCCTGTAACAGAGCAACTGGCCTTGCTCGCCCAGGAGACCTGTCTCCAAGTCCAGCGCCACATCCACTGGGAGAACCGGGGAGTCCCTGTAGGCAGGAGCCTCCAGCTGAGCGAGGTGCTGCTGGGGCCCAGGGAGAGCCCACTCATGGTTAAGTTTCCTCACTGCTCATGGTTAATTTCTCCTGCAACGTTCAAGTAGTTGAAAATATTTTAACATGTATAAAGAAGTCTGAAACTCACACAGAGTCTAAATATTCCTTATGCCAAAACATAACTTTAAGTTCCTTTCTTCAGTGGGAGCAAAATCATCTGTAATGTTTTCAAAATTACTTCTTTGTTCATCTCAGTTCAATTGAGTGAAAGCCATATTTGAGAAACTTATGACCCAGTAGCTACCTTAAATAATTAATCTCAATTTTCAAAATATTTTTTTCTTCTCATTTCCTTTAACTAAGGATCTTCTGTTAAGCTTTCAAAGTTATACATAGTATTGCATTGAAGAGTTTTATTAACTTTTAAAAAATGTCATTTCGTACAGGTGTTTTAAAATTCATAATCAAGATGTTTTTTATTTCAGCATAATGTAGTTTTACACTTAATATACCATTTCCTACCTGCTGCTACTGCTGCTGCTAAGTCACTTCAGTCGTGTCCAACTCTGTGCGACCCCATAGACGGCAGCCCAGCAGGCTCCCCGTCCCTGGGATTCTCCAGGCAAGAACACTGGAGTGGGTTGCCATTTCCTTCTCCAATGCATTAAAGTGAAAAGTGAAAGTGAAGTTGCTCAATCATGTCTGACTTAGCGACCCTATGGACTGCAGCCTACCAGGAGCCTCCATCCATGGGGTTTTCCAGGCAAGAGTACTGGAGTGGGGTGTCATTGCCTTCTCTGATTTCCTACCTAAGCATCTTATATGCCAAATGCACTGATTGCATATTGATTGATGCCCACTGAATATAGTGGTGTGCTTGGTACAGTCATGTGATTATTTTATTTGCTAGTAAAATTTTTAAATGTGTAGATATGCTTTGTACAATACTAGAAAAGATTAACTTATTCTAAGTTGCAGAGGTAGAATTTTTGCATTAAAAATTAGAGTTGAGCAAGGCAAGATAAGGCATAATCATCTTTAGGGTAGACATGAAATAATAGTGAAAGCTTTGTATACACCAGTCACACTAACAACTCTCACAGCTGTTTAATGTGTCCCTGATGCTTTATATAATCTACTCATTTAAGATAATTTTGTAAGTTGTTATATTAACATCATACAGAGTACAGAACATGAGATGGTATATTGAATGGAGTACAGTAGTCTCATTATCCCTCTTTTGTTTTTAATAGGAGAATAATTGTTTTACAATGTTGATTTCTGCTGTACAACAACATACACCATCTATAGGTACATATATATCTACTTCCATATCTTTATTTTAAAGCTGAGAAAACAGTAGTGTAGGACAGAAAAATCGACTGGAAGAAATGATGCAGGAAATTGAGGGAAAACTAAAGAGATGCCCAGATAACACCTGAGCAGACAAGAGTAACCCACAAAAAATAAAAACAAAAAGTACAGCAAGACTGTCGTTTTCAACAATTTAACTGCTAAAACTCTTTAAAGCTTATCATTATTATTATTATTGTTAGGGGAAGCACACTGATTGAAACTGCCCACCCTGGCCAGGTACCATAGTAACCATTTGCATGAGTTGTTTTATGACAGGAGATCCTGATAAAGAATATGAAACTAATAAGCCACCACCAACCTGAAGAGTTCAGGAAAGGTCTAAAGGAGACACTGCGTGTCCGTCCACTTCCCAGAATCCCTCTCGCTAGCATCCATCTTGGCTGAGCGATGCGTGCGCCACCAGAAAAGACTCCAAATTAGAATGATTGGCCAAAGACCACCCGGAAACTAATCCCAGCACCATAAAACCCGACATTGGGAGCCACGCGGCAGAGAGTTCTCCTGGGTTCCCTTACCCTACTGCTCTCTTCCCGGGTGCCCTTTCCCAACAAAATCTCTTGCTTTGTCAGCACATGTGTCTCCTCAGACAATTCATTTCCGAGTGTTAAACAAGAGCCCAGTTTCGGGCCCTGGAAGGGGTCCGCCTTCCTGCAGCATTATCATGATTACACTTACACTTTTATTGACAACTCTGAGGACCAGTAGTATCCTACCATTGTGCAGGATGCTGGGTGGGAATAGGAAATGGAGACATGCTCCTGCTCTGGGGAGTCAACTCCTCCCCATTTAAGGGATTCTCAGTTAGAAGGTCCTGATGGAGGATGTGTGTGGGGGAGCAGTATTTAAAATGAAAAGAAAGACTTTGATCTTGAAAAGTACAGATTATAGGAAATTCTTAAAATAATAAAAGTTGAAATATGGTGAATGAAATGTATAAATTGGTGGGATCCTTGTTGATCAATTTTTATAAATGATCCCACTTGTTACTGTGGGAAATTGGATATACCTCAATCACAGTATTTTCTGTGCAGCAGATTGACATATTGATTTCTAAAATCTTTCTTACAAAATCATACTATTTGAAGACAGATAACATACCTATTTCCAGTAACTAACACCCTGTTCAAATCTTAGCCACACGTACATCCACGGTGGTGAATAAATATATGGTGAGTGTGAATGGGATAGTTCAGCATATTTCAAATGGTCAAATGTCAAAGCTTTGGCTTAGCTGCTGGTTCAAGATGACAGAGTAGAAGGACATGCACTCATCTCCTGCAAGAGCACCAGAATCACAACTAGTTGTTGAACAACCATCCCGAGGAGGACTCTGGAGCCCACCGAAAAAGAATGCCCCATGTCCAAACACAAAGAAGAAACTACAATGAGACGCAGGAGGTGCTCAAGCACAATAAAAATAAATGCCATACCTACCAGATGGGAAACCAACAAACTGGAAAGCAATAATACCAAAAAAGTTCTCCCACTGTTGTGAAGGTTCTGAGCCTAATGTCATCTTGCAAGCCTGCAAAGGAACTGGGAATCCCCAGGCAATCTGACTGAAGACCAGTGGAATTTGATTACAGAACTTCCAAGGACTGTGGGAGAGACTCTTCTTGCAGGGGACAAACAAAATCTTGCATGCACCAAGACCCAGGGGAAGGGAGCAGTGACCCCACAGGAGACTAAACCAGACCTACCTCCTAAAGTTGGAGTCTCCTATGGAAGTGTGGGTCAGCAGTGGCTTCCAATGGGCACAAGGGTAGTAGCAACAGCAAATCTGGAAGGTGGCCCTTGGTGTAAGTCTCCTTGGAGGTTGCCAAAAATCAAGCACATCATTCATTAATGTTTCTCACTTCTTAAGTATGAAAAGAGGTAAAACTGGCTTCTGAACCATTTGCTGGGCTTTGTTCTTTCAGTAGCAAAACAGAGGCTCCAGGAGGTGACATTGCCAGCAAGTATGGACAAGGGATTTTATGGAAAGGAGAACTAGGATCGAACCTGGGACAGCCCAGAACTGGAGATCAGAACCATACACTTCACAGCCCCCAGTCTTTCCTTCCTGTCTCTGCTTGTGTTTGATTATCTGCACTGATATGCAATCTCTATTCTTTCCCTATTATCGTGTTTATGTTAGATCAAGCATTTGCTACCAATTCATCTTTCTCAAAGAGTTTTCATAGGAATGCTTTTAGAAGTATGAAACCCAGAAATTGGAATGCTCTTCAGCATACAGCAAAGGAAAGTTCTCACACTGAAAGCACTGTGAAACTAGCACCCAAGATGAAAAGAAAATGCCTCTGTTAGGGGCCAGCGCCTTTCCATGCTGCCCTCCAGTCACTGTCTCAGGGCGGCTGTCCTGTCTCCTCCCTGAGGGCAGCCACTCCGTGATTCTCAGTGTCCTGATGATTCCTGCCAGGAGCGTGTGATGCCTCTTGTGTGATGTGGACTCATTGAATCCAAACAGTAATTGTATGAAAACCACTCTTACTGTCCCCATATTAAAGATGAGGAAACTGAAGTGTTGTGTTTGTGAGATTTACAGGGTCACACTGCTGGTAATTAGCAGAGCTGGGATTCAGAGGTTTTGGGATTTCTAGAACTCTCCTCTCACTTGGGCTCTCTTCCTATGGCTTCCGCTCTGACTCCACCCTACAGCTAGAAACCAGCACAGAACAGAGCTCCTGTGTGGAGGCAGTGAGGTTACTGTGGAAGGGAGTGAATTGCTCAGTAAGGCAGTACTGAGGAGAAGGTGGGAGGCAGAGTAATAGCAATCAGGAGCAGCCAGTCAACACCCTATGTCATCAGCTTCCCAGCAGGAGGTGACTGCTTCCCTCAGATATGTATATCACCCATTCTTTAATGAGGGGGTATAAATTAGTTATGCCTATGACATCAATATTAACCATTTTCTACAATTTCATAATTTCCTTTATAATTTTTTTTGACACCCTCCAAGCTTATAGGATATTAGTTCTTCAACCGAGGCTCCCTGAAGGAAAAACTCAGAGTCCTAACAATGGCACCCAAAGAAAATTCTCAGAATTCCACCTCTTGACAAATATTTCCTAGAATATGATAGCAATGTTCCACAGTATAAGTTGAACAAATACTATTTTATGATAGGTATATGTAGACAAAATAAGGTTTTCAAAATAAAAACTCAAGAAATTTATCTTGATAATTATTTAATAAATAAAACAAGTAACAATTTTAATGAAATACGGAAATACATTTTCTAAATTTTAATACAATGTAAACATACACATCTTTTATATGAAAATACAAATAGGATGAGATAAAATATTCCATTAACTAAATAAATATAAAATAAATAAATAACATCAGGGCAGTCATTGCTTATGGATTGATACACCTGCATGTGATTACTTTTATATCTACTTGCTTATTAGTACTGACATGTATTGGTTGAGTTAATTCAATAAATCTGAGGGCCAAAGCAGAATTCAGAGTCTTCTGAAATGACCCCAGGTGAGTATAGAAGGGTGATGTGGCGTCTTAGTCACTGAGAGTCATGTCAAGGTGAGTTCAAGTCTCCACCATCATTCTTAACCTTTCTTGCAAGCTGGTTGATGAAGACAAGGATCTCATCATTTCCAGTCTGACGATTTCCCAGGCGCACTCGCTATATTCCTTCTCTTTCAGGTAGACATGGATGCCCTGGAAGTACCTCTTCACGGCCAGTGTGGGGCCCATACTTCCCAGGGCAGAGTCTTCCTCTCCCATCACCTGCCCCAGGCAGGCGTCCAGGTCGTCCAGCTGCTGATGGAGTCCAGTGCAGAGCTGCTCCAGGAGGGTGGTGTCCCAGGCAGCAGAGGAGCGCTCTGTGTGGAAGAGGTTGAAGCTCTGCTGGAGCATTTCATGAAGCACAGAGATGACCTGGGCCTCCTGGAGCTGGCTGCCCTCCACCATCTCCTGGGGGAAAGCGAAGTCTTTTCTGTCCTGAAGACAGAAGCGAGGGGAGAGTCTCCTCATTTGGCCCAGGAGCCTTAGGTTCTTCCTGCCAAGCAGCACGTGGTTCTGAGACAGGTCACAGCCCAGGGATCCTCCCGGGCCATAGCTGACCAGCACCAGGGCCATGAGTAGAGAGAGCACAAAGGCCATGGGGAAGATGCGGCTGCTGCTGGGCTGGCTGAGATGGTATCTGGTGGAACCTTGAGGTAGGTTCTCTGATGCCAGGCTTTCTAAGCAAGGCCATTAAATAGGGAACATGGTAATTTTCATTTTCTAATTGTTTTAATACACTTTTACTTCCCTTTTTGATTTTCATTTACGTATTCACAATATGATTAAAGAAAATGTCATCAGTATAAATTATTCACTTAACTATTTCCCAATAACTTCAAATGTACCCATCCAATTGGATATGTTTCAATCAAATGAGAATGTTTTTATTATTCAACACATTTACTTAAAGTGTTCAACACTTTTCTGCTCAGAGTTTCAGAGCTGGAGGAAGGAGATTCAGTGATGGTGTCTCTCACTGGAAGCTTATGTCACAGAATCTAGTGAGTTTCAGTCATTCATTCAGGCAGTTGATTCCACTGGGCATCTCTGTTCCCTGTCTCTTTCTTCCTTTGAGAACGAAGGACAGTGAGAACCAGGCTACTCGTTCAGGGAGAAATAGCCTTCTTTCCTTTACTTGAATATAATTTTTAACTTAGTTTCTACATTCTTTTAGTGACTTCTTGTCCAGGATTTGTCTTACTTCTCCTGCTCTAGTTCTAATTCACGTTGAGGTAAGAAAAATAAAGCGAAGTGAAGAAAGGCAGCGGGGCTGTAGCTCTATCATACTTAAGACTTCAGTTTTTTTGTTGTTGTTGTTGTTGTTTCCCTTTGCCACTTTCCTAGAAAGTAAAGCTCCACAGATGTTTTGTGGGCAAAAAGAAACTAATCTATTCTGAATGTCTGAATATGAAGGAAGGTAAGTGGTTTTCCCTGACACAATGATGTCTTCTGAGTTAGCAAACTGCAGTGCAGCACCGCTGGGGATGAGGCTGTGGCAGAGGGGAAGCATGAGGCCAGTGTGAGCAATAGAAAGGCTGGGGCAGGGCTGCTTCAAGTCCCGGATCAAGCGACTGTCCTTTATTTGCAAAATCAGCTACCTTATTTTTCTTTCAATTAATGCATGTTGGATTAGTTTCAGGAGAGAAGGAAGAAGTCAAACCCATCACCTAACAAGAGATGGACAACTAGAATGCCAACTGCTTGAATACTAACCCTCTCTGGCAGTGTCTTGGGGAAAAGCCTTGCTGAGCATCTGTCTAGGTAATACATCCACTCAGGCAATGAGAAGATGCTTTGAAAATAACTAGAATGAAATAGAATTAAATGATTGCAAAACATCGTGAACTGAATCTGGATAATAGTAATTATGATATTAAAAATTATAGCTGAATTTTATTGCCTGCTACTAATAGACTAGTCGTTTTCAAGCTGTTTAGAATTTTAACTGAATCCTCTCATTAACTCTTAGGGTCACACTTATACTCCTGGAGAAAAATATCTAGACAAATGAACTATTCCAATCATAGCAAAGATTCAAGAGCAAACCTTGGGGGCTTTGATTTGTCTGAATGATCCATTAAAAAAAAAAAAAAAAAAGGAAAAGTGCAAATGAACACTGAGTCCATGGACGTGAGTCTGAGTGAACTCCGGGAGTTGGTGATGGACAGGGAGGCCTGGCGTGCTGCAGTTCATGGGGTTGCAAAGAGTCGGACATGACTGAACGACTGAACTGAACTGAACTGAACTGAAATGAACATGACATTAAGGAAGCAATGAAATAAGTGATAGGAGGAGAATGAGTTGACAAAGACCCCTTAATCCATTTCAATGCCAAAGGGTCACGACCTATTGTTTTGCAGGGCCACAAGGTGTGGTCTGAAGTCTGCAAAATTAAGATCTAATCATAAATAGGCAAAATCACTATTAAGTAGTTGGAAGGGAGCAGATTGTTCTGCCAGCTAAAAGAAAAGCAAGAGTTTGCTCATTGTCTAGTGGTTAGGATCCAGCACTTTCACTGCAATCACCTCATTTCAATCCCTGGTTAGGGAAGTCCGATCACACAAGCCTCGCAGAAGTCTAAGCTTTTATGAGTGGCTTCTTCAGTGAAATATAGTAAAATGAGTTTATTAACCCTATGAGAGGTAAGCCCTAGTTTCTATGTATTTTAATCTCTTGACCTTTCTTGTGAGCTTAAGAACAAAAAAAGCATCTACCAGTCTCTCGGATATGAGTTCTGACGTTTCTCCTTCAGCATGACAATGAAAACATCTTTCCCCATCAGGTTCTGCAGAATGAAGTCTCTACGCACTGCAGTCCCTGACCTCCAACAAGCCCTGATAGGAGTTCAGGGTTGAGATCAGGAACGAGGCACTCTGTGCTCTGGGAAAACTGACACAACAGGCCTTCTGATAGTCAGATAATTTCCAGAGAAAATTGATGAACCCAATTTTTACAACTTCTCACGGGTAGAAAAACTCTAAAATCTTTCAGAGAGACATCTGTTCCTCCTGATTGTCAGCCACTTTCTCCCAAGATGTGAGTTTATCGGCACGTCACCCCTTCACCACAGTCGCATGCATGCTGACCTCCTCTACGTCGCGGGGCAGTTCCTCAGAGCTGAGGGGAGGCCGTCCTCTGGCCTGTAGTCCTCAGCAAGTCCTCCTCATGGAGTCACGGTTTTGGGTGGGTTTTTTTTATTTTTTTTTTTTGTGAAAAGGACCCTTTCCAGGAGACCTCCTCAGGTAACCTGCTGTTCTCATTCGAAAGGAAGACACCTGCGTTTCTCACCTGCAGTCCAGCCGGGTCATCCCGGTGTCTACTGACAGAGTCCAGTGAAGAAGCTCTACTCTGTGTCCCAACCTCTGGTCAAGAGTTGGCTGTTGAGGAGGCAAGTGTGTGACCAGCATGGAAGCGCATGTGTGCTTCCTAGACAGAAGCAGTGAATCTTTTTCTCCTTAGCCAGGAGAGCCTGGCATGAATTGTGAGGTAAGCCTCAAGGCCTTGTATAGTTATCTTTTTAAAAAATTTCTAGCTCAATCTATTAAACATCATTAAGTAATACTATAGAATTGAATGAAAGGTTATTTAGAAAATAATTTGTTAATGAAATGGTATTTTTAGCAGTCATATCGGAATGTTTTTTACTTGTTTAGGACCCTAATCCTCGAGAAGGTTTCCAAACCCCTCAGTGCACTTTAAATGTCCCTGCGGGGCTCCCTGGTGGCTCAGTGGTGAGGAGCCCCCTGCCAACAGGACCACGTGCGGCCCCAGAGGAAGCGCCTGCTGCGGAGCAGTGAGCCGGGAGCCTCAGCGCTGCCCTGTGCTCCAGACCCCGGGGCCTCACCACCGAAACCAAGGGCACTGGAGCCTGAGCTCCCAACGGGAGAAGCTCCCACAGGGAGAAGCCTGCGCCCCACAATCAGAGAGGCCCCGCCTTTGCCACAACTAGAGAGAAGTCCGAGCGGCAATGAAGACACAGCACAGTGAGAAATGAATAAATGAATAAAATTATTTCAAAAGTCCCTCTGACTTTACATATAGCTACTGAGTGCTGTATGTCTCAACTGGAAAGAAGAGAAAGATGATTGATCCATCAATGTCCTGAAGATTGTCTACATTAATACATCAATTTCCACAAAGATCTTTGTTACTTTGAGAAATTGTTATCTTCCAATGTGTGTGTTACTAACATATGTCCTACAAGGAAAGCTCTGTCCCACTCTTGCTAAATGGATTAAAAGCCCTGCCTGTGCCCCTTCCATTCACTCTTGTTTGATTTTTTTGTCTCTCAGAGATGCAAAGACACATGATGGAATTTAAGAGCTTCCTTGGATTGCATTGTCCCCAGGCACCTCTTGCCCTGCTCTGTGATAACTTGCTGGGTCCTAAGGAAGAAACGAGTCTGCAGCTGTGGCGGGAGTGAGCGTCACCCCTTCCGGGACTCTGCAGGCTGCTGTGGTGTGAGCGTCTCCCGTGCTGGGGACACGGCTGGTGGCCAGGCCTTCGTGCTCGGTCTCTGCTCTCAGCATCCACTTCAGTCTTCTCAGTCTCTGAAAAGGAATGTTGTGGAGAAGCATTTGCCTCAGTGCAGCTCATCTGCATTGTTTCGTGTGCTGAGGACCCACTGCTCCTCCAGTGAACACTTTAAACATCTCTGTTCTCCTTCCAAGTTCTCAAGCTGCTGCTGACTTTCAACTCCAAGCTTCCAGTGGTTTGGGGTTTTTTCAAATGAGATTCCTGAATCAGGTGAGTTCCTCCTAGTGCAACCAGCACATGGAATAGCCTAGTTAGACACTCAGAGGAGAAGGCAATGGCCACCCACTCCAGTACTCTTGCCTGGAAAATCCTACGGACAGAGGAGCCTGGTAAACTGCAGTCCATGGGATCACAAAGAGTCCGACACGACTGAGCGACTTCCCTTTCACTTTTCACTTTCATACACTGGAGAAGGAAATGGCAACCCATTCCAGTGTTCCTGCCAGGGATTGCAGAGCCTAGTGGGCTGCCACCTAGGGGGTCTCACAGAGTTGGACACGACTGAAGTGACTTAGCACAGCGGACCCTCAGAGGAGCCCCTGGTGTCTCCACCATTGTTCACTGTGGGGCGGGGCGCCCTCTATTGACTGTGTTTCTCTGGGAGGCGGACAGTCTGGACCTGCAGCGCTTGGCAGGCAGAGCAGCTGAAGTCACAGGAGAGTGTCTGACAGAGCTAGAACTTTCACTCTGGTTCTGCTTTGAGTTTGTGATTTGCAGTCGTAAGGGGAAATTGACAACCAGAAACTGTAATAGAGAAGGTCACAGCTGCATGAACAGAGAGGATGCCTTCATGCAGAGTGAATGAGGAGAGCACGCTGGGATTTCTACACTGGGAGGAAGTGCTGAGGATCACAGTGCATGCTCCTAGAAGTTAAGGGCAGGTGCTGGGGTCCAGCCCAGGTGGATCCAGGGTAATTCAAAGCGGGGACGGAGTCAGCATCTGGGAAAGGACTACTTAATTAGAAATATAAGATTAGGAAAGAATAGTGTAGTAGGAAAATTAGTGGAGAAAAGAGGCTGAATAACTTGGTTTACGTGGAAAGCTAATAAAGTCTCAAGACAAGAACCTTGCACCACATACATAGGCCACGGGCGCCCACTTGAATAGCAGAGGGTGCCCCACCTTGGGCTCCTTCTTGCGTGGGTCTTAGAAGCCAGGGCAAGTAAGTAGACATGGTGAGCCTCCATGCTCAAGATGGGAATTCAGCCAGAAAAGAAGAGGAAGAGACAAGACCACACGGGGGAAACCAGTCTTTCCAGTGACTGGGCCATCCTTTATTGTTCAGGAAAGCTTTTTATACTTTGGGGTGTACCTATAGATCAATGGATAATACAAAGTTATGCAGCATCAGCAGCCCTGACTCTTATTGAGACCAGGCTTTCTCTCTGCATACCTAGCTTTATACACAAGTCTTAGGTGATTTACATCATCTTCTGGCCAGGAGGCCTATTAGCATTTGTGGCCCTTTTCTGATAAGGGTCTGTCAACCAGAAAACTTATTTGCCTTAAAAGTGTTGTTCTTACTAAAGTCTGGTGCCACTCTCAGAAAGCACTAATTAAGGTTATATTCTTATATAGCAAAGACACAACAATTTATAACAAGGAAAGAGGAGTACAGTGATTTATACAAAGAGAAAGTTCATTAACTCAACAGCCTAGTGTTGCTAACATCGAAACTACTATATTCCTTTTTCTATATCCCAATTACATTGATTAATATCCTCCAGGTGCCTAAAAGATAAAGAATATAGAGGCCTGGCAGCCGTCATTGACTCAACAATGAAAACCCATCACCAATATAATTTTTAGCTCTTTAGAAAAGGCTCTATATCTTTAAGATGTTTTAAGCTGTGTGTCTCTCACGGTTGAGGGGCTGTAAACAATTACAAGTTGTAAAAGTCCGGGTAAAGCAAGTTAGAGAGCCATCAGAGGGATTTGAGCTGAAACACTCCTTTTATATGCAGGAGACTGTCAATTGGAGCTCTAAGTTAACTTTTTCCAAAGAAAGTTGGTCAGGGATAGCCCCTGTTATGTCAGAAGAGTGGAAAGCACAGTACAGTAAGGCAGGCAGACTCTGGTTTGGGGGGAGATGCTTGAGAAAATTCAGCGAGGCTCCCTAAGGCCTGACTTGCCTTTGCCTGTCAGACTCCTTAACCTCATGACTTTGCCATGGACAGGACTCCTCGTGCTGGCTCCCGGGAGGTAAGCATTCCTTTGAATGAATGATTTAAAAGTTTAGCAATGACATGTGTGTTTAATATATATAAATAAGCTTAAGAAATCCTCTTTACTTCTTTAGAGTCACATTTATTATGGCAGCTGCTGGTTCTACATGGCATCTCTTAGCTGTCTCTGCAGTCCCCAGCCTGCCTTGTTCTTCTTGCCTCCATTTGAACAGTTCAGGAAGACTCTTTTCTCAGGAATGGCCAAGTGTAGGAAACTTACTCTCCCTTCCTCATCCTACTCCAGGATCCTAGATTCCACATATGCAGATTGACCTCCCATGATGTATGTGCTGCTGCGGCTGCGGCTGCTAAGTCGCTTCAGTCGTGTCTGACTCTGTGCTACTCCACAGATGGCAGCCCACTAGTCTCCACCGCCCCTGGGATTCTCCAGGCAAGAACAGTGGAGTGGGTTGCCATTTCCTTCCCAATGCATGAAAATGAAAAGTAAAATGAAGTCACTCAGTCGTGTCCAACTCATAGTGACCACATGGACTGCAGCCTACCAAGCTTCTCCGTCGCTGGGATTCTCCAGGCAAGAGTACTGGAGTGGGTCACCAGTGCCTTCCCCCCATGATGTATGTGGTTCTCCACTAATCCTTGAAGGTGCTCCAATTCTTACAGGCCCCAGGCAGGCAGCTAAGTCCATAACCTGGGCTTTTCTTCACTCATCTCCCTCCCACCTCTAATCTATGTCTCAAGAATCACATTCAATCCCCCCTCAAATTGTCCATTGTTCCTTCTATGACACAGGGTGGGTAACCCCATTCCCTCTTTATTAAGGTGAATTCAGTATAGGTTTATCTTGTAGGATCAGGCTTTGGGTTAGGTTTTATTCAAAAGTGTATGCAAGTCCATTTGTTTTTTTCAAATTACTTTTATTTTCTCTACTGAAAAACAAGAGTAGTCTTATACAAAATATAGCACAAAGCAAATATCTTATGAATGATAAAGATTTAAATGCTATGAACAGCCTAAATATTTTCGATAATTTAAACAAATAATTAAAGGTTACAACTTTTTAAGATATGGAAAATGGATTCTTAAATCTGCTTTGAATAATTATGGTAACAAAACATTTAACATACAGTTAAATAATCCCATATGTTCAGTTCAGTTCAGTTTAGTCGCTCAGTTGTGTCTGACTCTTTGCAACCCCATGAATCGCAGCATGCCAGGCCTCCCTGTCCATCACCAACTCCCAGAGTTCACTCAGACCCGCATCCATTGAGTCCATGATGCCATCCAGCCATCTCATCCTCGGTCGTCCCCTTCTCCTCCTGCCCCCAATCCCTCCCAGCATCAGGGTCTTTCCCAGTGAGTCAACTCTTTGTGTGAGGTGGCCAAAGTACTGGAGCTTCAGCTTTAGCATCATTCCTTCCAAAGAAATCCCAGGGTTGATCTCCTTCAGAATGGACTGGTTGGATCTCCTTGCAGTCCAAGGGACTCCAAGAGTCTTCTCCAACACCACAATTCAAAAGCATCAATTCTTCGGCGCTCAGCCTTCTTCACAGTCCAACTCTCACATCCATACATGACCACAGGAAAAACCATAGCCTTGACTAGACGGACCTTAGTCAGCAAAGTAATGTCTCTGCTTTTGAATATACTATCTAGGTTGGTCATAACTTTTCTTCCAAGGAGTAAGCATCTTTTAATTTATCTATTACTCATATGTCATCTGACACAAAAATAGAGTTAAAGGTTGCACTTTGAGTCTTAGAAAATAGCCATTTAGTTGACCAAATGAACTGTTTTCAGATTCAACGCCTTCTTTATTTCCTGAGCTTTCTGATGAGCTTGTTGGCAAAGAACAAGCACCTTCTTATTTCCACGCTGACAACCTCCTAGACACAGTGGCTATATTCTTTCTCTTTGAGATACACACTGATTCACTGGAAGTAACTCTTCACAGCCAATCTGGAGTTCTCACTCCCTAGAGGTGACTGTTCCGGCGTCCTTCCCTCCCTCAGACACGATTTGGATCATAAAGCAAGTGAGTGCTGAAGAATTGATGTTTTTGAACTGTGGTACTGAAGAAGAGTCTTAAGGGTCCACTGGACTGCAGGGAGATCAAACCAGTCAATCCTAAAGGATATCAACCCTGAATATGCATTGAAAGGACTGGTGCTGAAGCTAAAGCTCTAATACTTTGGCCACCTTCTGAGAAGAAACCGACCCTTTGAAAATGACCCTGATGCAGTGGAAGATTGAGGGCAGGAGGAGAAGGGGGCTACAGAGGATGACACGGTTGCTTGGCATCACTGACTCAATGGACATGAGTTTGAGCAAAGTGATAGTGAAGTACAGGGACGCCTGGCATGCTATAGTTCATGGGGTCACAGACAGTCAGATATAACTAAGCAACTGAACAAAAATATATACACATATATAAATACACACATTTTTCCAATATATATTAAATAAGTATACACATGTGTGTTGCTACTTTAACATAAAAGGGTGAACAGAAATGTTTATTGAATTCCTACCTTATCCTATCTTATTTATTTTCCTGCACCATAAATGTTACCTCATCAGCAGGATAACAGCAAGACTAATTCAGTGACTGTTAGTGGTATTAATAGACTAAGCTTAGTAATGTGTCAAATAGTTTATATAGTGTTCCATCAATTGCGATTAATTTTATCTCTTAACTCTTTGTGGATACAAAAATTGGTTTTGTTTTTTTGTCCTCGCACACACCATGTGTGAGTTAGTTTTTGAAGATCATTATTAGGAAGACTGTCTTCAGGTTTCCATTTCCAATATTTAGAAGATCAGGATGAGGCTCTTGGGCTTGGACCCAAATGGAAGACTCACTCATCATGTTTTCTTCAGTCATCCTCAAGTAATTGCAAGGAATTGCCTGATTACTCTTTTCTTGTCTCCATCAGGTAGTAAGGAAACAGCCTGTAATGTGTCTATACTGTGGATATTTTCCTGCAGGCAATGCATGTGGGAATCAGCTTGGATGTTTCTTCCAAACAGCCTATGATACTGTGAACTATGACAGGCATTCTTGTTATTCTCCCCAAAGCTGAACTTGGAGAAAAAACATTTGGGTCAGATTGTATTTTGACAAAGCATGTGCAAGCAAGAACAATCCTTGTTCCCCTCGACCCCTACCAGAACTTCATTTGAACAAAGAGTGCAAAGGTGAAACATGGTCTCATGCCAAGTACAAACTAGCACGTGCCATTGGCACTTGCCATCTACCTACAAGGATTAAATCATGTGCAATTGCAGCTGCTGATTTTCAGCACCCCTGGGAAAGAATCTCGAGTGGAAAGCAGAAGTGAGGCATTCTGTGTCCAGGGAAATCTGGTAGAACAAGTCTTCAGAAGGTTAGCTATTTTCAGGAGCCCATTTTAACTCAATTGTTATTCTATCTCCTCACATGTAGAAAAGCATGGAAACCCTTCATGGTGATGACTGCTTCTTGTGACTCCAAGAAACCTTCAAGATACTGGCAGAAAAATTCCAGAAAAAAAGGCACATGATTGAATGTATGGCCCCTTCACCAAAATCACATATATTCCTCTGGGTGTCTTTGGAACAGCTTCTCAGAGCTATCTGATGTGCTGTCTCCTATGCTGCAGTCCTCATTTTGCCCCCAAACACTTAACTTTCAACTTTCATCTTGTGCATTTTTGGAAGTCAGCACCCTGAACTTATCTCTTCATCCATGCATCGCCAAATAGTTTCCCAACTTGCTTGCAATGAGATTCCCATGAGGATAAATCCAGGCCATGGAATGTGAGGGGACATGCTCTCACCCTGTATAGTTCTGGCACTTGGAAGCATCCCCTGTGAGCCACCAGACTTCATCCCTTTACTGCCAGGTGTACTAGATCCAAGTACCACAGACAAACTTGGAGTCACATACTGATGATGGAAAACCCCACAAAACAGAAGGTACCGGTGTCCCTGAATCACCCTTTCAATGCAAGCAAACCAGAAGATTCACCTGATCTGGATGGCCTGCATTGTGCTCTTCAGAGAAGGAAAGATACGTTTCTATGATGATGAAAATCCACACAGTTTATTCTTTATCTCTATAGCACCTAGACTTAACTGAAAAAGATATTTAAAAACAGAGGATCCTGAAAACCTGTCCATGATAAAGAAACTCTGAACTCTTGAGTATAGAAAATACCAGCCCCGCAGACACCAAGAAATCTTTTAAATGATGATCAAAAGATCTTTATACAAGAAAAGACATTCTGTTCTGCTGTACACACCTGCTTCTGAAAAATCATGATTTTCATTACAGATTTCAGTGCCTGAGGAAGTATGAGCTGCAATCTCTTTGGAACAGGAAGTAAACAATAATGGAATTCATTAGCAAGTGTTACAAATATAAACATCTTTATTGTTGCCATTTCTTTGAGGATTCGTACATGAGGGAAAGGAACTTGTCATTTCCACTCTGACAGCCTCTCAGGCAAAGTGGCTGTATTCCAGCTCCCTGAGGTAGAGATGGATGCCCTGGAAATACTCCCGGGCAGGAAGTCCCCTGAGAACAGCACAGATTGTCTCCTTCCATCTGCTCCAGTGGTTTCAGGCTCTGATCCGGGCTGCAGGGTAGCGCGGCTGTCCTCCGTGGTGAAGAGCTGGAAGCTCTGCTGGAGCGTCAGATAGTGGTGGCAGGGGCCCTGAGTCATCTGCACTGGAGTGATCATCTCTCTTTTCCAAGGAAATCTGAAGTCGGCTTTGCCCTGTAGGCGCGACTGAGAGCGGATCCTTTGCATCTGTTTCAGGTGTTTGAAGATTTCCCTGTGTTTCTGGCAGTGGATCCCAGGCTCGGTCCAGCGAAGAGAGCAAGCAGGGATGCAGCAGAGCATCACTCCTTCCACCAGCAAGGGGATGTGGGCCATAGAGAATGTCAGTGATTCTGCAGACGGCCGGCAGGGGGCGCGCGAGCACCGCGAAATGATGAGCAAAGAGCGCTGAGAGGGAACCTCAGACCGCCGGCTTCCTCCGGCGACCTGGAGAGCGCGGACGCTGTGGTTCGATCGTTTTTGCTTTCGAATCGCAGTCGTGGGAGAGTTTGCAGTTGACTCTCGTGGGGCTGCTGGAGAGACAGGACGCAAAGGTTCCACAGAGCTTTCTATAGGAGCGCTGATTCAAGCGTGCGCATATCATTAGCCCTTTTGTGGAAAAGGCCTGGTTTCCGCTGTCCCGAGTACGGAGCCAGAATATTGCATTTTCGGAAAGATCGCCTGAGTGGTGGGCTTTCTTCCCACATGTCAACCCGAACTGGCCATGTTTAAGGAAAAGAACCCCCAAGGCAGGGGTTCGAGCGAGATGAGGCTGATTTTACAGATTGGCGCTTGCTTCCGGCGCGAGGGACCCCACAGCTCAAAGGGACCCGCAGCGGTGATGGGATTATTGGCGATGCGAGGATGGACAGCGCTGTGCCCAAAGTGAAACGAGAGGGTGAGCAAGAGACTTCTGGCTGCCGGCTCATATGGGCGGTTGCTGACCTAGTGAAACACGGTGTCCAGGATGAGACAACTAGCTGTGCCGCGTTGATGGGGGGTAGGGGGGCGCGTGGCGAACCCGCTGGAATCCCGCGTTGGCTTGAAGACGATAAGCTGTGGAAGGATGGGAGGGGGTCGTGCACCAGGTGAAACACGGGGGAGCGGGCGTGGCGCACACGCAGCGCGGTGGCTCAGAGACTTCGCTGTGGGACCTGCAGGGGCGTGGCTCACAGGGTGGAATCCCGCGGTGGCTAGGAGGCGCTTTGCTGTGGGATGAAGGGAGAGCGTTTGGCACAAATGGGAACACAGTGGCCGCGCTGAGACACTGGCTTTACCACGACTGGGGGGCGGAGTAGGGGCCGGGATGGAAGGTGAATCCCGCGGTGGAGCCGAACTATTCGCCGTGGGACTATGGCAGGGAGTTTGGAACAAAATGAAACACAGTGGCCACAATGACAGTATCGGCTATGGGGCTATGCCCGGCAGTGGCGATGAGCCTATTTGGTATGGGACAATGGCAAGAGTTGAGGTCAAATTGAAACCCTGCGGTGGGGATGCGGCCTTGGGTGATCTGAGTATGGGACAGCTTTGAGGAAAAGGGAACCACCCCAGTGGAGGTGGGATTCTTGGCGATGGGAAGGCAGGACAGCGATGTGGTGCACAAAGAGGAACCCGGCGGCGGCCGTGAGCCTGTAGGCGATGGGACCACGGGCGGGCGTTGGGCATAAAGGGGAAACTGGTGGGGACTCTGAGTGGACGGCGTTGCGGACAAAATGAAAGCCAGCATCGGCGATGAGACATTTGTCCACGGAGACTATGCGAGGGCGTTGGTCACTTAGGGGAGCCTGGCGCTGGCCAGGAGACTATTCCCTATGGCACGATGGGAAGGCGTTATGCACAAAGTGAAACAGGGCGGTGGGATGAGACCCTGGGCGATGTCCTTGGAGTTGAAGTGAAACACCGCTTTGCCTATGAGCCTATAGGCGCTGGGACCCTTAGAGGTCATTGGGCAAAAAGGGGAGTCGGCGGTGCCAAGGAGTCTTGGTTTTCAGAGGATAGATAGCGTTGTGGCCAAAACGAGAGCCAGTATGGGCGTTGAGATAGACAGCTTTGAGACTGTTGGCTTTGGGACGATGCCTATGGACGAAGAAACCTTGTCGGAACATCAGGGACAGAAGAGAACTCCGCAGTGGCTAGCAGAGTATTCCCTATGGCACGATGGGAAGGCGCTGCTGGGAACAGAGTGCATTTCAGCCCTGCAGTGGGGATGAGACCTTGGGCGATGGGACCGTCGGAGGGCGTTCCGGACAAAGGAGGACATTGAGACGGCAATGAAACTATGGATGTTTGCGCTGAGAAGTCGGAGGGCTTGGGGAAAGTGTAAAACAGCGGAGGCGATGAGAATATCGGCGATAGACGCTGGACAGAGTCCTGCACCACGTGAAATACGGCAGGGGTCGGGGGTGGGTTAGGCTGTTGCAGATAAGACGGTTGGAAAGTGTTGCGGACAGAGTGAAAGCTGACGTCGCGATGAGACCAGAGGCTACGGGGTTCTGGGGGCGGTGTTGCGCTCACTTTAGATCCGGCGGTGGCTAAGATTATTCGCTGCTGGACGATGGGAGGGCTTTGTGCTGAAAGTGAAGCACAGCGGAAGCGATGAGACTATTGGCTATGGGGGTGATGGGAGGGCGCTTCTCACACACGGGAACGCTGCTTGGCTTTGAGAGAAGGAGTCCGCCTTGCGGACAAAGTGAAACGTGACGGTGGAGAAAAACTACTGGTGGTGGGACGACTGGACAGCTTGGAGACAAAGTTAAAGCCTGCGGAGGGATGAGACTACCGGGCGATGGATGGATGTGGTCCACACAGGGGAACCTGGAAGCGGCGACAAGACTATTTGCTGTGGCAAGATGGAAAGGCGTAGGGCTCAAAATGAAACACGGTGGCAGCGCTGAGGCTTTTGGCTTCGAGTTGATGGGACGGCTTTGCGGACAAAGTGAAAGCGAGCCTAGGTGATGAGACAGTCGGCTTGAGGTGGTGGCACCGCGGTGTGGACCAAGTTAAACCCGGCGGTGGGGGTGAGACTGTGAGAGATGGGACGATGGGAGGACCTTGAGCACAAAGGGGAGCCAGGGGGAGTCAGTGAGACTACAGGCTTAGAGCCATGTTGGACAAGGTGAGAAACAGCCTAGGCGATGAGAGAGGCTGTGGGCCCCTGGGAGTGCTTGGCAGCCAGAGGGGAAGTCAGCGGAGGCCAGGAGACAAATCAGCATGGACGGTTTGGGGACTTCCTGGGGCTGAGAAGGAACGCGGCCACCACCTGGGTCAGGGACCAAAGAAGTGTGCGCCCCTGGAATGCTCTGGAATGTTCAGGGTCTTTCAAGGATTCGGCCTTGAAGTGGGGGGAATAAGTGTTGAATAGCTGAAAACTAGGAATTTTTAAAAAGCACAGCACTTTCTTTTTTTGAATTAATTTTATATTGAAGTATATACTTATTTTAAATAAAATATTTCACGTTTCCAATTTTATAATAAATTTATAGAAGGTATTTTAAATATTAAGCATAGAATATTAAAATATATTTTGTATACAACAGTAGCATTTTATTAAACTTTATTTAAACTATATTTTCTGTTTACTAAAATAAGTATTTAATATCATTTTACTTTTCTCTCTTTCATGGATGTAAACAAGATTTTCAAGATGACTTTTCACTTATTTTTAACTGAGTGAATAAGCATGTTTGACAATTTCTAATGACCCCCAAGACAGTCTTAAGTAATTTTCGACTCATGTTCCTGAAACCTCTTTCTGAGGACTACGTTTTTGGAAATAAGGGTTGGAGTGTACAAGCAACTGAGGATATTTAAAAGGTCAGAATTTTTCCTTTACTTTAGTAAGAATTTTCTAAATTAAGTGGAATTTGCCCAAATTTTATTGGCATAAAGAAAGCTTACTTTGTAAGACTCTCCAATGTAAGGTGGTGTACATTTTCCCCCAATTGGACAAAAAAAAAAAAGAGAGGATAAAAGCCCCACATCATATAGAGGGGCCCTCCAGCATGAGCTGTCTGGTACATTTAAAGAAGTGAACAAGACAAGCGCAGGTAGCCTGTATGGATCCATGGAGAGCATGCATATAACTTGGATGTTCCACACGGCTTCCTTGTATTTTAAATTCCTCAAAGGCAGGGACCAGAAACTCTACTCCTCTGCAGCCTTGTTTTGCAATGAATGTCTCCAAGGTGCTCTGCAATTTTTAATCTGTGTTGTCACAAAAATTAAGTTGACATTGAAACTGCCATGTTGACTTTTGTTTCATAAATAATTTATTTCTCATATAAAAGTTTAAATAAATAAATAATGCATAAACCAATTTTAAAATAGGTTAGTCTTTAACTGTCCATTGAAATCCAGTGCATTGCATTGTCAGTTACTTCAAGAGCCTCTGCTGGTGAAGAGTCTCACCTCAAAGTCACATTGTCCCTTCCCAGAGCCACAGGTGGGAGATGTTCAGTCATGGAGGTAACCTGTTAGTCTCCTCAGGAAAGAAAAGTTCCTGAGTATTTGCACTCGCACGACTGTCCAGGCACACCTGTTGTACTCCTTGGACCTCAGGTACTGCACGAGGTTGAAGTAGTATTTCCTCAGGTGACGATCGGTCGTGTCTCCCAGAGTGGAGTTTTGCTTCTGCTTTATTTCCTTCTGGATTGGCTCCAGACGATTCATCTGCCCATAGAGTTCCTCAAGGAGGTGCTCAATGATGGTCTGAGACCAGCCAGTGCTGGAGAAGTCTCTGGTGAGAATGCCGAAGATCTGCTGGAGCATCTCGTACATGACCAACACGGCATCTTCCTTCTGGAACTGCTGTGCTTGCTTCATCTCCTCAGGCATCTGGAAGTCCATCCTGAACTCGAGGCAATGTTGAGGAGTTGAAGGTAACTGCCACAGGAGTTTCTGGCACACCTCAAGGCTCCGCTCTTGTTGGAATGTTAGCAAACTGTAGCTCATGGAAAGAGCTGTTGTGGAGAGACACAGCAGGAGAACCATCTGGAGGAGGCACCGGTAGGTCATGGTGAAATCAGGCCCAGGGCTGCCTGTTCTGCTAGTAGATGCTGAAGCTGAGTCTTCAAGAGTTTGCAGAGTGAATGTCCTTCCTCCTTGAGTGTGGGCTACTTATACAGGGTAGCCCTCCATTCTTTCTATTTGAGAGGAATTTCCCACTTTCAGGTCTCCCTTTTAGTTCTCCTGTGTCATTTAAATGATTAGTTGCCTCTAAAACTCTTATTCTTTAAGCTCCTTGCTGTTTTAATTTATATATGCTACTGCTAAGTCACTTCAGTCATGTCCGACTCTGTGCGACCCCAGAGACGGTAGCCCACTAGGCTCCCCCCGTCCCTGGGATTCTCCATGCAAGAACACTGGAGTCAGTTGCCATTTCCTTCTCCAATGCATGAAAGTGAAAAGTGAAAGTGAAGTCACTCAGTTGTGTCTGACTCTTCGCGACCCCATGGACTGCAGCCTCCCAGGCTCCTCCACCCATGGGATTTTCCAGGCAAGAGTACTGGAGCGGGATACCATTGTATACCACATGGAAAAAAGATATAGAACCTGATAATTTCTAATGTGTTTTAAAGTTTCAATGAATTGCTGAATGTTAAGAAAAATAATGCAAGAACACTGGAGTCAGTTGCCATTTCCTTCTCCAATGCATGAAAGTGAAAAGTGAAAGTGAAGTCACTCAGTTGTGTCTGACTCTTCGCGACCCCATGGACTGCAGCCTCCCAGGCTCCTCCACCCATGGGATTTTCCAGGCAAGAGTACTGGAGCGGGATACCATTGTATACCACATGGAAAAAAGATATAGAACCTGATAATTTCTAATGTGTTTTAAAGTTTCAATGAATTGCTGAATGTTAAGAAAAATATAAGCCAAATCTTTTGAACTAGATTATTACACGATTCTTTCATTTTGAAAGATTTTTCTTTTTTTCTTTTCATATTATGAGATTTGTGGAGAGGGGGCCTTGTTTGTAAGAGTTCTCTTTTTCATAAGAATTAGGTTTAATTCTCAAATCTATTATTACCAAACAATAATACTTACAGTTTATGATTTTTAAATATATACCTATTTTTTTCTATCTGAAAGAGAATAATGTTAAACTAAGTTGATAAACAATAAATACATGATACATGTAAGATTTAAATTAAATACATGTAGTTTATAATTTTTAAAAAGGCACTTATTTTTTCTATCAAAAATAGAGTGATGTTCCTAGAGGGGTGGCAGGGGCATGGAGGTTCCAGAGGGAGGGGACATATGTATACCTGTGGCTGATTCATGTGGCATTATGGCGGAAACCAACACAATATTGTAAAGCAATTATCATTCAATTAAAAATAAATATATTTAAATAAAAATAAAAAATAATGTATATAAAAAACAAAATAGAATGATGTTAAAATAAGTTGTTTGAATATTTTGGAGGCCTTAGCCTTAAGCAGCATGACATTACATAACTTTATCAATTTGTTGTTGCTTTTCAGTTGCTAAGTCGGGTCCAAATTTTTGTGACCCCATGGAATGCACAATGCCAGGCTTCCCTGTCCTTCAGTACCTCCCAGAGTTTGTTCAAACTTATTATCACTTCATGGTACATAGATGGGGAAACAATTGAAACAGTGACAGACTTTATTTGCTTGGGTTCCAAATCAGTGCAGATGGTGACTGCAGCTAGGAAATTAAAAGACCACTTCTTTTTATATGAATGTGCAACTTAAATTTTTCTGGAGGCCACATCAAAAGAGTAAAAAGAAAAAAGTTAATTTTAACAGTACATTTTACTTAACAATATATCTAAATGTTATCATTTCAACATAAACCAATACAATAATAGTAGTGAGTTAGTTACATTCTTCTTTTTCATAGTGCCTTCAAAAGACAGTACATGCTGTTAGTCATAGTACAGCTCAGGCTGGACTAGTCAAGCACTCAGCTGGCCGCCTGGGTTTGTTGGCTCCATGGTGACCAACACAGCTCAAGATGGAGGGAGCAGTAGGAAAACAAGATCAATATTAAAAATCAACCACTTCTTTTTATATGAGCAATTAAAACTTGGAAAATGACATTTAAAAATGATACCATTGACGATAACATAAAATGTCTACTACTGAGAAATTGTCATAGCCAGAGGGGCCTAAGAAGACGTGGCAATTAAAGGTAATGGGGCACCCTAAATGACATCCCAGAAGAGAAAAAGAACATTAGGTAAGAAAACGAAGGGGATCTGGGAATTCCCCGGAGTTCTAGTGGTTGGGACTCTCTGCTTTCAGGGCAGGAGGCCCGAGTTCCGTCCCTGGTCAGAGAATTAAGATCCCACAAGTCTCAGAACCAAAAATAAGAAACTAAATTAAAAGTTGCTACAACCAAAGTGTGTGTGGGAGGGGGGCAGGGGGAGGGAGAGGCATTAAGAAGTCCTTCATAAAGTGTAGACTANTTCTGCTAGTAGGTGCTGAAGCTGAGTCTTCAAGAGTTTGCAGAGTGAATGTCCTTCCTCCTTGAGTGTGGGCTACTTATGCAGGGTGGCCCTCCATTCTTTCTGTTTGAGAGGAATTTCCCACTTTCAGGTCTCCCTTTCAGTTCTCCCGTGTCATTTAAATTATTAGTTGCCTCTAAAACTCTTTTTCTTTAAGCTCTTTGCTGTTTTAATTTATATATGCTATTGCTAAGTCGCTTCAGTCATGTCCGACTCTGTGCGACCCCATAGATGGAAGCCCACCAGGTTCCCTCCATCCCTGGGATTCTCCAGGCAAGAACACTGGAGTGGGTTGCCATTTCCTTCTCCAATTCATGAAAGTGAAAAGTGAGAGTGAAGTCACTCAGTTGTGTCCGACTCTTAGCGACACCATGGACTGCAGCCTACCAGGCTCCTCCACCCATTGGATTTTCCAGGCAAGAGTACTGGAGTGGGGTGCCATTATATACCACATGGAAAAAAAGATATAGAACCTGATAATTTCTAATGTTTTTTAAAGTTTCAATGAATTGCTGAATGTTAAAGAAAAATATAAGCCAAATCTTTTGAACTAGATTATTACACGAGTCTTTCATTTCAAAAGATTTTTCTTTTTTTCTTTTCATATTATGAGATTTGTGGAGAGGTGACCTTGTTTGTAAGAGTTTTCTTTTTCGCAAGAATTAGGTTTAATTCTCAAATCTACTATTACCAAACAATAATACTTGCAGTTTATGATTTTTAAATAGATACCTATTTTTTTCTATCTAAAAGAGAATGTTAAACTAAGTTGATGAACAATAAATACATGATACATGTATGATTTAAATTAAATACATGTAGCTTATAATTTTTTAAAAGGCACCTATTTTTTTCTATCTAAACTAGAGTGATGTTCCTAGAAGGGTAGGAGAGGGCACGGAGGTTCCAGAGGGAGGGGACATATGTATACCTGTGGCTGATTCATGTGGCATTATGGCAGAAACCAACACAATATTGTAAAGCATTATCATTCAAATTAAAACTAAATATATTTAAATAAAAAGAAATAATAATGTATATAAAAAACAAAAGAGAATGATGTTAAAATAAGTTGTTCTGAATATTTTGGAGGCCTTAGCCTTAAGCAGCAAGACATCACATAACTTTTCAATTTGTTGTTGTTTTTCAGTTGCTAAGTCGGGTCCGAATTTTTGCAGCCCCATGGAACACACAATGCCAGGCTACCCTGTCCTTCAGTACCTCCCAGAGTTTGTTCAAACTCATTGTCACTTCATGGTAAATAGATGAGGAAACAATGGAAACAGTAACAGACTTTATTTGCTTGGGCTCCAAATCAGTGCAGATGGTGACTACAGCTAGGAAATTAAAAGACCACTTCTTTTTATATTAATGTGCGTAAATTTTTCTGGAGGCCACATCAAAAGAGTAAACAGAAAAAAGTTAATTTTAACAGTATATTTTATTTAACAATATATCTAAATGTTATCATTTCAACATAAACCAATACAATGTTAGTCGTGAGGTAATTACATTCTTCTTTTTCATAGTGCCTTCAAAAGGCAGTACATGCTGTTAGTCATAGTACAGCTCAGGCTGGACTAGTCAAGCGCTCAGCTGGCCACATGGGGTTATTGGCTCCATGGTGACCAACGCAGCTCAAGATGGAGGGAGCAATAGGAAAACCAGATCAATATTAAAAATCAACCACTTCTTTTTATATGAGCAATTAAAAGTTGGAAACTGACATTTAAAAATGATACCATTGATGATAACATAAAATGTCTACTACTGAGAAACTGTCATAGCCAGAAGCACCTAAGAAGATGTGGCAATTAAAGGTACTGGGGCATCCTAAATGACATCCCAGAACAGAAAAAGAACATTAGGTAAAAAGGAGATCTGGGAGTTTCCCGGAGATCTAGTGGTTGGGACTCTCTGCTTTCAGGGCAGGAGGCCCGAGTTCCATCCCTGGTCAAAGAACTAAGACCCCACAAGTCTCAGAACAAAAAATAAGAAACTAAATTAAAGTTGCTACAACCAGAGTGTGTGTGGGAGGGGGGCAGATCTGGCATTAAGGAGTTCTTCATAAAGTGTAGAACAGGTAATTTTTAATGAATCAATCTATGACTGGCCTGGCTCTTTGTGGCAGCAGGGGGCTTTCTCTAGTTGGAGCAAGCATGGGCTGGTCTCTAGTTGAGGTGCTCAGGCTTCTCACTGTGGGGCTTTCTCTTGCTGCAGAGCACAGACTCCAGGGCCCGGGCTCAGTAGCTGCGGTGCACAGGCTCAGCTGCCTCACAGCTCATGTCATCCTCCCTGACCGGGGCTGGAACCCATGTCCCCTGCACTGGCAGGTGGATTCTTAACCACTGGCCCACCAGGGAAGTCCTGGACTTTAATCCTTTTCAATGTAGCAGTGACAGGCCCAATTACCTTCCCTTTTGGCCTCTAAGTACAAGTCTACAATTGAAATTTGATTCAGATTAGATGGCCAGAAACTAATGAAGAATAGAAGCTTTCTCTGTTACACTGAGATTGTCTTTTTTTTCATCTTGATCATCAATAAGGATTAAGCAACTTGCCCAACTAATTCTTCTTCTGAGTGAGCAAAAGACCTGTGAGCATGTGATGAGGTGGTCAGCATCCATGAGAAGGGAATCCAGAGTCTACAATAGAGACTGCCAAGGCCACCTCCTGCTGAGATGCACACTGTCATTTAGTGAGCAAATATTTAGCAAATGTTTCCCTACCACTTCATACACAAAAGAAGCAAATGTTGCCAATTTATTGCACTATTTTAAAAACGGCTCTCAGTAAAGTTTTGCTGCTGGCTTGATTATATATTTTTCACATTCTTTCTGAGGTTTGTTTTTCCAACATATTTATTATTTACTGTTGTTGCAAGAATGAATGAAACAGTTTTTTCATTACATTTTCTACTTTTTAATGGACTAGGTTTTCCTTGCATTTTCATACACAAACATATATCAAAATCATTTTGGTTTTTAATCTGACTAACTTTACAAATGCTATATCTAAAAGTATTTGATGGATTTTCAAATTTTTAAATAAATGTATATTGTCCGCAAAATCCCATGGATGGAGGAGCCTAGTAGGCTGCAGTCCATGGGATTGCTAAGAGTCAGATACGACTGAGCGACTTCACTTTCACTTTTCACTTTCATGCATTGGACAAGGAAATGGCAACCCACTCCAGTGTTCTTGCCTGGAGAATCCCAGTGACAGGGGAGCCTCGTGGGCTGCCATCTATGGGGTCACACAGAGTCAGACACGACTGAAGCGACTTAGGAGCAGGAGCAGTATATTGTCTGCAAATAAAAATGTTAAAGGACTGAAGATGTCAAGGGTGATGATCACATGGAGCAACTGCTCTTTGGTGTATAAATTTGTACTTTAAAAAACATTTTGTAGCAAAGCTGAAATATGCATAGCCTATGATCTAGTAACTTGAGCAATCACCCTGGAAAAAAATCAAGTGAATATGCATCAGGATATAAGAAAAGAACATTTATACAAGCACTATTGATAACAGTTGCTGCTGCTACTACCAGTTGCTGCAGCCTACCAGGCTCCTCCGACGATGGGATTTGCCAGGCAAGAGTATTGGAGTGGGTTGGCATTGCCTTCTCCCATTGATAACAGTACCAAACAGGAAATGATGTAAAATGCCTTAAAATAGCATAAATAAATAAGTTGTTATCTATGCTTATAATAGGATTGTTAATAACAAGATGTAAGGAGCACAATAAATGCACAAACATAGTAGTGAGTAAGAGAAACTCAGCTCAAGAGAAAACACAAACCATTTGCATAAATGTATACAAAATTTACAAATAGGCCAACCTAAACTGGAGACATTTTGCTCAGCAACCTAGAGAGCTCCTGTGAAGCTGCAGGACCACAATGGAAAGTCCATCTCCAGCTTGAGGGAAGAGCATGTCTTCCCACCTTCTAGCTGTGGCCTCGCTCTCACCCTCTCTCAGCACCTGAGGCTGACTCTGCCCAGGTTAGGGTTGCCCTGTGCTCACAGCCAACAGCTGGTGGGCCCAGGCCCCTCCTCAGGCCTCCCACCTGGTGTGGAGAGGGACAGCACGCAGAGAGATCTAAGTGCCCTTGGTTGCAGTCTTCTCTCTTGCCCTTTCTCACACCCTGGACATCTTGTCACAGGCCTTGGATAGACTCATTGTGCCATTTTTTTTTCTAGCTCACTTCAGGATGCAGCTGGAACTAGGTACTTGGCTGAAGGCCTCTCTGCCTAGCTGTCCTAACTCCTCCAGAACATACCCAGCCAGAAGATCCCACGCTCTGCTCCCCTGTCACACTCAGAATGCTCCCATCAGAGGGTCAATGGCCCAGGAACAGGCAGGAGCAGCCCAGGCCCTGTTTTCACTGTTTGCTGCCAGGGACCACTGCTGCTGGACACTCAGACTGGCCCTTTCAGAACATGCCTGCCTGCATCAAGCCTGAATTTCCTTCAGATCCCAGAACATTCTCTGAGTTGGACTTTAATTCTAGAATCACTATCGGGGTGCAGCAAGTCAGGCTAACCCAAGGTTGAGAAAATGGTTAAAAGGGACAACATATTAGCTGCAGCTTCTGAACAAGCCTTAGAGGCCCCCAGGTGCTGACAAGTGAGCAAGTCCCACTGTGTGGGTTCTGGGTTAGTTTCCTGTCTCTCAGGCAGTTTCTGAATCTTCTTTAAAGTGAAACAGCCCAAAGCAAAGCCATCTACATACTCAAAACTGACAAGTGACTTGAGTTTTGTTACATCATCAGAGATTGCGTAATGAACCCCAGAAGGCAAAAATAACAATGAAGTTGATGCAACAAGTGAAAAGGAAACTAAATGCAAGCTGCCAAAAGGGATTTCAGGATCCAGGCTGGGAATCCCCTCTGGCCTGGCCTCCTGGCTGAGTTGAATGCTCAGAGCAGAGGATCCTCCTGACTGCCTGCCAGATGCCTGTGCCTTCCTGGCTGATTTTCTGAGCTCCTAAAGTCCAGGAGAACTAGTGAGGGTGGGGTTGATTCCTTGTAGACAGCTGGCCTGTGTGTCACGCAGGAATGTTTCCGTCAGAACTCTGGGTATTGTTGCAACCTGCTTGACCTCATCATCCCAGTGAATGGCTATTTCTCCTCTCACTGTGTGGTGGCTGAGCTGCAGGAATCTGTCTCTGAACAGCTGTCCTGGGAACTGCCTCATCTTCCTGACCACACACCCAGAACATCAGGAAATAATCATCTAACCAGATTCAAATAAAAGAGTTAATATGTAAGGAGCACTTGGGAAGTGTCTGGTACCATGCTGAGCCAGTGTTGTAAATTAAGGTAGTTAATCTTAGCACACTTTCAAGGTAAGCTTTTATGATTATCTTAATTTTGCAGTTAAGACATAATGCAGCAATTTATAACTAGGCAATCTATCTTTATGTACTAATGAAGAAAAATCTCAAAGACCTATTTGCAAGGAAATATAAATAAATGAGAAACTAAAGTATATGAAAAATGGATATTTATGTGATATACATTAGTATGTTCATATATATAGATTTATTAACCACATATGAAAATGACTAGAAGGATACCCATTAAATTAACAGTATAGGATTAGAGTGCATCTTCCTAGAAGTCAAGGGTAGGCATTCCTTTGTATGAATTATTTAAAAGTTTAGCAATGACATGTGTGTTTAATATACATAAAGAAGCTTAAGAAACCCTTTTACTTCTTTAGAGTCACGTTTATCACAGCAGCTCTTAGCTGTCTCTGCAGTCCCCAGTCTGCCTTGTTCTTCTTGCCTCCGTTTGGACAGTTCAGGAAGGCTCTTTTCTCAGGAATGGCCAAGTGTAGGAAACTTACTCTCCCTTCCTCATCCTACTCCAGGATCCTAGATTCCACATATGCAGATTGACCTCCCATGATGTATGTGCTGCTGCGGCTGCGGCTGCTAAGTCGTTTCAGTCGTGTCCGACTCTGTGCTGCTCCATAGACGGCAGCCCTAATATACATAAAGAAGCTTAAGAAACCCTTTTACTTCTTTAGAGTCACGTTTATCACAGCAGCTCTTAGCTGTCTCTGCAGTCCCCAGTCTGCCTTGTTCTTCTTGCCTCCGTTTGGACAGTTCAGGAAGGCTCTTTTCTCAGGAATGGCCAAGTGTAGGAAACTTACTCTCCCTTCCTCATCCTACTCCAGGATCCTAGATTCCACATATGCAGATTGACCTCCCATGATGTATGTGCTGCTGCGGCTGCGGCTGCTAAGTCGTTTCAGTCGTGTCCGACTCTGTGCTGCTCCATAGACGGCAGCCCACTAGTCTTGAGCGTCACTGGGATTCTCCAGGCAAGAACACTGGAGTGGGTTGCCACTTGTTTTTCCAATGCATGATAATGAAAAGTGAAAGTGAAGTCGCTCAGTGGAGTCCCACTCTTAGCGACCTCATGGACTGCAGCCTACCAGGCTCCCCTGTCGCTGGGATTCTCCAGGCAGGAGTACTGGAGTGGGTCGCCATTGCCTTCCCCCCATGATGTATGTGGTTCTCCACTAATCCTTGAAGGCGTTCCGGTTCTTATAGGCCGCAAGCAGGCAACTGAGTCCATGACCTGGGCTTTTCTTCACTCATTTCCCTCCCACCTCTAGTCTATGTCTCAAGAATCACATTCAATCCCTCCTCAAATTGTCCATTGTTCCTTCTATGACCCAAGGTAGGTAACGCTATTCCCTCTATATTCAGGTAATTTCAGTATAGGTTTATCTGTAGGATGAGGCTTTGGGTTGGATTTCATTCAAAGGTGTGTGCAAATCAATTTGTTTTTTTCAAATTACTTTTATTTTCTCTACTGAAAAACAAGAGTAGTCTTATACAAACTATAGTACAAAGCAAATATCTTATTAATGATAAAGACTTTTATTCTATGAACAGCCTAAATATTTCCAATAATTTAAATAAATAAATAAATATTACACATTTTTAAGATATGGAAAATGGATTCCTAAATCTGTTTTAAAAAGGTACGGTAACAAAACCTTTAACATACATTTAAATAATCCCATGTATTAGCTATTACTTATGTTTCATCTGACACAAAAATAGAGTTAAAGGTTGCACTTTGAGTCTTAGAGAATAGCCATTTAGTTGACCACATGAACTGTTTTCAGATTCAGTGCCTTCTTTATTTCCTGAGTTTTCTGATGAGCTTGTTGGCAAAGACCAAGCACCTTCTGATTTCCACATTGACAACCTCCCAGGCACAGCGACTGTATTCTTTCTCTTTGAGATACACACTGATTCGCTGGAAGTAACTCTTCACAGCCAATCTGGAGTTCTCACTCCCTAGAGGTGACTGTTCTGGCGTCCTTCCCTCCCTCAGACACGCGTCCAGGTCCTCCAGCTGCTGATCAAGTCCCACGAGGAATCTGTGCAGGAGGCTCTCGTCCCGACCTGCAGAAGAGCCCGTGGTGCTGAAGAGCTGGAAGGTCTGTTGGAGCAACTCGTGCACAACAGCTGTGGCTTCTGTCTTCTCAAGCCTGGTCCCGTGCACCAGGGTCTGAGGAAATCTGAAGTCAGTCCTGTCCCTCAGACAGGACACAATGGGCACTCTCTCCATCTGACTCCAATGTGTGAAGCTTTCCAGATTGCCGTGGCTCACAGGCAGCTCTCAGCCCAGGGAGCACTTGGGGCTGGAGCAGAGCATCAGCAGGGCCAGCAGCACAGAGACAGGGAGGGCCATTGGGATGCCAGGGGCTTGCAGGACTGCCTGCAGGGGAGGTCTAGGCAAGGTCTGGGGGCTTGGGGTGATAGGTGGCTCTTAAAGAGTGAGTAGAGAAACTTTCATTTTATGGGTTTTTCCACAGATTGCCCTTTCCTTTCTTTTTCTACTCTTTGTAATGAAATCAATAAAAGTGCTAATTTTTGCCATGAGTGCCTAGTTGGGGGGCATCAAAGCTCGTGTGCCACTGTGGTTGATAGCTACACAGCTGTATAGCATGCTTCTCACACCTCCTTAGTTGTTCCTGGGAAGAAGAGTCTGATCAAAGTCAGAGAAGGGTAAAATATTCATGCAAAAGGTGGCTTTTCCAGGTCACTAAGAAATGTTCAGTATGAAAAGAGCTTATAAGAGAACATTTGTTTTTCTCATTTTCCCCTCATTTACCCTTTTCTCCCTTCTTTAAAAAATTTCATTTGTGTACATACCTTTACAATATCACCTGAATAGGCCTTAAGCTCACTGGAGACATTATAGGGAACAATATCACTGATATCATTTGTTAAAAATGAGTTATTTTGCAACTGTAATCCACAAGGCACTTTTTAAAGCGCTGGTTGTCCTAAAAAATTCATTTTTTGCCTGTGTTGATTTCTCTATCTCCTCTACCACTGCAATATTCCTCAGGATATTTTGCTTCAGTCTTTGTGTGATCGTACAGATAATCTCATCTCCTTAGATATTTCACAGGGAAGTGATAATCTACCATACACTCATGGATACTGAGATTGCCATTACATTCAATCCTTGTAATGGCATGTCTTTACCAATTCTGTAAGGTACAGATAATTTTTAATAATATTAATGACAGAAAATTTTACATGCAGCCTCTCAGTAAAGTGTTTTTAATAAACATGACATTAATCTTCAGTGCTTCCCTATGAGATAGTTACGATAATTATTGACATGCTTGCAAATAAGGAACTGCAAGCTCAGAGAGATTACTTAACTTGCTAACAGTGAAGATTAACTGCATAAGTGATACTTGACCTCTATACTCTTTAGCCTTCACGTTATTCCTCATTAACCTTAAGCATTCTCCTTTAGCTACATTCTGCACAGTTATAATTAAGTAATCCCTCTAATTATGTAACATTTGACTGCCCTGATAGATTGTAAGCCCCCTAAAGGCAGTAATGGCACATGTGGAGAATCCAGGAAGGTGTCTGTCCCAGAGCAAGTGCACACAGGGGTCTCTGTCCCATTGTTGTTCGTCACTAAGGTGTGTCCAACTCTCTTTGATCCCGAGGACTACAGCATGCCAGGCTCCCTCTCCTTCTCTATCTGTGAGAGTTTGTTAAAATTCATGTTCATTGAATCAATCCAATGTAATCTAATCATCTCATCCTCTGTTATCCCCTTCTTATCCTGCCCTCTATCTTTCCCAGCATCAGGGTCTTCTCCAGTGAGTGGGCTCTTCCCATCAGGTGCCCACAGTATTGAAACTTCAGCTCCGTCCCAGGAGTAGTTCTAAGAGAACTATACACACCAAAGTTTGTAGTAAACCTAGTATTTGAAGACTGTTTCAGAAAATGCTCATCTTCTGAAAACAAAGATAGTAAGAGTAAATTTAAATGGATTTTTTAACTTTCTGGATAATTTCTCAAAATATTATTTCAGGTGGAAACAGAGACTCTCAGAGTTGTTGTTTAGTTGCCATAATCTGCCAGGCTCCTCTGTAGAGCTCAACAAAACACCACTTGAAATATAGGATTGGAACTGTTCCCACGAGGCAGAAAATTCACACGGCCATCATGGAAGCTGGATAGAATTTCCCTGAGATGACCTGCTTCCCTTCCCTTAGTGCTCAGCTCACTGGTCAACATTATCACATCTAATCTCATCCTGCCTGAACATGCCGTGCTGTCCAAACACCACATCTAGTAGCTTCCAGGGAACAGCTGACCTCTCACACATGAATAGGGTGACCGTCCAGTCTGTACCCCAGTCTCTCTTCATGGTGAGTTAGTAGGTCTATATCCTCAGAATCCAATAACCTCCACGAAGAGTGAGAAATGTGAACAGACAAATAAAGATAAAGAAATAGATACTGGGAGTTAGCACAGCGGTCCAAAACCCTTTTAGGTAACACTGTGCCTAAGAGTCTGCTACCCTCCTCTAGCTCTGTCTGCAGCTAAACAGTTTCACATAAGCTGCTCTGAAATCTGTCATCTGTAGACCTCTTCATCCCTATTTGTGTAGTTAAGTGACATTTTGTCATTTGGACAGAGACGTCACTATAGCTTTTTCAATTACATCATTTACTTTCTCTTTACCTTTGTGCATTACGTCTTCATTCACTGCTTACTTTTACTTTCTAAGAATGTTCAATGAGTGGAAAGTTTTGATCTCTTGAAAAATCACAGAGGAAATACATGAACTGTTCTATTCATTTACTTTTTCTGTTCCTGTTTTTGCAATAAACCTCAAAGTGGAAACAGAAAAGATTGTAGGAGCATTAGCACAGCTTTTACAAACTGAAATACAAATGACAAAGTAGAGATAGCAATATGAAAACTGTATAAAAGTACCTAAGAAAAAAGTGGGTTGCTTGGACATGGCAAGGACAATGGTCTGGGCTAAGAAAGGCACATTCTAATCACTTGACTACTTGGACAGGAGTGGTGGTTACACTTTATTTTATTAATTTGAACTTAGAGGAGCATCAGGATTTAAGATGGAAATGTTGAGTCACAAATTCTATTTAAATGTCCTAATTGTTGAAACATTTCTTTAGTATTTAGAATATTTCATTCTGTGTATCACAATTCAGATTGTACGCATGGAAAACAAAACAGAGAGGATTTTTTGGAATGAATATGCCAATCGCAATAAATAAATTTTCCATTATAATAGCAATTTCAAAAATTCAAATTTTGAAAATCTTCAGCTATCATGTAAAACAGAATCTCTATAACTTCTGTTGTTTCCCTGACCTAAATGAACCACCTTTTTAGAGAACCAATTTGAGGCACAGCTAAACCAGACCCCCCCAAAATACATATACATATANCAAAAATTCAAATTTTGAAAATCTTCAGCTATCATGTAAAACAGAATCTCTATAACTTCTGTTGTTTCCCTGACCTAAATGAACCACCTTTTTAGAGAACCAATTTGAGGCACAGCTAAACCAGACCCCCCCAAAATACATATACATATACATATATAGTTGCATCAACATTCAAAACACAAAGATCATGGCATACAGTCCCATCACCTCATGGCAAATAGATGGGGAAAAAGTGGCAACACTGTCAGATTTCACTTTCTTGGGGTCCAAAATTACTACGGACAGTGACTGTAGCCACAAAATTAAAAGACTCTTTCTCCTTGGAAGAAATTATATGAGAAAGCTAGACAGTGTGTCAAAAAGCAGAGATACCATGTTGCCAACAAAGGTCTGTCTAGTCAAGGCTATAGTTTTCCCAGTGGTCATGTATGGATGTGATTTGGATCATAACGAAAGTGAGTGCCGAAGAATTGATGTTTTTGAACTGTGGTGATGAAGAGGAGTCTTACGAGTTCCTTGGACTGCAGGAAGATCAAACCAGTCAATCCTAAAGGACATCAACCCTGAATATGCATTGAAAGGACTGATCGTGAAGCTTAAGCTCTAATACTTTGGCCCCTGACCCTTTGAAAATGACCCTGATGCTGTAGAAGATTGAGGGCAGCAGGAGAAGGGGGCCACAGAGGATGAGATGGTTGCTTGGCATCACTGACTCAATGGACATGAGTTTGAGCAAACTTGGGAGAGAGTGAAGTACGGGGATGCCTGGCATGCTACAGTTCATGGCGTCACAGACAGTCGGATTTAACTAAGCGACTGAACAAAAATATATACACATACATAAATACACACACTTGTACAATATATATTAAATAAGAATACACATGTGTGTTTCTACTTTAACATAAAATGGTGAACAGCAAATGTTTATTGATTTGCTGTCTCATCCTGTATTATTTATTTTCCTGCACTATAAATGTTACCTCATCAGCAGGATAACAGCAAGACTAATTCAGTGACTGTTAGTGGTATTAATAGACTAAGCATAGTAATGTGTCAAATAGTTTATATAGTGTTCCATCAATTGCGATTAATTTTATCTCTTAACTCTTTGTGGATACAAGAATTGGTTTTTGTTTTTTTGTCCTCTTTAAATGATGTTTATGTTCATTAATGTTTAAATAATGTTTATTAAAATGCTATTGTTAAACAAAATATACTTTAAATACCTTATATATATTTATTATAAAATTGGAAACTTGAAATAGTTCATTTAAATAAGTATATTAAATAGAAAATTAATTAAAAAATAAACTGCTGTATTTTAAAAATATTCCTACTTTTTAGCTGTTGAATACTTAACACCCCCAATTCACAGCCGAATTCTTGACAGACAGTCTGAAAGTTCCAGAGCATCCCAGGAGCTCACTGTTTCCTGGTCACTTGCCCAGGTGGTGGCCGCGTTCCGTCTCAGCCCAGAAAGTCCCCAAACCGTCCCTGCTGATTTGTCTCCTGGCCTCCGCTGACTTCCCCTCTGGCTGCAAAGCTCTCCCAGGGGCCCATAGCCTGTCTCATCGCCTTGTCTGTTTCTCACGTTGTCCAACATGGCTCCAAGCCTATAGTCTCACTGACTCCCCCGGCTCCTCTTTGTGCTCAAGGCCCTCCCATCGTCCCATCGCCCATAGTCTCACCCCCACCGCCGGGTTTAACTTTGTCCACATCACGCTTCTATGGTCCCATCGCCAATATTCTCACCGCCTCCGCTGTTTCACACTCGTCCGCGACGCCCTCTGTCTTCCCAGGGCAAACATTGACCGTCTCATCGCCACCGCAGGTTCTCCTGTGCACGCATTGCCTTCGCGTGGTCCCACTCCCTATAGGCTCCTCGCCGCCACCGGGTTTCACTTTTTTTCAGTGCAGTCCCAGTCTCCCATCGCCCAAGGTCTCATCCCACCGCCGTGTTTCACTTTCTGCACAAGTGAAGAGTCTCCTCGCCAGCTCCTTTGTGCGCAACGCCCTCGCATCATCCAGTAGCCAATTGTCTCATCGCTGCCACAGTGTTTGACACTGTGCGCAACAGCCTCTCAGCGTCCCATAGACAAATGTCTCATCGCCGTGGCTGGCTTTCACTTCGTCTGCAACGCCGTCCACTCTTCTCAAAGCCACCGCCAATACCCCTTTGTGTCCAGCTCCGGCCCACGGTCTCATCGCCTATAGGCTCACGGCCGCTGCAGGTTTCCCCTTTGTGCACCACAACGCTGTCCTGTCTTCCCACCGCCAATAATCCCATCTCCACCGTGGTGTTTCACTTTTCTTCAAAGCTGTCCCATACTCCCATCGCCCAAGGTCTCATCCGCACAGCCTGGTTTAACTTTGACCTCTACTCTGTCCCATTGTCCCATAGCAAATAGCCTCATCGCCACCGCCACCGCAGGTCCTCCTGTGCGCGCATCCCCTCCGGTCGTCTGATAACCGATTGTCTCCTCGCTGATCCCCGCCCTCACTTTGTCCTCAACGCTGTCATAAGGTCACAGCGGCTGTACTCCCATCGCCACCGCCGGGTATCGCCCTCCCATCGCCCCGTAGCAGATAGTGTCATCACGGCCACCATGTTCCATTTTGAGCTCAATGT
>SJXQ01000344.1:0-19044 GCA_006408695.1 Aepyceros melampus | reverse complement strand
TCATGTCGATGTGTAGCAAAACGAATACAGTATTGTAAAGCAAAACAAACTAAAAAAATAAAAATTAATTTTAAAAAATTAAAAAATTAAGTAGTAAAAAAAAAAAAAAGATTATGGCATCTGGCCCCATCTCTTCATGGCAAATAGATATGGAAAAAAGGAAACAGTGTCAGAGTTTATTTTCTTGGGCTCCAAAATCACTGAAGATGGTGGCTTCAGCTATGAAATTAAAAGATGCTTGCTCCTTGCAAGAAAAGCTATGACCAATCTAGACAGCATATTAAAAAGCAGAGACATTATTTTGCTGACAAAGGTCCATCTAGTCAAATCTATGGTTTCTTCAGTAGTCATGTGTGGATGTGAGAGTTGGACCATAAAGAAAGCTGAGCACTGAAGACTCCTGAGAGTCTCGTGGACTGCAAGGAGATCAAACAGTCGATGTTAAAGGAAATTACTCTTGATTATTCATTGGAAGGACTGATGCTGAAGTTGAGGCTCCAACACTTTGGCCACCTAATAGGAAGTACTGACTCTGGCAAAGACCCTGATGCTGGGAAAGTTTGAAGGCAGAAGGAGAAGGGGAAGACAGAGGATGAGATGGTTGAATGCCATCACCAACACGATGGACATGAGTTTTAGGAAGCTGTGGGAGTTGTTAATGGACAGGGATTCTTGGCGTGCTGCAGTCTATGGTATTGCGAAGAGTTTGACATGACTGAAGAACTGAATTGAACTGTGAAAATGATCTTAAATTATCTAAGGGCATGACTTTCAAAGAAAGGACAATGTCTATGAAAATAAGGAGAAAAAGAAGACAATAAAATAAGATAAAACTCTGAGATTATGAGGGTGGTAACCTGAGCAAATGCCTATTTTAGCTTCTTCTCTACAAATACAGTTTCCACAGATTTTATTTTAAATGATGGTGATGGTTATTATTAGAAAAATGCAACTTATACTAACTAGAACTATTTTACTCTTGCTTTTTCATTCTCAAGTTCTTTTTTGATGAATTTGCGGTTATTAGTTTCAGCTTCTGTTGTGGTTTTAGGTTTTATACATTTAAAAAAGATTTCTTTCATTTTTATTGAGCTATAATTGCAATGCAACTCTGTATAAGTTTAAGGTGTGCAGCATAATGGTTTGACTTACATACATCATGAAGTGATCATCACACTGAGTTTAATGAATATCCATTATCTTATACAGATACAAAATTTAAAAGTAGAAAGAATATTCTTGTGATGAGAAATCTTAGTATTCAACCTCCTCATAACTACTTATATAACACACGTATGTATCTTACATTACATTCCTAATACTTTTTTATCTTATATTTAAAATTTTGTACCTTTTAACTACCTTCATTCGGCTCTCCCTCCCCAAGCCCCCATGTTCTGGTAACAAGAAATCTAATCTCTTTGTTTGTTTGTTTGAAGTATAATAGACCTACAACACTATGTTAGTTCTTTTTACATGACATAGTAATTCAATATTTCCATACATTTTGAACTAATCAACACCAGAAGTCTAGTTATGATATGCCAGCATACAAACATATTACATAGTTATTGGCTATTTACCATGCTGCACATTATATACCTATGAGTAATTTATTTTGAAGCTGGAATTTGTACCTCTTAATCTCCTTCACTTATTTTATTCCTCACCCCACCTGCCTCCTTTTGGCAACTACCAGTTTTTTCCCTATGTCTTTGATTCTGGTTCTGTTTTGTTACATTTATTCATTTGTTTTTATGTTTGATATTCTACATACAAGTGAAATAATAGAATATTTGTCTTCATCTGACTTATTTCACTGAGCATAATACCTTGTAAGTTCATCCATGTTGTTGAAAATGTCAAGATTTCATTATTTTTAATTGCTGATGCATATAGTATTCCTTTAGTGGCATATTCTCATAGGAGTTAAATAAACTGGGTGACAATATACAATGTTGATGAACTCCTTTCCCAATTTTGAGCCAGTCCATTATTCCATGTCTGGTTCTAACTGTTGCTTCTTGACTTGCATTCATATTTCCAGGAGACAGGTTACGTGATCTGTTATTCCCATTTCTTTAAGAATTTCCCACAGTTTGTTGTGATCCACACAGTCAAAATCTTTAATATAGCCAATGAAGCAGAAATAGATGTTTTTCTGGAATTCTTTTCCTTTTTCTGTGATCCAACAGATGTTGCCACTTCTTTTTCCCATTCATCTGTTGATGAGCACTTACATTGCTTCCACTTAACTATTGTAAATAATGCTGCAATAAGTAGATGTGCATGTATTTTTTGTAATGATTGTTTTTCTTTTCCTAGGCTTAATTCTGTTTTTAATCTTTTGAAGAGCCTCTGCACTGTTTTCCTTAGTGGCTGCACCAATTTACATGTGCACAAGAGTTCTTTTTTCTTCACATTCTCAACAAAACTTGTTGTTTGTTGTCTTTTTGATAGTAGCCATTCTGACAGGTGTGATTCTGATTTCTCTGGGGTTTTGGTTTGCATTTCTCTGATGATTAGCAGTGTTTGGCTTCATTTCATATGCCTGTTAGCCATCTGTATGTCTTCTTTGGGAAACTATCTATTCAAATCCTCAGCTCATTTTTCAAGCCAGTTGACTTTTTTTTTTTTTTAATGTTGAGTTGTCTGAATCCTTTGTATATTTTAAATATTAACACCTTATAAAATATATCCTTTGTAAAGATCTTCTCCCAGTTAGACAGTGGCCTTTTAGTTTGGCATAGTCCAAATTGTTTATTTTACGTTTTGTTTCCCTTGCCTGTGGAGATCTATCCCGAAAAGTATTTTGACCTGTTGGGGACAGTTTCAGACACGGCTTATTGTTTGTCTGATTTATTCCAAAGCTTTCCTCACCCATGGTGAGTGAAGCCTGGATCTTAGGGTGGAATGTCTTGGAACTGATATTAGCCTGCATCCGGGTAGGGCCAATGCTCAAAGGGTCTTTGTGGCCACTGCTCAGTCACTGATGGCTGTTGCTGGGCCCTGGGTCTCTGACAGCAGGGGCCTGTAGGCTGTTCCCTAGGGTGGCTGATGGCAGTGCTGTGGTGGGTAGGTCTGGATCCCATGACTACTGCCTGAGGATACCAGGGTATTCCAAAGCTGTGGTTGGCCTGCTGGTAAGCAGGGATAGGGTCCAGGCTGTCCCAGAGGTGCTGCCAGGCTACTGGTGGATTGGCTGCATCCTGATATGGCAGGCTGTGTGGCTGCAGTCATCCTGGAGCTGTTGACTTCCCTCTGGTGTGTGGCTATAATTCTAGCCCACTAGTGGATGAAGCCATAACCTGCCCTCTCTGACTTCAGAGCCCAAGGGTCCCAGAGCTGGTGTTGGCCTACTGGTGGGTGAGGCTGGTCCTGAGGCTTTTTCCAGTCTACTAGTGCATAGAGCTGGGTCACAGGGCCTCAGGCTGAACGGCCTGGGGTTCCTGGGCCTACTGTCTATGCAGTACTGTGCAGGGCCAAGGGCTAGGCCCTCTGCTGTACAGGGCTGAGTCCTAATGGCTATGGGTTCAGGTGGTCTTAAAGTAACTGACTTGCTTCTGAGAGGGAGCTGTGTCTCCACTAGTTTCTGGGTCTAAGAGATTCCAGTACTGGTGACTAAAGTCCAGTGATGGACCAGTGACAGCACTAATAAGCTAAAGGGAGGATTCAAAATGGTGCCTTTCAGCACCAGCCTCCACATTGTAATATAAGCTCCCTTAAATGGCTGTTCCAATGTCTGTGTACCCAGGGTGAGCTACGCTTGCCTGCTGCCTCTCCAGGGTACGCTTAAGATTAGCTCCTGATTCTGACCCAGGCTCCTTTCAAATCATTGCTTCTGCCCTGGTCCTGGAACATGTGAGATTTTTGTGTATCTGTTAAGAGTGCATTCTCTATTTCTCTCAGTCCTCTGGTTCCCCCCGAAGTAAGCCCTGCTTTTCTTGAAACCAAATATTCTCAGGGCTCATCTTCACAGTGCAGGACCCTCAGGCTAGGGAGTCTGACTTAGGGCTCGAACCCTTTGCTCCCTGGAGAGAGCCTCTGCAATTGTAATTATCCTCCTGTTTGTCAGGGTGTGGGACCCAGTACTTTGCGTCTCATCCTCTCCTGCATTCCTTAGCATACAAGCATGCATTCTCCTATCCATATTTTTGTGCTATCTTCATATCTTTAGTTGTAGACTTTTTTCTCCTAGTTTTCTGATCTTTCTCATCAATTGTTGCTCCATAAATAGTAATAAATGTTGGCATACTGTGGATGAACTGAGCTCATAGTCTTCCAACTCTGACATGTTGACCACTCCAAATAACTATATTTCTTCTATTTTTAAAATTATCTGTATAAAAATAGAATTATAGATAAGTAGTTATTTTCTCTAAAATCATGGGAAATAAAATTTCACTAATTCCTAGCTACCATGGTTTAGGTAGAAAGTCAATAGTCAATTTAACTCTTCCTCTTTCAAAAATTAATTAACCTTCCCTATCCAACCCCATCTACTACCTATCCCATTAGTTACTGCATTCTGGAAATTTATCATGATGTATCTAGGAATAGAATTTACTCATATTTATTCTGCTTTGGATTTTCTGGGCTTCATAGAGTTCTGAATTCAATTTAGTTCAGTTCAGCTCAGTCACTCAGTCGTGTCTGACTCTTTGCGACCCCATGAATCGCAGCACACCAGGCCTCCCTGTCCATCACCAACTCCTGGAGTTCACTCAGACTCACGTCCATTGAGTTGGTGGTGCCGTCCAGCCATCTTATCCTCTGTCGTCCCCTTCTCCTCCTGCCCCCAATCTCTCCCAGCATAAGAGTCTTTTCCAATGAGTCAACTCTTCACATGAGGTGGCCAAAGTACTGGAGTTTCAGCTTTAGCATCATTCCTTCCAAAGAAAATCCAGGACTGATCTCCTTCAGAATGGACTGATTGGATCTCCTTGCAGTCCAGGGGACTCTCAGGAGTCTTTTGGCATTGCCTTTCTTTGTGAGTGTCACTAGGAATGTGTAAATTGAGGAAAAAAATGAGATATCTTTGCATTCTATTAAAATGAAACCAAAATTCAAAAAGATTGACAGTATAGAATGTCAGCAAGTATTATTAGAGAGTCATTTGATACTTATTATAAAATTAAATATAGATTTGCACACAGTGTTGTAGTCATGCTGCTGGATAGTTGCATGAAAATTATTTTCACACAACCTGTATGTGCATGTGTTGTTGTTCATTCGCTAAGTTGTGTCTTACTCTTTGTGATCCCATGAACTGCAGCATGCCAGGTTTACTTGTCCTTCACTATCTTCTAGAGTTTGCTCAAACTCATGTCCATTGAGTCGGTGATGCCATTCAACCATCTCATCCTCTCTTTTCCCCTTCTCTTGCCCTCATTCTTTCTCAGCATCAGGGTCTTTTCCAATGAGTCAGCTCATGTGCATGTTTATAGAAAATTTACTTATTAATAATAACAAAAATCAAGCAACCAATTTGCCTTTCTACAGATGCATTAATAAATGAACTATTGCATAGATACAGTGGAACAGTTATTTGGGAATGATATTTAAAGGTTAAATATGCTTATCATTAGTAGTGTGTTTTAACACTTCAGAATCTACTATATATGTATATTGAAGTAGAAGAAATAAGTTAGGTGGAGATTATATGGTGAGAGATAGAGTTCTCACTGAAGGAGAAGGAAGTAATGATATAGAAGGAAAAAAGACTCGACCAACCGACTTGATAATTAGATTAGATTAGAGCCAGATACATCAAATCTGTTTAATATTAATACAAATGGCAAGATAAATATATAATTATAGATATGTAGGAATGCATAGCTTAGAATGCATACATGTATTTCTTGATTCATTCTACTGAGAGGGCCCTGAATCAGTGACATGCCAGTAGCAGCAAGCACACCCAGAACCCATTTCTTACTTTCTGCATACCATTCTCAAATAAAGAGAACCAGGAATCCTTAGAGATAGCTAATTCTAGAGCTGAATAAAGTAAAATACAATGTTAATTTGGAGGATCTTGCAGTGACACAAAATAAAGATATGCTCTAAAAAGATAGGGGTATGTAACTTCTTTTTCAAAAAATAAGAATCTGAACACCGTATTTTTTTAACTCCTCTTGGTTCTGACAGTTTTTGAGTTTTTCCAAACAGAAGACAGAAAAAAAAAAAAATCAGAAGACAATTAATGTACCTTAGATTATAACCCATAGTATAAACTAAATACACATACTAGAACCCTGTCATGGAAATGAAATATCTCCCTGAGGGGTACAAGGATAGTAAAAAATAAAATAAATTTAGGGAGACAGTCCCCAGTCAAAAATAGATAGCTGTCTCATTTCTTAGATGTTTTAGCCAAGAAATTCACAACAGAAAAAATCTATAGCTTAAAAATACTTGAAATAAAATTAACTTTATAACAATTTAAATATATTATGTAGCCTAATTAAATTATATACGATGCTCATCAAATATTTTGGAACTGAAAGTTTAATGTAAGATCAGCTAAATATTAAAATGGTTTTGATCTTTGAGTGAAAGTATATTGAAAGCTTAACTTTTTTAAAAATAAGAATATCCTTAACAATATTTGAAATACTCTGAATCCTTTAAAAATAGAATAACTGTGTTTATTTATAAAATAATATTAATCTAATAATTAGGGTGAAGCTGGCAAGACCTTGTGTGGCTCCTGGTTATGGAAGCCTGAGTGCCCTGTTCCTGTTTGCAGAAAACAGACTCCAGCCTCCATGTTTCTCTCTGAGTCCCAAAGGACAGATTCAAACAGTTACTAATCAGGGAAGGCAAGGGTTGAAGAGATAAGAGAGGAGCCACCAAGAAACAATGGAGGAGCATTCATCAGTTCAGTTCAGTGCAGTCACTCAGTTGTGTCCAACTCTTTGCAACCCCATGAATCACAGCATGCCAGGCCTCCCTATCCATCACCAACTCCCAGAGTTCACTCAGACTCACGCCCATCGAGTCGGTGATGCCATCCAGCCATCTTATCCTGTCGTCCCTTTCTCCTCCTGCCCCCAATCCCTCCCAGCATAAGAGTCTTTTCCAATGAGTCAACTCTTCGCATGAGGTGGCCAGAGTACTGGAGTTTCAGCTTTAGCATCATTCCTTCCAAAAAATCCCAGGACTGATCTCCTTCAAAATGGACTGGTTGGATCTCCTTGCAGTCCAAGGGACTCTCAAGAGTCTTCTCCAATACCACAGTTCAAAAGCATCAATTCTTCGGCGCTCAGCCTTCTTCACAGTCCAAATTTCACATCCATACATGACCACTGGAAAAATCATTGCCTTGACTAGATGGAGCTGTGTTGGCAAAGTAATGTCTCTGCTTTTCAATATGCTATCTAGGCTGGTTATAACTTTCCTTCCAAGGAGTAAGTGTCTTTTAATTTCATGGCTGCAGTCACCATCTGCACTGATTTTGGAGACCAAAAAATAAAGTCTGACACTGTTTACACTGCTTCCACATCTATTTGCCATGAAGTGATGGGACCGGATGCCATGATCTTCATTTTCTGAATGTTGAGTTTTAAGTCAACTTTTTCACTTTCCCGTTTCACTTTCATCAAGAGGCTTTTTAGTTCCTCTTCACTTTCTGCCATCAGGGTGGTGTCATCTGCATATCTGAGGTTATTGATAGTTCTTCCAGAAATCTTGATTCCAGCTTGTGCTTCTTCCAGCCCAGCGTTTCTCATGATGTACTCCCATATAAGTTAAATATGCGAGGTGACAATATACAGCCTTGATGTACTCCTTTTCCTATTTGGAACCAGTCTGTTGTTCCATGTCCAGTTCTAACTGTTGCTCCCTGAACTGCATATAGGTTTCTCAAGGGGTGTTTTCAAGTTATTTACTAAAGTACTTAAATATATTAAAAGTTTCAATAATAATTGATTTTTCTATTAAAATCATTTTCAAAGATCAGACATTTTGTAATGACAAGTGTTAGAATGTGAGCACACATGTTTAAAACTGGGAAATCCCAATACTTCTCTGCTGCTGGTGTGTTTTGTAGTTTAAATAGCACAGTATTATCAATATGTGTTCACATTTTAACACTTCATTACCAAATGTCTGTTCTTTGAAAATAATTTTAATACAAAAAAATATTATTATTGAAATTTTGATATGGTAAGTATTTAGGGGACTGCCCAAAAGTTTGTTGGGGTTATAAACTTTTGGGCCAACTCAACAGCTACTTGATGTCTATTTGTTTTGCAAAACTTATCAATGAATACTTAAAACTGGAGTTAATTTTTCAAGTACAAATATATAAAATGCACCTACTATAAACAGATCATTTAAAATTTAATGTGGATTTCAGAGAACAAGAAAAGTACAGTATCTTTGAATCTTAAAACAGCAAATGATCTTTGTTTAACATCTTGTCTAAGATTTTTTGCCTCCAGGCATCATGACTCATTGAGAACAAGGTTGTCTTTTTCTTTCTTTCTTTATACAGATTTTTGAGAAAAGCATTTTTTTGCAGTTTGTCTCAGTTAACTTTTTTGTTCTCAAAGTTACAACACAAAAAAACTTCAAAACCTAATCTTTTTGACTTCATATCATTTTTTCTCAGAACAATAAGAGTAGGATATCCACAATTTGAAACTCAGTCCATTATCTACTATAGTTTATCTGTTAGTGTGTGTATGGTCACTTTGTGTGTGTGTGTGTGTGTGTATGTGTGTGTGAATGGGGGTTGCTATACAGATTTACTAAGTGAAGATAGTATAGAAAAAATACCATATAAAATGTATTAGTATTTGAAGAAACTGTAGCAATTCCCTGGCTCTTTCTCTTTGCTTTATGAACGGATGAGGTAAAAAGAGACTTACAAGCATACATTTGAATCAGTTCTAATGAGGTGGTTGAAACTGGAGCTGATTATACAGAGTGAAGTAAGCCAGAAAGAAAAACACCAATACAGTATACTAACACATATATATGGAATTTAGAGAGATGGTAACGATAACCCTGTATACGAGACAGCAAAAGAGACACAGATGTATAGAACAGACTTTTGGACTCTGTGTGTGTGGGGGGGTGATTTGGGAGAATGGCATTGAAACATGTATACTATCATGTAAGAAACGAATTGCCAGTCTAGCTTTGATGCAGGATACAGGATGCTTGGGACTGGTGCACTGGGATGACCCAAGAGATGGTATGGGGAGGGGAGGCGGGAGGGAGGTTCAGGATTGGGAACTCGTGTATATTGTGGCAGATTCATGTTGATATACAGCAAAACCAATACAGTATTGTAAAGTAAAATAAAGTTAAAAAAAAGAGCATAAGTAACAAAATGGCTCATCATAATATATTAATAGATTCTCATTTTAATATATACTTATGTCAATTGTTTTGCAGTACTTAAATCTAAAGCTCCAGGAATTGTAAGAATTTTAAGTTAGGAAATTTAGAATAAAAATACTAATAACAATTGAAAGATCTACCAATATTGATCCAGATAATTGGAAAATCATTGTTCATTGTATTAGATTAGTTTACAATTTTGAGGACAAATTACCTCTTCCAGTTTTTTTTTTTTTTTTTTTTTTTAGATACATATTTATTTGGATGAAGAAGAAATAATAGATTTAGAGAAGTTTACTTGTGAGGAAATAAAAATATAAATGAACTGAATTATTAATATAACTTTTCTGCTGTATTATATTCCTGTCTTAAAACACATTCTAAAACTTGTCCATTCTTGTGATGTTCATTTCTTATAATGTCTGCAAAATAAAATGTATACTTAAAAAATTGAGAACCAGCCTTGCCTTTTACTAGTGTGCTTTATTCTCTTTTATTATAAAGTAGGGGAAAAAAGGCAAGATGAAAAGCTCTTATAATGCTGAGTGGCAGAATTTGGCACAATAGCTCTCAAGTTTGTAATACAACCTACAGGGAGACAAAATACATTAGGATGTATTTATATTGACAAAAGAGTCATTGTTTGTAGTGTTTAGAAGAAGGATTCTGCCATGACCCACATAACAAATTACTGTTGTCTGACCTCATTGAAACTAGAATCTAGTGAAGTACAACCACCAGAGCTGATGTACTGGAGGGTTTTTTTTTTTTTTGTTTGTTTGTTTTGTTTTGTTTTGTTTTTTACCACAGCACTCCTGGAGGGCCACGATTATACCACCCCTTATTTCCTAGACTTCTAAAGCACTGATAAAGACTCTTATCACCTTGATCCCAGAGCTCTTTTACTTACAAGACAGAAAAGGAAAAGCTATGCTACCACAGAATGGCATGTTATTTTCTGAAGAGTTAAGATTACCAATGAAAGAAAGAATTCACATAAACTGAAATAAAATCCCATGTTCATGTTGCAGCCAGCAGTTATCATTAAGAAGAAAGGTGTTTTTTTTTAATTTTTTTTTCCTTCTCACTTCTTATGCTGGCTGTATCCTTCTCACCTTGTAGAGCTGAGCAGTTACTAAGAGGCCTCTGCCTTCAATTACCTCATTTCCACTTACAGCATACCTTTTATTAAAAAGCACATAATAAACTGCTTTTAATCAAAAAAAGATATAATTTGTTTCATAATGCGTTGCTGTTTCTTATGGACTTTGTCTTAAACCAGCAGTGGTTTTCTTATAATTTAGATATCTTCTATGGATTTATTTCCTATTACTATTCATTAGGAATTTTAAATAAATGAGCATTTTTATATGATTGACTGTCCTAGAAAAGAGACATTGAAAATAACTTTTTAAATGTTTCCAGGGTTAAGAACAATTTAGTTGTAATGATTTATTTTAAGTATAATATAACTTTAAATTTTATTCCAATTAAATAAACTCACCTCGGACAAATTACAAAATAGTTTATCCAAAATGAAAATGTAAGAACTTTTAGTACTCATTAAGTACTTTTTGCCACTGTGGCTGAGCAGGCAGTTCTATATTCACTCAGAATAGCTAAAGCCATCTTGAGTAATTTTTCTAATAGGCAATAAAGAACTGAATCTTACACACCACCAGACAGCTTAAAAGCTAAGCTCTTTAATTGTTATTCTTAATATTCCACTTAATATTTTATGGCTGAGTGCAGTCAGAAGGAAAGCACTGGTTTATAATTTTCATTTTGAATATATTTTGTGCATTTCATTCTTAACAAATTGATTTTGAAAGAAGTTGTTTCATGCACTTTGTCCTAAATGCTTTAAATTATTTTAAAAAACAGTGTTAAAAAAAAAATCCAGATTGATTAGTAGTCATGGAGGTTATTCAAGGCTAAAATTCTGATATCTGAAAGATTTTTCTCAGCATCATAACACCTTTAATGAAGGGCTGAAAAATTACACTTTGGGATCATAGGTAACATCTGATAGGTGGAAATATATTTTAAAATTGTATTTGTATTTTTAGAATTGTAGAAAAAATACAGGCTAACAAAATAAAAAATTTGGAATATGAAAATAAGGCAAAAAAAAAAAAAAACCCTTAGAGAAGGGTAGCAACTTCTATCATCCTAGAGAAACCTACCTGTTATTGACTCAATTGTTTTCTCCTAAAATTCATATGTTGAGGTCCTAACATGCAATGTGATTGTATTTGGAGATAGCATCTTAAAGAGGGTAAAGTTAAATGAGGTTATAAGGGTGGAATCCAATTCCAATCTGACTGTGCCCTTACAAGAAGAGAGAGATCAGAGAGATGTATACACAGGAAAAAGGACATATGAGAACACCAAGAGAAAGTGGCCATCTGCAAGTCAAGGAGAAAAGACTCAGGAGAAACCAACACTGTTGCTGGTCTTTGATCTTGGACCTCCAGTCTCTAGAGCTATGGCAAAAGAAATTTATGTTTTTAAGTAACACAGTCAGTGGAAATTAGTTATGGCAGCTTGAATACATCAATACAATACCCAAGTCAAAGCAGAAAAGTAGATGAATATTTTCCATAATGATTTGTTTTACTTTTCTGAAGAATATGCTTAGCAAAACACATTTCATCCAAGCTGTGCCAGGTTGTGCATTTCAGAACTTTTCATAATTTAATGATGTAGCACTGTACAAGACATGTTTACTTTACATAATTTTCCTAACATTGTAATCATAAGTGTGGTAGGTTAAAAAAAAATCACTGACATTTAGAAAAATGTTAGGAAACAGTATGGTTCCATAACTTTTTTGTGTCTCTAAAAAAAAGATGTTATTACTTTCTATAAACCTAGCTTTTAATTAAAAAAAAAAAAGGTGACTAGCAGTTACCTTCCTGTCTACAACTTTCAAACTTGACTTTATCTACTCTTCCTTAAACCAGGAAAATCAAGGAAGAGCTAAGTCTTAATAGCCTAAAACTTTAAAGAAAATTAAAGTTTTTTTTTCCTTACTAATTGATTTAGGAATAACTATGGGAAGATCTGACTGATACTATGTGAATTAAAGTCTGTTGAGATTCCTCCAGATTTTTTTTTTTTTTTTGAAAGGGAATGGATTTGTTTGGGGGTAGGGGGTTTCTTGACATTGCAAAGAACAAAAGCATGAGAAAAATTCACTTATCCCTCTTCATGTGTTTGAGTAAGAACACGGTTGATGAAACTGTCATAGCCATCCATGACCATAAATGGACAAGCTTGAATGTGGAAATCCAATATGCTACTAGGAAACAAAGGAAATATGAAAGGAGCGTGGCCCTACATGGCGTTATTTAGTTGCTGAAATACTAATTCTGGACCTACTTAACCTCCGGATTTGATATGCATGAAACACACAATCTTGAATTTTAAGCTTGGTATAATTTACTTAATAGGGAAGGGAATTCTGGAATAATGAGGCAAGACTAACCTATTGAGTATTTATGTTAGTTTGCTTCTATGAAGATACACAGTATGAAAGTAATCTCAAAGCTCCAGTACTTCTTTGCTTTGCAAGAGGTGTTTTGAAAACTCTGTGTCTTCTAATCTCTGCTAGACTCACCTGAGGTAGGCTTGATTTGGCTCAACCTATCTAGTCTTTCCATAATACAGAATCAAAGAAAGCCATTACATCAGACACTTGCTCTTATGGTGGGGGTCAAGAATACCTTTTATATTTGGTCCTGAAGTGACCCTTTACCACTTTGACTCACAATTCATCTGTCAAATGAATCATATGGGACGAGTGTTAACTCCAACTAGGAGATAGTCAATAGTTAGAGAATTATTCTAATGAGCCACAAGGATATTATAGACGTGTGTATGTGTGTGTGTGTGTATACAGTTATAAGGAAATTAGAAAAACATTGTCTCTTATGACTCATGAGATAATTGTAGACGTTTAGCTTACACATTTATATATTATTGTAGATATATGTGTACTCTGCATTGCTTTTGTTGAAAACACTGGTTGAACTTTGTTTGGGCTTTTCAGTAAAATAGTTGAGAAGGTAAAGGTGAATACTGATGATATTGGAAAAGTTAAAAGGCAGTCTAATGGCAACAGAAGTCTAGACAAAAATAACTTAGAACATGATGAGATCGATAGCAGAGCCAATACAAGGCAACTGAATGTCCAGGGTGTCCCTGAGTAAAAGAAGAACAGATCGAAGAGAAAGTTATTAAATTACGTTTTTAGAAAATTCGGGTGAACTTTCTTACATAATTTTGAGTTCCAAGTATACTTTAAGAGGGAAGAATTAAATAACATAAAGTACAATTTTAAGGCAGGCAAAATGTATCACCTACATCAAAACAAATTGATTCTACAACTATTTATTGAGTCATAATTGTGTTATAATTTACACTAGCTCTTGTGAGTATAAAGATTAAAATAAAGTATCAGCTTTATTTTCAAAGATATGACTCATATATATTTACATAACCTATGAATTTCTTACATTAGGTAGAAAAGACAGTGGAACATCAATTGTAATCTATAGAAAATTTTAATAAATTATCTGAGCAATTATTAAATGAGCAATTTATGTAGATTTTCTGTGGATTCAGATTATATGGATTGATTCCCCTTCCCAATGTGCAACGCATCATGTAGCATATACAGCCATTAGTTATTAAATCATTGGTTACTTTTAAACTATTTTGCTTGCTTAGGCAGTAATTGAGATGATTTTCATTTTCACATTTACTTATAAAAATATCTGAAACTGTTATTTCATTTGGAGCTTTATAATAATCTATTCTTCCAGATAAATTAATTATGCATTTAAAATTATGACTGATACAAATAAAATATCCAAATAGCAACCATTATGTTTAGGTATAAGACTAGCCTCCTCATGGTAAGAATGTAAGGGGAAAAAAATTGGAAATCTTTTTATCCTGGCTTCTACATCAGATCTCATTTTGTGTCTTTTGAAAATACAAAGTGGACTGCCATTTCTTCAGATCAGGTTATCTAAAAATAAATTCTGTGAATTCTTAGTCATAATGTTGTTGTTCAAATATCTCTAATTCCAGAGTTATTTTCAATTGAAGAAAACATTGATACATGAATTATAACCTAACACAATGGTCTCCACCATGTGTATGTTTTGAGAAGGAAAGGGATGTTTCTACCAGGCCCCCAGGGGATATTTGCCAATACCTAAAAGCATTTTTCATTGCCACAATTTTTGTGTGGGGAACATTACTGTCATCTAATATTTGGAGTCCAGGGATATGACTTAACATCCTATTAATCAGTCTTCCCTAATAGCTCGGTTGGTAAAGAATCCTCTTGCAATGCAGGAAACTTGGATTCAATCTCTGGGTTGGGAAGATCCCCTGGAGAAGGGAAAGGCTACCCACTCCAGTATTCTGGCCTAGAGAATTACATGGACAGTATAGTCCATGGGGTTGCAAAAAGCTGGACAGGACTGAGCGACTTTTGCTTTCACTTTCAATAAAATGCAGAGAGCTGGCTCCACAACAAAGAATTGCTGCTGCTGCTGCTGCTGCTAAGTCACTTCAGTCGTGTCTGACTTTGTGCAACCCCATAGCCAGCAGCCCACCAGGCTCCTCTGTCCCTGGAATTCTCCAGGCAAGAATACTAGAGGAAGTCGCCATTTCCTTTTCCAATGCATGCATGAATGTTAAGTCGCTTGAGTCCTGTCCGACTGTGTTCTACCCTATGGACAGCAGCCCACCAGGCTCCTCTGTCCATGGGATTCTCTAGGCATGAATACTGGAGTGGGTTGCCATTTCTTTCTCCACAACAAAAATTTTCTATCTTCAAATGACACCAGAGCCCAGAACTGAAAAATCCTGATGGAGTAAAATTCCACCTCAATGGTGATCATTTAAATGAAATAGTATAATTAAATTTCATTGTAATATAATTCTTTAGCAAATGCTGAAGAAGTGAAGAAGTTACCTGCATCATATCTATGAAAAGATCTTTGCAGACAGAGAGAATAGCCAGTGTAAAGGCTCTAAGGTGAACAGTGTTTTTGGTATGACAAAGCACAAAAAATAGCATTATTATTGTTCAAGTATTGGGGTGAAGAAACCTACTGAAAATGAACAGAATAATATATTCATTTTCTCTGAACATTTTATTTTTTAGCATAATATACTGCTCAAATTCTGCTCTGACATTATCGAGTAAAATGAATTGAAAGAGGGAATGAATTGAAAATACAAATGGTATTAGAATTTTGCATGTTAATTATGGAGGACTCACATTATAAGTTAAATGTGCATATAGATAATGTGAAAATGATATCCTTCATGTAGAATATGTATTATATGAATTATATGTTCTATAATAAATGCATTTCTAATATAAATTTATCTATAACATTTATTTTGAATATACTTATTAATATTCTATGAATATAATATGCATGTCTATGTGAATGACATAGTTGTAATGCATATGAAAATTGGCATACATAATTCTTTAAATAAAATGATACAACAAATAGATGCATTCTTTCTTCAAAAATATTCAAAAAACTAATTATATTACATGAACTTTCTCTATAAGAGGGCTTCTCAGGTGACACAGTCATAAAGAATCAGCCTGCCAGTGCAGGAAACCCAAGAGACATGGGTTTAATCCCTGAGTGGGGAAGATCCACTGAAAACCGAAATGACAGCTCACTCCAGTATTCTTGCCTGGAAAATACCTTGGACAGAGGAGCCTGATGGGCTACAGTTCATGGGGTCACAAAGAGGTGGACTCAACTGAGCAACTGAGAAAGCACAGAACAGCACAATTTATATATTAGAAAATATTGAAAGATAATTTATCATTTTGGTAGGTTGTTAGCAAACTTTCTGTTCATTCTTTTGAGATCATTTTGAAGCTTCTGTCTTCAAATTGTGGAAATCAGTTTCCCTACCTCCTGAATCTGGGTTATTATTGTGACTTATGGGACTATTAGAACATGGTGGCAATGATATTACAATTCTGAACCCAAGGCTCAGCAGCTTTACACACTTTCAGTCTCTTTTTAGACTCCCGACTCCATCCTGAGTCAAAGTCCAGACTAGCTTGCTGGAGATGAGACATAAAAAGATACAGCTAAACCAACCTGATTGTCCGAGGAAAACACACATGTGAAAAAGTTAATCCCACATAAGTCAAGTCACCTACTTGATCCACTGGTAAACACAGGCACACAAATTTAAACTTAGTGGAGCCCAGCTCAGATCAAAGGGAGAGCAGAACTAACTCATGGACTTATGGGCTGTTGCTACTGCTGCTGCTGCTAAGTAGCTTCAGTCGTGTCCGACTCAGTGCGACCTCCATACACGGCAGCCCACCAGGCTCCGCCGTCCCTGGAATTCTCCAGGCAAGAACACTGGAGTGGGTTGCCATTTCCTTCGCAATGCATGAAAGTCAAAAGTGAAAGTGAAGTCGCTCAGTCCTGTACGATTCTTAGCGACCCCATGGACTGCAGAACTACCACGCTTCTCCGCCCAGGGGATTTTCCAGGTAAGAGTACTGGAGTGGGTTGCCAGTGACTTCTCTGGAATTATGGGCAGTAAACTTAAATGGCTGTGATTTATGTTGTATTTTTTTATTATTTTATTGTGAAATATGCATAGCATAAAATTAACCAGTTTAAATATATAAAAATTTAAATATGCCTATTCTGACTTATTCTTTGGAGTTGCCTTTCTTTGGGATTTGAATGAAAACAGCTTTTCTAGTCCTGTGGCCACTGTTGAGTTTTCCAAATTTGCTGGCATATTGAGTGATGCACTTTCACAGCATCATCTTTCAGGATTTGAAATACCTCAATTGGAATTTCATCACCTCCACTAGCTTTGTTCATAGTGATGCTTTCTAAGGCCCATTTGACTTCACATTCCAGGATGTCTGGCTCTAGGTGAGTGATCACACCATCATGATTATCTTGGTCATGAAGATCTTTTTTGTACAGTTCTGGTATTCTTGCCACCTCTTCTTAATATCTTTTGCTTCTGTTAGGTCCAGACCATTTCTGTCCTTTATCAAGCCCATCTTTGCATGAAATGTTCCCTTGGTATCTGTAATTTTCTTGAGAGATCTCTAGTCTGTTCCATTTTGTTGTTTTCCTCTATTTCTTTGCATTGATCACTGAGGAAGGCTTTAATATTTCTCCTTGCTATTCTTTGGAACTCTGCATTCAGATGCTTATATCTTTCCTTTTCTCCTTTGCTTTTCACTTCTCTTCCTTTCACAGCTATTTGTGAGGCCTCCTCAGAAGGCCATTTTGCCTTTTTGCATATCTTTTCCATGGGGATGGTCTTGATCCCTGTCTCCTGTACAATATCATGAACCTCCGTCCATAGTTCATCAGGCACTCTATCTATCAGATCTAGGCCCTTAAATCTATTTCTCACTTCCAGTGTATAATCATAAGGAACTTGGTTTATGTCATACCTGAATGGTCTAGTGGTTTTCTCTAATTTCTTCATTTAAGTCTGAATCTGGCAATAAGGATTTCATGATCTGAGCCACAGTCAGCTCCTGGTCTTGTTTTTGCTGACTGTATAGAATTTCTCCATTTTTGTCTGCAAAGAATATAATCAATCTGATTTCGGTGTTGACCACCTAGTGATGTCCATGTGTAGTGTCTTCTCTTGTGTTGTTGGAAGAGGGTGTTTGCTATGACCAATGAGTTCTCTTGGCAAAACTCTATTAGCCTTTGCCCTGCTTCATTCTGTATTCCAAGGCCAAATTTGCCTGTTACCTGAGGTGTTTCTTGACTTCCTACTTTTGCATTCCAGTCCCTTATAATGAAAAGGATATCTTTTTGGGGTGTTAGCTCTAAAAGGTGCTGTAGGTCTTCATAGAACCGTTCAACTTCAGCTTTTTCACTGTTATTGGTTGGGGCATACACTTGGATTACTGTGATATTGAATGGTTTGCCTTGGAAATGAACAGAGATCATACAGTCATTTTTGAGATTGCATCCAAGTACTGCATTAGGACTCTTTTGTTGACCATGATGGCTACTCCATTTCTTCTGAGGGATTCCTGCCCACAGTAGTAGTTATAATGGTCATCTAAGTCAAACTCACCCATTGCAGTCCATCTTCATTCGCTGATTCCTAGAATGTCGACTTTCATTCCTGTCATCTCCTGTTTGACCACTTCCAATTGGGCATACACTTGGATTACTGTGATATTGAATGGTTTGCCTTGGAAATGAACAGAGATCATACAGTCATTTTTGAGATTGCATCCAAGTACTGCATTTAGGACTCTTTTGTTGACCATGATGGCTACTCCATTTCTTCTGAGGGATTCCTGCCCACAGTAGTAGTTATAATGGTCATCTAAGTCAAACTCACCCATTGCAGTCCATCTTCATTCGCTGATTCCTAGAATGTCGACTTTCATTCCTGTCATCTCCTGTTTGACCACTTCCAATTTTTCTTGAATCATGGACCTAACATTTCAGATTCCTATGCAATATTGCTCTTTACAGCATTGAACCTTGCTTCTATCACCAGTCACATCCACAACTGGGTATGTTTTTTTCTTTGGCTCCATCCCTTTATTCTTTCTGGAATTATTTCTCCACTGATCTCCAGTAGCGTATTGAACTCATCTCACGTGCTAGTAAAGTA
>SJXQ01000343.1:173989-306363 GCA_006408695.1 Aepyceros melampus | reverse complement strand
TGAAAATAAAAGACACTCCTTGGAAGGAAAGTTATGACCAACCTAGATAGCATATTCAAAAGCAGAGACATTACTTTGCCAACAAAGGTCCATCTAGTCAAGGCTATGGTTTTTCCAGTGGTCATGTCTGGATGTGAGAGTTGGACTGTGACGAAAGCTGAGCGCTGAAGAATTGATGCTTTTGAATTGTGGTGTTGGAGAAGACTCTTGAGAGTCCCTTGGATTGCAAGGAGATCCAACAGTCCATTCTAAATGAGATTAGTCCCAGGTGTTCTTTGGAAGGAATAATGCTGAAGCTGAAACTCCAATACTCTGGCCACCTCATGCAAAGAGTTGACTCATTGGAAAAGACGCTGATGCTGGGAGGGTTTGAGGGCAGGAGGAGAAGGGGACAGCAGAGGATGAGATGGCTGGATGTCATCACCGATTCGATGGACATGTGTTTGAGTAAACTCTGGGAGTTGGTGATGGACAGGGAGGCCTGGCATGCTGCAATTCATGGGGTCACAAAGAGTCGGACATGACTGAGCAACTGAACTGAACTGAACTGACACCTTCACACATCCGCACTGAGAAACCCTTCTTTTGCACAATATATTCTCCACAAATACAGAGGGCAAAAATTGAGTCAATTTACTATATTGAGAGAGAAATTTAATTAGTCCTGAAAGTTACCTTTTTTAAAAACTTCTGAATCACTTTTGTCATAAGTTAGGCATTCACCGTTCACTTTGTAAGATATGATACATTATTTGGATGCTAGCACATATGTTGAGGAATCAAGGTAGCTTTGTCCAATATACTAGATGCAAATACTGAATTGTAAGATTAGAAACAAATTGTAGAGATTACTCTTCATTATGACCTGTGTGCCTCTAATCAAATTTATGTCAACCAATGAATACATCACCTTGATTTGGGGAGTTTCTATTTTGATCCACTCCTAAATGAAGCACATCTGATTTAAGCCTATTGACTGTAACAAAAATAAAATATTCAATGACAGTGAAGCAAGAATTACCGCTGTTGCAAGAAACTATTCAAACAGTAACTTTGGAAATATTATACCTGGAAGTGCTAGGGTAATGTTTTCAGGCACAGTGGAAGCATGTCAAGTTTATGGACCAAGAAAAGAAGGAATAATTTATACAGACTTTGAGGGGACAATGAGAGGTAGACTTCACAGAGCATATTAGGTATCTTTTTTTTTTTTTTTTTATCTCTTCAGGTTTAGGGAAGTCTCATTGCCATAATTGTGGACCCTAGATAATGGAATATGACCGAGGTCTTAAATACAAATGTGTCCTAAGAGATAAGCAGAATGGAACTTAGTGCCATTTAATGTACTGTCCTTCAATTAATCATCTTTATAGTGAGTCTATGACATGTCTCTGGAAAACAGAAAAAAGCTAATGCTTATAGGAACAAATAATATGGTTGGAAAATAGAGAAATAGAAATGGATTTTAGATGGGGAAACTAAATGGAGAAACTCTCTATGGGGAAGTCTGTGGTTAAACTTGGAAACACAAAGACAGGCATCCAAGACAAGTGCAAAATAAGGAATAATTAGATAGATTAAGAGATTGAAAATGTTAAAGCATTAAAAAATCATAATGTTAAAAATGTTTTTGAGAAATAAATTTTAGAATACTTACCATTATTTTCTTGAATTTCTATAGAAAAACAAAGAGTAAATTTTAAGGTCAATATCAGGGAAATGAAATACCAAGAAACAATATATCACAAAATTTGTATTTAAATTTATTATAATCTCAATGCAGAAAAACAAGCAGGCACACAAAATGTGGATGAGAGGTTATTTTGTCAAGGGGCTGTTTATCTAAAGGATTATAGTGGTAAAAAGTAAAAGTATTGTCTTAATGGGAGAAAAAACTGAAATGATAGTTCTGAAGTTTACCTATGAAAAATGTTCTTTTCCTGTTTTGACAGTAGCAGTACTATAACTATTCAGTTTATTAGTTCCAAGTTCTTTGGACATTACTTAATAGATGGGATTAACTTCATTATTGTAATACCTAAAATGTACTAAGAAGTCATTATGTTGATTAGCATTTTGAACCAATGTCGTTGAAAAAAATTCAAGATTTGTTTCCTGGATCATTCTAGGCACACTTTTGTCAACTAATGAATACATAAGATCCTGTAATGCAAATTTCTATTTTAATCAATGCCTAAATGAATCAAGTCTTAATGAAATCACATGAAAAGAAGGTATTATAGTTCTAAATGACAGAGTATGTGTAAATAAAAAATCTGAGTTTTATTGGAGAAAACTCACCCTTCAGAAGCTTGAAAATAGCAAAACTTTGAAATATAGTATTACTAACATTTAGTTGACACAAAATAAATATCTACCTAGGCTGTATCAATAGGGAAATCATAGAAATACTAATGGTGGAAATTGAATAACAATTGCAGAAAGCAAATGATTTCAAAGACTCAGTAACAAGGCACATCATGTAAGTTATGTGTAAGATGGTGTTGGACAAGACGATTATTGAGTATGAAGACAGAGCTATGATAAATAAATGAAACCATGGTTAGGTTCACAGAAATACTTTGTGAGAACGCGTTTTTCTTCTGCTTACTAATTGATCAACTAAAAGAAGAAACATCATTATGTTCCAGATAAGAGGGCAATGTCAGGGAAGGAGGTCAAAAATTTGAAGCATTTCTTTAGTTTTCTCTTTGGTTCAAATAGACCTGCATTTATGTGAATTCAAACCATAAAGTTCAAAGTCCAACTCTCTTATGAGAATTAATGTAGTTTTAAGGTGTTAGGTTGGAAATAGCACCATGGCATAGTGCCATGGAATTTCTCTGGGTTAAGAAATATCAATCACTGGGTTTGTGGAGGCCTGGAATTTGCCTTTCTTGCTTAACATTTAAGGATAAAGTTAAAGGAAGTAATGAACAATTCACTCAAAATGACAGGAGACAAATTTTTGAAAACTACCATAGTTTTATGTGTGGTCCTAACTGACACATTTCTGAGAATTTAAGTCATTATTTTCAAAGGCCATCTCACTAAATAGAGGAGAATATTGTCATATTTCCATATCTGTCCAGGTGTGAAAGTGAATAATGTTGAAAATGACACTATGCAATAATTTATTATATTTTATCCTAGAATAAAAGAAATAATAATCATTGGCCTTACTTTGAGTCTACCACCTTTTTGGAATAAAGAACCTACCTGAACAGATATACAAGTGGTATGTTTAAAAAATGACAAGGGAACATGAAATAAGACCCTACTGTGCATTTAGTTTACTTAAGCTTTCTACAAACTGTAAAGAGATATACTGCTAAATTCTGTTTCCCCTGAAGTAAAATGTAAATAAAAACATCAAGTGGATATGTGAGGCAAAACTTTGAATTAGTGTTTTCTGAAAAATTCTTTAAAATATCCAAGGAAACTCTCTTCTCAAATCACCAACATATCATCTCATTAATGAGTGATATGTTATCAGATGACCTTCTGTTAACAGGTGAGTGCACGCATGCTAAGTCACTTCAGTTGTGTCCAGCTCAATGTGACCCAATGGATTGTAGCCTTCCAGGTTCCTCTGTCCAAGCAGAACCTCAGGCAAAATACTGGAGTGGATTGCCATGCCCTTCTCCAGGAGATCTTCCTCCCCTCACTGGCAGGCAGGTTCTTTACCACTAATGCCACCTGGGAAGTCTCATTAAGAGGTGAATTCCTCCTAAACACATTGAGAAAATTTGCAATTTACAGACCTAATAATTTTGAAATTAAAAAAGAGTCCATACAATATTTGGTAAAACTCATTCATACTTAGAGTTGGGTCATGTAGTTAATGTGAATGTGAGGTTTGGCTTAGAGTTCACATTGGCCAAGGGATGACATTTGAAACCCTAGTCCTTGAAAGAGCAGGAATGTAGAGAAAATTTGCTCAGCAAATTTGGAGTCTTCTACCCACTTAAATTTTGGCTCAGAGTCAGTTGCATAGTTATCGTCTCTTGAATTTGTCACAGAGACTACATCTATGGTCACTTGCAGGAAAATATATATAGAATTGAAAGAATGTAGTGATCAGCCTGATATTATTGATCCCTAGAAATACAACCAAAGCCAGGCAATTCTCTGGAGACAGAAAAGGAAGAAAAGAAAAACAACAACAACAACAAAAACCCCAGCAAAACAACAGCAACCAAAAAACTTAATGCTTAGAGAGAAGAAAAAATATGTAATAAAAAGCAAGTAATGGAAAGGGATGGAATTAGAAAAAAGAGATGGAAGAAATTAATATGACAGTCTATATCCAAAATGTTGGAGATGGGAGAGGGGAAAGATGAGCTGGTGGATGTATATGGAAAGAAAGGCAGGAAATGTGAGCAACCATTTAAAGGGTGATGGGGCAAAGGTTGTTAAAAACACCAAATAGTTTTCCATGATCATCTAAAAAATAAAATGAAACATCCAGGTAAATATGAAATGAAACAAAGATAAATTAATTTTATTGACTATTTTGAAATTACAACTATGTTTTTAGTATTCACATTAACACAAAACAGGGAAACACATATGGAATATGCATATACACATAAGAGTATATATTCTCTCTCTCTCTCTCTCTCTCTCTCACACACACACACACACACACACATAAACATGCTCACACATTCACAGTGACAAAACCCTTCCTTTTGCTCAGTGATATATTCCAGAAATAGAGAGTGGCATAAACTAAGTTATTTAACAACATTGAGAGTTAATTTTAGGAATGTTATTTTTGGAGCTTACATTTTAAAAAGTTTGTAATCATTTTTGTCATTAGTTATATTTTCACTTTCAGTTTGTAAGATATAAGTTATTTGGATGCTAGCACATATGTTGAGAGATTGAGGTAGCTTTGCTCAAAAACTAGATACAAATACATAATTACAGGATTAGAAGAAAATTCTTCAGGAATTTACTGGGTGTCTCTATTCACATTTATGTCACCAATGAATTACATACCCCCTTGTATTTTATTGTTTCTATTTGGACCCACTTCTAAATGAAGCACAACTGACTTAAATCCAGTGACTGTAAGAAAAATAAAATATTCAATGTCAGTGAAGCAAGTTATAAATTATAGGATGTGAAAGTGTCTTAGACTATTGCATTACACAACAGCCACACTGAAAATGACAATAATTCCCAGGTATGTGATTAGTAACATTAACAGGACAGGAAGGAAATGTTTACAGATTTTGCAACTATAGGACAAATCACAGAAGTGCCAATGGAGAAAACTTAAAAAAACTGATATGGCAAACATTCACTATAAAGACAAAAAGTGAGATAAAATAATATAAGAATGTGTGCATATTGACTTTGAAGAAGATGGAGATTGAGCATTGCAGACAAAGGTACAATAAGACAAAACCATGTCTAGGTCCACAGGGAAATACATTAATGAAATTTGCCCTTTTCCACCTAACATTTACTGACAAAGTCAAAAGAACTAATAAACAATTCACACAAAAAGTAACATGACAGGAAGGGAGGTGGACAAAATTTTCAGAACAGCCTTGGTTTTCTCTGGGTTCTTAAGTCTCACATACTTCTCACATGCTTCACATACATTTTTAAGGACATGTTCTTTTCAAAGACCATCTCACCAATTAGGTGATAATGTTGTTTGTACTTTTATAAATGTCTGGTTTTCAAAGAAATAAGAATGAAAATGACACCATGCAAAGTGGTGGAACAGCCCTCTCTCTGAGATAAAAGTCATTACATTAATTGATCTTGCATTGGGTCAACCTCCTTTTCCAAATTCAGTGATGACAGACACAAACTGAACTACAAGAGAGGAACTTGAAAAGGATATTGAATAACAGAGTAAAGACATTCATCTGTCCACAATCTACCTGTAGCAGAAGTCATGTCAAACCTTGTTCTTGTTGCTTAGTCGCTGAGGTATGTCGACTTTTTGGCAATCTCATGGATTCTAGCCTGCCAGGCTCTTCTGTCCATGGGATTTTCCGGCAAGAATACTGGAGTGGGTTGCCATTTCCTTCACTAGGGGATCTTCCCCACCCAGGGATTGAACCCACATCTCCTGCATTGGAAGGCAGATTCCTTACCACTAAGCCACCAGGGAGGCCCCTATGTCAAGCCTACAACACATAAAATTTTGACACAAAACTGGATTAAATTATCTTTGAAATAAAAAGTCACTGAAAACTGTCATTAAAAGATATTAATGCTTTAAAGAATATATCATGCTGTAAAGTGGTCCATTGGATAAGGGAATGGTAAACCACTTCAGCAGTCTTGCCTTGAGAACCCATGAGCAGAATGAAAAGGCAAAAAGATATGATATCGAAAGATGAACTCCCCAGCTCAATAGGTGCCCAAAATGCTACTGGAAAAGAGCAAAGAAATCGTTTCAGAAGTAATGAAAAGGCTGAGCGAAAGTGGAAACAATGCCCAGGTCTGGATGTGTCTGGTGGTGAAAGTAAAGTCTGATATTGCAAGAACAGTATTGCATAGTAACCTCGAATGTTAGGACCATGAATCAAAGTAAATTGGAAGTAGTCAAACGGGAGATTACAAGAATGAACACTGATAGTTTAGGAATCAGTGAACTAAAATGGACTGGAATGGATGAATTTAAATTCAGATGACCATTACATCTGCTACTGAGGCCAAAGATCCCTTAGAAGAAATGGAGTAGACCTTATAGTTAACAGAGTCTTTTGTACTGCAAAGAAATAAAAACAGTTAATCCTATAGAAAATCAATCCTGAATATTCATTGGAAGGACTGATGCTGAAGCTGAAGCTCCAATACTTTGGCCACCTGATGCAAAGAGCTGACTCATTGGAAAAGACCCTGATGCTGGGAAAGATATAAGGCAGTAGGAGAAGGGACTACAAAGGATGAGATGGTTGGATGACATCACCAGCTCAATGGAGATGAGTTTGAGCAAGCTCCAGGAGATGGAGAAGAACAGGGAAGCCTGGTGTGCTGAAGTCCATGGGGTTGCAAAGATTTGTACATGACGAGTGACTGAACAATAACAACTATCATGATATAGGAAAAAAAAATTAGCAGCTTACTAGAGAAATTGTTTCTTCATCTCTCATGCTGAGAACCAAGAAAGGGTTAGAGAAAACTGCATATTTCCTGGGATATATATTTCTTCTAAAAACACTAAACAAAATTTGAACATTACTGTGTCATTCAAAACACAAAACAGAAAAAAAAATAAAAAAGGAGAACCTTACTATTGCTTGAAGAAATAATTGCAAGAATAACATTAGAAATATTATTATACCTGGAAATGTATTATGGCACAGTGAATGAGTGTCAAGTTTCTGGATCAAGAAATGAAAGCAGAATTGATACAGGCTTTGAAGGCAATGAATGGGCAACCTTTACTTGGTTTATTAGCAATCTTCTTTAATCTCTGCAGGTTTTGGAAAGTCCCATTGACCTAAGCGTGAGCTCTAGATATTGAAATATGATGGAGATCTTATTGTGGTGGGATGTTTCTGACGGATAAACAGGATGAAACCCAGTTCTTTTCAACCTAATATCCTTTATCTCATTGATTTTTAAGCAAGAATATAAGTTGCTAAAAACATTAAATGTTAATGTTAACAGGAAAGAAATGATATAGAATGTAAAAAGGTAGTATTGAAGTGAATTTTAGAAGGGAGAATTAATGGAGAGAACTGTATGGGAAGTCTATAATTAAAATTTGGAGAGGTAAGGTATATCCAGAAGTGGGGCATTGCAAAGAAAACATATGGATTAAGAGATTGGACATATCAAGGCCTCAAGAAATCACTCATGTAAAAGAGTTTTCTGAGAAATAAGTTTTAGAATACTTAACAATTTTCCCTTGAGTTCCTTTAGAAAAATGAAAATGGGAAGTTTAAGACAATATCACGGAAATGGTACACCATGAAACAAAATTTATTATAAAGTTCATATTTAAATTTTAAGTATCCAAATGCAGATACACACACATGCCCCCCCACCCCCCAAACACAAAAAGTGTTTGAGACCTCAGCTGATTACAGACTATTCTCCCAAAAGGAAATAAGGGTAAAAAAATTAAAGCATGAAATTAATTGTGGAAAATTTTAGAATAATAGTTCCAAAGTTATCATTTAGAGAAATGTTCCTTACCTTTATTGAATATACTACTGTTGTTATTATTTTGTTTATTAGCTGTAATAAATTCCTGGCCTTTTCCTAAATAGATGCAGTCAACTTCATTATTGCAATATCTAACAGAGACTGCAACAACAGGACTAATTACATAATGTGGGATATTGAGTAACAAATGAATATGGCACACAGCCATGGAAAAGACAAAAAGATGAAACAAATCATAGAAAAATGTTTGTATCTTGACTTTGAAGAAGATAATAATTGAGCATTGAAGACATGTGTTCAGTGACAGTTGAAACTATAACTCAGGACCCAGAAAAATACATTAACAAGATTTTCCTTTTTTTGCCTAGTATTTGCTGACAGTCAAAAGAACAAATTTAAAATTCACCCCAGAAGAAGTAATATGTCAAGAATGGAAGAGGACAATGTTTTCAAACACTGTCATAGTTTTCTATGGGGTTTTTAACCAATACACATTTCTGAAAATCAAAATCATGAGTTTCACCAATTAGAGGGAAATACAGGCTTTCTTGGTGGCTCAGCTGGTAAAGAATCTACCTGCAGTGAAAGAGACCTATGTTCCATCTCTGGTTCAGAAAGATCGCCTGGAGAAAGAAATGGCTACCCACCCCAGTATACTTGCCTGGAGAATTTCATGGATAGAGAAGTCTGGTGGGCTATGGTTCATGGGGTCACAAAAAGTTGTACATGATGAGCAACTAACACTTTCACTTTTCACTTTTTCTCATATTGTACTTTCTTATATGCCTGAGTTCCAAAAAAGAATAAGATTGAAAATGACACAATGCAAAGAAGTAGCATAGCTTGCCCTCAGTGATAAGAGTTATATCAACATACATATCAATGTAACTTATATGCAGAGTACATCACTGAAATGATGGGCTAGATAAATCACAAGCTGAGTAAAGATTGCCAGAAGAAATATCAACAATCTTAGATATGCCACTGATACCACTCTAGTAGCAGAAAGCAAAGAGGGACTAAAGAGCCTCCTGATGAAGGTGAAAGAGGAAAGTGAAAATGCTGGCTTAAAAACGCAGCATTCAAAAAACAAGATCATAGCATCTGGTCTCATTATTTCATGGCAATAGATGAGGAAACAATGGAAACAGTGAGAGACTTTATTTTCTTGGCTCCAAAATCACTGTGGATGATGACTGCAGCCATGAAATTAAAGATGCTTGATCCTTGGAAGAAAAGCTAATACAAACCTAGACAGTGTATTAAAAAGAAGAGGCAACACTTTGCCTACAAAGGTCCTCATAGTCAATGCTATGGTTTCTCCAATAGTCATGTATGGATATGAGTGTTGGACCATAAAGAAAACAGGGTTGAAGAATTGATATTTCAAAATGTGAAGCCGAAGAAAACTCTTGAGAGTCCATTAGGGAGCAAGGAGGTCAAATCAGTCCATCCTAAAGGAAATCAACCCTGAATATTCATTGGAAGGACTAATGCTGAAGTTGAAGCTCCAATACTCTGGCCACCTGATGTGAAGAACTAACTCATTAGAAAAGACTCTGATGCTAGGAAAGATTGAGGGTGAGAGAAGAGAAGGGGTGACAGAAGATGAGATGGTTGTATGGCATCACTGAGTCATTGGTCACGAGTTTGAGCAAGTTCAGGGAGATAGTGAAGGACAGGGAAGCCTTCGGAGAAGGCAATGGCACCCCACTCCAGCACTCTTATCTGGAAAATCCCATGGATGGAGGAGCCTGGTGGGCCGCAGTCCATGGGGTCACTAAGAGTTGGACACTACTCAGTGACTTCACTGTCACTTTTCACTTTCATGCATTGGAGAAGGAAATGGCAACCCACTCCAGTGTTCTTGCCTGGAGAATCCCAGGGACGGGGGAGCCTCATGGGCTGCTGTCTATGGGGTCGCACAGAGATGGACACAACTGAAGCGACTTAGCAGCAGTACAGCAACAGCAGCAGCAGCAGCAGCAGCAGCAGCAGCAGCAGCAGCAGGGAAGCCTTGCATATGCAGTCCATGGGGTCACAAAGAGTCAGATATGACTGAGTTACTGAACAATAACAAATGCATCTCTGGGCTTACCCAGTGTCTCAGATGATATAGAATCTGCCTGCAATGCAGGATGAAAAAGTGAAAGTGAAAGTCGATCAGTTGTCTCCTACTTTTTTCGACCCCATGGACTATAGCTGCCAGGCTCCTCTGTCCATGGAATTCTCCAGGCCAGAATACTGGAGTGGGTAGACTATCTCTTCTCCAGGAGATCTTCCTGACCCTGGAATTGAACTGGGGTATCCTGATTTGAAGGTGGATTCTTCACCAGCCAAGTTATAGAGAAGCAATTCAGGATACTTAGATTCAATCTTGGGTCAGGATGATCCCCTGGAGGAGGGCATGGTAACCCACTCCAGTATTCTTGTCTGGAGGAGCCCATGGACAGAGGAGCCTAACCGGCTACTGTTCATAGTGTTGCAAAGAATCATAAACAACTGAAGCAACTTGGCACACATGCACACATTTCAACCAATGCCTAAATGAAATTATCTGAATTAAATCTCATGAAAGGAAGGAAAATAAAGTATTCAATTCCAGTGAAGTGAAGTGAAAGCCGCTTAGTCATGTCAGACTCTTTGCGACCTCATGGACTATACAGTCCATGGAATTTTCCAGGCCAGAATACTGGAGTGGGTAACCTTTCCCTTCTCCAGTGGATCTTCGCAACTCAGTGATTAAACCCAGGTCTCCCGCATTACAGGGGAGTCCTTTACTAGCTGAGTCACAGGGAAAGCCCATAGGTTAAAGTTAAAATTCAACTTAATTGAATTAAAGTTCAATTCCAGTGAAACAAGTTTTAAATTACAGGACAAGAACCTGTCTGAGACAAACATATTACATGAGTCACACTGGAAATGGCAATATTTCACTAGCTTTAACTTGACAGGAAGAAAACATCTGCGGAGATTGCAACTCTGGATGAAATGCAGAAGTACCAAAGGGGAAAATTGAATAACAGAATATGTCAAATAAATGAGACAATAATCATGCTGTTGCATTCTTTACCAATTGAGCCACAAGGGAAGCTAAAGACTACTGCAGTGGATAGCCTATCCCCTCTCCAGCAGACCCAGGAATCGAGCTGGGGTCTCCTGCATTGCTCCTGCAATACTCCTACAGAGTATTCTTTACCAGTTGAGTTATGAGGGAAGCCCGAGAGAGACATAAACAACTGAAAATTTCCTGGAATATATGTCTCCTAAAAACACTAACGNAGGTGTACTCTGAGGACGATTATTTTATAAGGGAGCCAGGTGGCTCAGGTAACCCAGGGCAAGCATGTACCTGTTTGATATCTACATTGTGGTCTGGGTAGAGCTGTCAGGGCCAGTCAAAGCATAGGGGATGCTAGGACCTATATTCAGCTTGTCTGCTTCTATGATGTCAGGAGGAGCTGAGACAGAGGAGGCATACAATTTCAAGTTCTTCTCAATAAGACTGTGAACATGACACCCTTGGGGGGATGCTCCAGCCAACATGGTTCCTGTGACAACTTGCTCTTGTACCCGGGGCCAGTTTCAAGCAGTTAGTCAGCTCCAGAAAGCCTGACTTTCTTCACACATGAGTGTGTCTGGGATAGGAAACTGAGCTTATGGGGAGAGTAAGTATGAACAGTTCTTGCATGCCAGACTGCCTCTGTCTTTCCAAAAAAAAAAGCACTTAATTCCCACACTGACCTAGAGAGGTCAGGCTGATTGTCTTCTGTTTTATCCCAGAAAATCTAAACTGAGAAAAGTTATGAGACTTGCTTAAGTTGTGCAAACAATAAAAACAGCAAAGCCAGGATTTTTCTGTTCATCCATTCATTTATTCTGACTTTCTTCACACATGAGTGTGTCTGGGATAGGAAACTGAGCTTATGGGGAGAGTAAGTATGAACAGTTCTTGCATGCCAGACTGCCTCTGTCTTTCCAAAAAAAAAAGCACTTAATTCCCACACTGACCAGAGAGGTCAGGCTGATTGTCTTCTGTTTTATCCCAGAAAATCTAAACTGAGAAAAGTTATGAGACTTGCTTAAGTTGTGCAAACAATAAAAACAGCAAAGCCAGGATTTTTCTGTTCATCCATTCATTTATTTGTTCACACATTCATTCATTTCACAAACTTTACTAAGTGCCTGTTCTTAGCAATGTTTTGGGCACTGAAATACAGCAGGGAGTGAACAGTGAACAGTAATAAGTCTAGAGTTTAAGCTAGTGGTCCACACTATAGATGTAAATTTGTAATTTATCAGTATTTAGATGATACTGAGGGCTATTAAACTGAATGAGCTTAACTGAGAGAATGAGTGTTGAGAAGGAGAAGAAGAAGGAAGAGGAAGAGGAGGAGCTGAAGGGGAAGAGGAAGAGAGGAGAGGAGGAGAAGACAGGGAAGAAGAAGATGAGGATTAAGAAGAGGGGGAGGAAGCAGAGGGGAAGATGGGAAGATGTCCAAAGCTTGAACCCTGGTTCCCCCAAGTTTAGAGATCACAGAAATGAGGAGAAAGCAGCACAGAGTATAAAAACAGTGATCAGGGTGTCAGAAGGAAAGCTGGGGGATGTGTTCTGGAACCCAAGTTAAGAAAGGACATCCAAGAAGAGAGTGTGTTCAGTAGCCCATAATGATGTTGGCGATTCTAGGAAGATGAAACATGGGAAGCAATCTTTTGATTTAATAATGCAGAGGTCATTGTCACCTTGACAAGAACACCTCCAAAAGATGCTATCGGATTGAGTTCTAGGGAGAATGAAAGAATGATTTAAAATCATCACATACCTTTCTTGTGTAAGTTTTGCTGTAAAGGAGGAAAGAAGTGGGGAGATAGGACTGGAGCTATAGAGGGAAATGAGAAGAGACTAGAAGGGGATGCATGTTTGAGTTCTTGTTTGTATTCTCTCCAGATCAGTGGAAGGGGAAAATGATGCAGACGGAAGGAGAATTCCTGGTGAGTGAGAGAGGAGCCCCTGGTGATGGTGGGGCTGTTCTCGACAGTCAGAGACAGCTCACCCACCATAACAGGACAGAAGGTAAGTGAGCATATGCTATGGTGGAGGGTGGGGGGGCTTTGGCAATTTTTCATCTGATTAATGTCTATGTTCTTAGAAATCAAGCAATTTGATTTTGATCTTTCAGTACCAGTAGATGGATTATCCTAATTCAATTTCCTTTAGAAAAGCTTATTTTAAGGTTCTCAATGATTTGACCATAAATTAAAATCTTCCAAGGCATCAAGTGCACTAGTGATTCTAGTTAGACAATGGAGTTATTTTGTGACATGTGAACGTTTATGGTAAGCAACTGTATAACATTTTGCTATTGTCATAAGGGAAAAAGAGAACGGCTGGTTGTATGATTATATCAACCCAAGAAAATGGGATTTCCAACTATCTGATACTTGCTTTCTGTTCATACTCAAGTGTGACAGCCCCATTTTTCACTCAAATAATGAATTATTATGTACTAGTCTGGATTCTTCAGAGAAATAGAAGCAATCTGATATGTATAGAGAGATTTTTTATTAAAAATTGGCTCATGTGGTTATGAAGACTGAGAAGTCCTAAGATTTGCAGTCAGCTAGCTGATAGCCTAGGAGAGCTAATGTAAGTTTCTGGCCCAAGTCCAAATGCCTGAGAGGCAGAATTGCTGATGATGTGAGTTATAGCCTCAGCCCAAATCCAAATGCAGGAGAAGACCAATGTTCCAGCTTGAAGAGAGACAGAGGAAGCAAATTCTCTCTTATTGCATCTTCTTGGTTTTCTATTCAGGTCTTCAATGTATTGATTGATGCCCACTTACATTGGAGGGGGCAATCAGCTTTATTCAGCCTACCAACCAAATCCAATCTTATCCAGAAACACCCTTACAGATACATCCAGAATGATATTTAGCCAAATACCTGGGCACCAATGGCCCAATCAAATTGATACATAAACATAAAAATCATAAATTGATACACATGAAAATAAGTGTAAAATCTATATTTAAGAGAAACTGATGGCCTTTGTTAAAACATTGAGGCCATTCAAAGTATGGAAAATCATCAGAATATCATTGGTAAATAATCAGAACAGGGAAATGTTGTGGATCTTAATTCCCTGTGTACTCACATAATCTATAACAACATGTGTGTGCATGCTCTTTTGCTAAGTCATGCCTAACTTTTTCCTACCTCATGGACTGTCTGCCAGGCTTCTCTGTCCATGGGATTTCCTAGGCCAGGATACTGGAGTGGGTTGCCATTTCCTTCTCTAGGGGATCTTTTCAACCCAGAGACTGAATCCACATCTCCTGCATTGGCAGGCGGATTCTTTACCACTGAGCCACCAGGGAAGCCCATATACAAAGAGGAAGAAAACATCTTTGGAAATTATGATAAAAAGACCTCTCCTTTTTTGTTTATTTTCTTTTTCTTTTTGTTGATGGCTATACCTTGATGCATGTGGGATCTTAGTTACCCAACCAGGGATCAAACCCGTGTCCTCTGCAGTGGAAACACAGATTCTTAACCACTGGACTGCCAGTGGAGTGCCAAGAAAAAAAGATCTTATGTTAGGAAATGCATTATTTTGTTAGGGCTGCCATAACAAAATTGCCACAGACCAGATGATTTAAATAACAGAAATTTATTTTCTCACAGTTCTGGAAGCTGGAAGTCCAAGATCAAAATGTCAACAGGTTTGGTTTCTTCTAAGGGCTGTCACGGAAGGATCTGTTCCAGGTCTCTCTCTTTGGCTCACATTTGACTCCCTTGTCCCTACACTCCAATCTGTGCCCACAACTCCTCATGTCTCTGTGTGTCTGAATTTCTCTTCTTATTAAGAAACTAGTCATACTGGATTAGGGCTCACCTTAAAAGCCTCATTTTAATTTAATTACCTTTTTAGAGGCCCTTTCTTCAACTATACTGACATTCTGAAGTACTCAGGGTTAGAACGTCAACATATGAACTCAGAAAGAGGCAGTATGCAATTCAGGTAACCACAGAAAGTTTTGGAGAAGGAAATGGCAGCCCACTTCAGTATTCTTGCCTGAAAATCTTATGGGCAGAGGAGCTTGGTGGGCTACAGTCCATAGGGTCCCAAAGAGTTGGACATGACTGAGCAACTAACACTTTCACAGAAAGTTTATTGACTCTCTGATTTGGGGTTATTAATTTCTGATGGTCAATGACTGATGGCATTCCCAAACAATCTCCACTTCACAATTACAAAATATTTAAAATACAATTTACCATATCATAACTTTCAAAATTGTTCTTCCTACATTTCTCCATTAGTTCTTGAGTTCACCAGGAGAATGATGGAAATGACTGGTTCAGCCCAGATTTATAACTCAGGCTTCCCTAGTGACTCAGATGGCAAAGAATCTGCCCACAATGCAGGAGACCTGGATTTGATCCCTGGGTCAGGAAGATCTCCTGGAGGAGGGCGTGGCAACCCACTCCAGTATTCTTGTCTGGAAAATTCCATGGACAGAGGAGCCTGGTAGGCTACAGTCCATGGGGTCACAAAAAGTCAGACACAACTGAGCATCTAACACTTTCACTTTAGTAACTCAAATTTCATTGAACTCATCGCTGTGCCATTACATGCAGTTTTTAAATATTTTCCCTAAATTTTCACACTCCAAAAGGCAGAGCCTAGTTCCCCTCCCCTTGAATATGGGATAGACTTAGTTACTCACAAGAAACAAGCAGACAATGGCAGAATTGATAATGTGTGAATAAGTCCAAAGAACAGTGCTACTTTCTTCTTTTATTTCTTGGATTGTCCACTTTAACATTTTGAGCTCTCAAACAACCCTATGGGTGCTATTTTGAAAGATAAATGAAGAACGTGCATCAAGGCAAAGGAATCATGAGCCGTGTCAAATGAATAATATGAAAACTGAGAACTGACTATTGGCTTTGAACATGTGACTTGATAATTGGTGATTTGACAAGAGTAGTTTTGGTGGAATGTCAAAAGTCTGATTGGAGTGGATTTAAGAGAATATAGACAGAGAAAATTCAGAAAGAGTGAGTACAAGAAATCTTTTCAGGAAATTTTGGTGCTAGAGGAACAAAGTAGGCCAGTAGCTGGCTGAGGAAGTGGGCCAAAAGAAGGTTTTATTTATTTATTGTAAATAGAACATATGATAATAAACTTGGATGATATTAGAAGTAATTCAAGAAAAAGTGGAAAATTGCGAGAGAGGGGAGATCCTTGATGAATCTTTATCCTTAATTAGGTGTAGGATAGATAGATTATATTGTTATAAGGTGAGAAAACCCGGTATATAGAGGCAGATATTGGTGGACAGTTAAATTCAAAAGGCGTAGCTTATGGAAATTCTCTACTGATTTTCTTCATGTTTCTAGTGAAGTGAAAGGCAAGGAAAAGAATAAGCTGAGTTAGGTTCATAAGGAGATGCTAGAGGTTAGAAGAGTGAAAACAAAAGTGAAAGTGTTAGTCTTTCAGTTGTATCTGACTCTTTACAACCCCATGGAATGTAGCCCACCAGGCTTCTCTATCTATGGAATTCTCCAGGCAACAATATTGGAGTGGGTTGCAATTCCTTCCTCCAGAAGATCTTCCAGACCCAAGGATCAAATCTGGGTCTCTCTCATTGCAGGAAGATTCTTTTCCAGAGAAAGAATCTGAGCCACCAGGGAAGCTCTAGAAGAGTAAGGGAAGGTTTAAAATGTGGTTGAACCTAGACTGTCACATAAAGTAGTCAGATAGAGAAAAACAAATATCATATGTTAGCACATATATGTGAAATCTAGAAAAATGATACAGATGAATATATTTGAAAAGTAGAAATCAGTTCATTTCAGTTCAATCGCTCAGTCATGTCTGACTCTTTGTGACCCCATGGACTGCAGCACGGTCCATCACCAATTCCTGAAGTTTACTCAAACTCATGTCCACTGAGTTGGTGATGCAATCCAACCATCTCATCCTCTGTCATTCCCTTCTCCTCTTGCCTTCAATCTTTCCCAGCATCAGGCTCTTGTCAAATGAGTCAGCTTGTCACATCAGGTGGCCAAAGCATTGGAGTTTCAGCTTCAACATCAGTTCATCCAATGAACATCAGCAATGATTTCCTTGGGGATGGACTGGTTGGATTTCCCTGCAGTCCAAGGGACTGTCAAGAGTCTTCTCCAATACCACAGTTCAAAAGCATCAATTCTTCGGCGCTCAGCTTTCTTTACAGTCCAACTGGAAAAACCATAGCCTTGACTAGTTGGGTTGGGAAGATCCCCTGGAGGAGGGCATGGCTACCCAGTCCAGTATGTTTGCCTGGAGAATCCCATGAACTGAGGAGTCTGGCAGACTACAGTCCATAGGATCATAAAGAGTTGGACACAACTGAAGAGACTTAGTATGCATGCACATGGTACTGTCAGATGAGTGCTGGAAAGTGAAAGAGGAACAAGCCTGCATGTACTGAATAGGGCCACAGACTGTGGGATTTAGGAGAAGGGGTGATGAATAGGAGACAGCAACAAGGCAGCAACAGAAGCTAAATAGAACTAGGGAAATGATCACTAATGAAAATGCAGTAGTTGCAGTAGTAGATATACTTGCCTAATAATTTAGCTAAAGATTCTTAATTCTATTATTTGGGTAAATACTTGGTGGTGAATGTGTTTAATTTCTTCTTTGAAATGTTTATAGAAATAATAAAGAACAAAGAACTGATTTCTAAATTTCTGAATCTAGAATTCAAAGAAGCAAACTGTTTTGAATGCTTATAAAATGCCTCAGTAAAGGACAGAAATGGTAGCGACCTAACAGAAGCAGAAGATATTAAGAAGAGGTGGCAAGAATACACAGAAGAACTGTACAAAAAAGATCTTCATGACCCAGATAATCATGATGGTGTGATCACTCACCTAGAGCCAGACATCCTAGAATGTGAAGACAAGTGGGCTTAGAAAGCATCACTACAAACAAAGCTAGTGGAGGTGATGGAATTCCAGTTGAGGTATTTCAAATCCTGAAAGATGCTGTGAAAGTGCTGCACTCAATGTGTCAGCAAATTTGGAAAACTCAGCAGTGGCCACTGGACTGAAAAAGGTCAATTTTCATTCTAATCCAAGGCAATGCCAAGAATGCTCAAACTACTGCACAATTACACTCATCTAAAATGCTAGTAAAGTAATTCTCAAAATTCTCCAAGCCAGGCTTCAGCAATACGTGAACTATGAACTTCCTGATGTTCAAGCTGATTTTAGAAAAGGCAGAGAAACCAGAGATCAAATTGTCAACATCTGATTGATCATTTAAAAAGCAAGAGAGTTCCAGAAAAACATCTATTTCTGCTTTATTGACTATGCCAAAGCCTTTGACTGTGTGGATCACAATAAATTGTGGAAAATTCTGAAAGAGATAGGAATATCAGACCACCTGGCCTGCCTCTTGAGAAACCTGTATGCAAGTCAGGAGGCAACAGTTAGAATGGGACATGGAACAACAGACTATTTCCAAATAGGAAAAGGAGTACGTCAAGGCTAAATATTGTCACCCTGTTTATTTAACTCATATGCAAAGTACACCATGAGAAACTCTGGGTTGGAAGAAGCACAAGCTGGAATCAATATTGCTGGGAGAAATGTCAATAACCTCAGATAGGCAGATGACATCACTTTTATGGCAGAAAGTTAAGAAGTACTAAAGGGCTTCTTGATAAAAGTGAAAGAAGAGAGTGAAAAGTTGGCTTAAAGCTCAACATTCAGAAAACAAAGATAATGGCATCCAGTCCCATTACTTCAAGGCAAATAGATGGGGAAACAGTGGAAATAGTGACTGACTTTATTTTTCTGGGCTCCAAAATCACTGCAGGTGATGACTGCAGCCATTAAATTAAAAGACACTTACTCCTTGGAAGGAAAGTTATGACCAACCTAGACAGCATATTTAAAAGCAGAGACATTACTTTGCCAACGAAGGTCAGTCAAATCAAGGCTATGGTTTTTCCAATGGTCATGTATGGATGTGACAGTTGGACTGTGAAGAAAGCTGAGCTCTGAAGAATTGATCCTTTTGAACTGTGGTTTTGGAGAAGACTCTTAAGAGTCCCTTGGACTGCAAGGAGATTCAACCAGTCCATCCTATGGGAGATCAGTCCTGGGGTTCTCAGTGAACTGATGTTGAAGATGAAAATCCAATACTTTGGCCACCTGATGTGAAGAGCTGACTCATTGGAAAAGACTCTGATGCTGGGAAAGGTTGAGGGCAGGAGGAGAAAGGGATGACAGAGGACAAGATGGTTGGATAGCATCACCGACTCAATGGACCTGGGTTTGGGTAAACTCTGGAAGTTGGTGATGGACAGGGAGGCCTGGCGTGCTGCATTTCATGGGGTTGCAATGAGCCAGATACGATTGAGTGACTGAACTGAACTGAACTGAAAATGGCCATTCTTACCCTGAGTATTCAGGGAGGCAAAGTGAGTCTTTCAGGTCATTGGAGTTGTGAGCATTGTGACATAATCAGGGAGAACCCTTAAGTCTCAGAGTCAAGAGTTGCTCTTAAGAACTATTGAGTATTTTTTATTTGAGCATCTATCAAGTTTATCCTTTCTAATGCTTGACTTTTTAGAGAAGGATGCAAGGTGACTCAACTCATTTGAGCCAAGTTCCTATTTGAAGGCACATTTACCGATGGCTGGGATTTCTGTTCCTTGGCTACTTCCTAACTCACCAGATATTTTTGTGCATAGCAAGTCCATAAGTAGATCAGGCTCCTTGCAATCTGCCCCAAACATGGATATCACTTTACAGACTGCAAACATGGATATCACTTTACAGACTGCAGAGGCCAATAGATCTTTGTGACATGTGCAATCTTTCTCTTTTCACCTCCTGTACAGATCCTTTCACTAACAGCCTTATGTGCTTTAGCATCCAGAAGGGATTTTCCAAAAGGGAACTTATTTAGCATTGCTGACTATGAGGACTAAAGACAACAAGTTCCTAAAAGAAATCAAAGCCAAGACATGGAAGCTACTTAAATGTCCCTCGACAGAGGAATAGATAAAGAACATGAGGTACATATGTATAATGAAATATCACTCAGCCATTAAAAAGAATGAAATAATGTCATTTACACCAAGGTAGATGGATCCAGAGTTTGTCCTACTGAGTGAAGTAAGCAGACAGAGAAGGAGAAATATTATATGGTATCACTTATATGCAGAAGCTAAAGAATTGATACAAATGAACTTATTTAAGAAGCAGAAGCAGATTCATAGACTTAAAGGATGAACCTATGGTTACCAGAGTGGGAAGAATTGGGGAGGGACATTGGGGAGTTCAGGATTGACATGGATCAGTTCAGTTCAGTCACTCAGTCATGTCCGACTCTTTGCGACCCCATGAATTGCAGCACACCAGGCCTCCCTGTCCATCACCAACTCCCAAAGTTCACCCAGACCCACGCCCATGGAGTCAGTGATGCCATCCAGCCATCTCATCCTCTGTCATCCCCTTCTCCTCCTGCCCCCAATCCCTCCCAGCATCAGAGTCTTTTCCAATGAGTCAACTCTTCGCATAAGGTGGCAAAGTACTGGAGTTTCAGCTTCAGCATCATTCCTTCCAAAGAAATCCCAGGGCCGATCTCCTTCAGAATGGACAGGTTGGATCTCCTTGCAGTCCAAGGGACTCTCAAGCGTCTTCTCCAACACCACAGTTCAAAAGCATCAATTCTTCGGCACTCAGCCTTCTTCACAGTCCAACTCTCACATCCATACATGACTACTGGAAAAACCATAGCCTTGACTAGATGGATCTTAGCCAGCAAAGTAATGTCTCTACTTTTGAATATACTATCTAGGTTGGTCATAACTTTTCTTCCAAGGCGTAAGCGCCTTTTAATTTCATGGCTGCAGTCACCATCTGCCGTGATTTTGGAGCCCAGAAAAATAAAGTCTGACACTGTTTCCACTGTTTCCCTGTCTATTTCCCATGAAGTGATGGGACTGGATGCCATGATCTTCGTTTTCTGAATGTTAAGCTTTAAGCCAACTTTTTCACTCTCTGCTGTATTTGGAATGGATGGCCAACAGGGACCTACTATGTAGCACAGGAAACTCTGCTCAGTATTATGTGGCAGCCTCAATAGGAGGGGAGTTTGAGAAAGAATGGATGCACGTATGTGTGTGGCTGAAATACTTTGTGCACACCTGATATTAGCTTAGCCTTGTTAATTAAGTATATTCCAATATAAAATAAAAAGTTAAAGAAAAATCAAATATCTATTTTCAGATAAGGAGACTGTGGGTGAGAATGAGGTGCAGCTGGAGAGAAAAGACAGCAGAAAGAGTATGTAACCACTCCAATTGCATTCCTCTGATTATCCACAGTAGGTACCTGGGTTAGTGTTCCTATAGTTTGCAGTCCTGACAATCAAGCTCACCTGTATTTGCATATGGATTCCCCAAAGAGTATTAGCTCTCTCTAAATAATACAACAAAGTATCCTATAATCTTTTATCTAAGCTTCAGACTGTTTACTTTCATAAAAGCCCAGAGTTCCTAATAAAATCTGGTTAGCACTGTGTAGATTAGGCATCAGTGCTGATTGTTTTTCGTATTAACAAAACAAAAGATAAACTAAACTAAAAGCCACAGGTTACCAGCAGCTGCGCTGTAAGAAACTAAGATGGAAAAATAAGTTTTCTCCTCCCCAGGGGTCAGCTTTACCTCATTTCTTTTACTAGATTTCTGCCTGGATCTCATGATTATCCCTACCTCTGCTTTCCAAAATTTGATCTGACTCATGTTCACAGGTCCCTTGTTTCACCTAAAATACAGGTGATATGAGTTACCATAGTTCAATGCTATATGAATTTGGAGCTGGCTTGATTCCTCAGTTCCCCAAAGGCCAGTCTATCTTTGGGAAACAGTCTGTGGTTCTCCAGGAAAGCAAACATAGAGATACTATATGATCCACCAGTTCCACTCCTAAGTTATACCCAAACGAATTGAAAACACAATTCCACAAAATAGCTTGTTCACAAATGATCATAGAAACATTATTCATAATAACCAAAAAGTGGAAATATCTCAAATGTTCATCAACTAATGAATAAGAAAAAATGTATTAATATATCTGTACCTTGGAATAAAATCATAGCAAGAAAGGATGAAGTACTGGTATATGTAACAGCATGGTTGAATCTTGAAAAAAATATTATTATGAAAAAATCCCAATCACAAAAGACTATTTTTTGAATGATTCCACTTATATAAATTATCTTGGCTAGACATATATAGAGACAGGAAATAGAATAATGTTATGTAAGGGCCTAGAGTTATTTCACCACTGATCTCCAGTAGCATATTGGACACCTAATGACCTGGGGAGTTTCTCTTTTGCTATCCTATCATTTTGCCTTTTCATACTGTTCATGGGGTTCTCAAGGCAAGAATACTGAAGTGGCTTGCCATTCCCTTCTTTCTGTCAGACCTCTCCACCATGACCCTCCCATCTTGGGTTGCCCTGCAGGCATGGCTTGGTTTCATTGAGTTAGACAAGGGTGTGGTCCTAGTGTGATTAGATTGACTAGTTTTCTGTGAGTATGGTTTCAGTGTGTCTGCCCTCTGATTCCCTCTTGCAACACCTACCATCTTACTTGGGTTTCTCTTACGTTGGGCGTGGGGTATCTCTTCACGACTGCTCCAGCAGAGCCACTGCACCTTACCTTTGATGAGGGGTATCTCCTTACCGCCACCGTTCCTGACCTTCAACGTAGGATAGCTCCTCTAGGCCCTCCTGTGCTTGCCCAGCCACCACTCCTCAGGTTGCTCCTCCAGGCCGCCGGCCCTGGCCTCAGGCGTGGGTGGCTCATCTCAGCTGACGCTCCTGGCCTCGGGGGCGATGTGGCTTCTCCCTGCGACTCGGTCATAGTTAGTTCTAATTCATGCTCAAGTATGAGCAGTGGCCACAGGACTGGAAAAGGTCAGTTTTCATTCCAATCCCAAAGAAAGGCAATGCCAAAGAATGCTCAAACTACCACACAATTGCACTCATCTCACATGCTAGTAAAGTAATGCTCAAAATTCTCCAAGCCAGACTTCAGCATTATGTGAACCGTGAACTCCCTGATGTTCAAGCTGGTTTGAGAAAAGGCAGAGGAACCAGAGATCAAATTGCCAACATCCGCTGGATCATGGAAAAAGCAAGAGAGTTCCAGAAAAACATCTATTTCTGCTTTATTGACTATGCCAAAGCCTTTGACTGTGTGGATCACAGTAAACTGTGGAAAATTCTGAAAGAGATGGGAATACCAGACCACCTGACCTGCCTCTTGAGAAATCTGTATGCAGGTCAGGAAGCAACAGTTAGAACTGGACATGGAACAACAGACTGGTTCCAAATAGGAAAAGGAGTATCACCGTTCCTGACCTTCAACGTAGGATAGCTCCTCTAGGCCCTCCTGTGCCTGCCCAGCCACCACTCCTTGGGTTGCTTAATAAAGCATCTAAAATACAGTGGTTTAAAAAATAAGTTTTATTTCTCAAGATTCTATCAGTCAAAATTCAAGCAGGAATCAGTCAGGGTGACTCTTTTCTATTATGTATAAATGGTATCAGCTGAGAATGCTCAGCTAGCACTGAAGGATCCAAGACGGCCTCACTCATACACCTGAGAGTTTGGTGCTGAGAGTCAACCTGGGTCCATTGTTTCTATTCCAAATGGCCTCTCACTTTTCACTTAGTCTCTTATTCCTTGTGGAAAGATCCATATTAGGACTTAATACAGATCCCAATATATTGGACTTTGAACATAGGAAATAGTTCTATAAGACTTTAGCAGGTCTTAAAGATATGAGTATATTTACACCTAAGAAAGACATAAGCTGTGGCCAGAAAATAGAGTGTGAAAAAAAAAAGTGTTTGCAAAGATGGTCATGAACATGCATGCATGCTGCTTCTCCCATGCTGAATTTGGGCTCACCTGTGACTTGCCTTGACTAACAGAATGTGGCAGCAGGAATTCAGTGCCAGTTTGCATCCTGCTACTTTAGAGACCTGGCACCTTTTGTTATGGCTGTCCTAGGGTCCAACTAACAAGGAAAGAAGAAAGATTAGGATATTAAGTGATGATGAAACATTTTCAGGAGACAGAAAAACAGAGAGAGATCTAACCAGCCCTTGGCCAGTCTGGGCACTCTTAGCCTAGGTGCCATGCAAGTAAAACCATCTTAGACATTCCAGCCCCAGTGAATGTAGCCACCTGAGTGACCCAGCTAACACCACATAGAGAGGATATGACCTATACCCAATGAATTCTGACCTTCCTTACAACCCACAGAATTGTGAGCAATTAAATTGTTTTTTTAAAACACTCAGTTTTGGGTGCTTTGTTAGGATGCAGTAGCTAAATGAAATAGACAATACTGGAAAAGGTCAGTTTCATTCCAATCCCAAAGAAAGGCAATGCCAAAGAATGCTCCAACTACTGCACAATTGCACTCATCTCACATGCTAGTAAAGTAATGCTCAAAATTCTCCAAGCCAGGCTTCAGCAATATATGAACCGTGAACTTTCAGATTTTCAAGCTGGTTTTAGAAAAGGCAGAGGAACCAGAGATCAAATTGCCAACATTCACTGGATCATCGAAAATCCAAGAGAGTTCCAGAAAAACATCTATTTTTGCTTTATTGACTATGCCAAAGCCTTTGACTGTGTGGATCACATTAAACTGTGGAAAATTCTGAAAGAGATGGGAATACCAGACCACCTGACCTGCCCCTTGAGAAATCTGTATGCAGGTCAGGAAGCAACAGTTAGAACTGGACATGGAAAAACAGACTGGTTCCAAATAGGAAAAGGAGTACATTAAGGCTGTATATTGTCACTGTGCTTGTTTAACTTATATGCAGAGTATAGCATGAGAAACGCTGGGCTGGAGAAAGCACAAGCTGGAATCATGATTGCCAGCAGAAATATCAATATCAGAATCCATTGTTTCCCCATCTATTTTCATGAAGTATTGGGACCAGATGCCATGATCTGAGCTTTTTGAATGTTGAGTTTTAAGCCAACTTTTTTACTCTCCTCTTTCACTTTCATCAAGAGGCTTTTTAGTTCCTCTTCGCTTTCTGCCATAAGGGTGGTGTCATCTGCATATCTGAGGTTATTAATATTTCTCCCTGCAATCTTGATTCTAGCTTGTGCTTCATCCAGCCTGGCATTTCACATGATGTATTCTGCATAAAAGTTAAATAAGAAGGATGACAACATTCAGGCTTGACATGCTCCTTTCCCAATTTGGAAACAGTCTATTGTTCCATGTTTAGTTCTAACTCTTTCTTCTTGACCTGCATACAGATTTCTCAGGAGGCAGGTAAGGTGGTCTTATTGTGGACTTGTGACACACACAGTCAAAGGCTTTGTCATAGTCAGTCAAACAGAAGTAGATGTTTTTCTAGATTCTCGTGCTTTTTCTGTGATCCAGTGGATGTTGGCACATTAATCTCTGGTTCCTCTGCCTTTTCTAAATACAGCTTGAACATCTGAAAGTTCTTCATTTACGTACTGTAGAAGCCTCACTTGGAGAATTTTGAGATTACTTTGCTAGCATGTGAGATGAGTGCAATTGTGCAGTAGTTTGAACATTCTTTGGCATTGCCCTTCTTTCAGGCTGGAATGAAAACGGACCTTTTCCAGTCCTGTGGCCACTGCTGAGTTTTCCAATTTGCTCGCATATTGAGTGCAGCACTTTCACAGCATCATCTCTTTGAATTTGAAATAGCTCAACTGAAATTCCATCACCTCCACTAGCTTTGTTTGCAGTGATGCTTCCTAAGCCCCGCTTGACTTCCCATTCCAGGATGTCTGGCTCTAAGTGCATGATCACACCATCGTGGCTATCTGGGTCATGAAGATCTTTTTTGTATAGTTCTTCATGTATTCTTGCCACCTCTTCTTAATATCTTCTGCTTCTGTTAGGTCCATACTGTTTCTGTACTTTATTGTGCCTATCTTTGCATGAAATATTCCCTTGGAATCCTTAATTTTCTTTAAGAATCTCTAGTCTTTCCTATTCTATTGTTTCCCTCTATTTCTTTGCATTGATCACTTAATATCCTTAAGCTTTTTACAACTTGCAATTTGTTGTTATTTCTTCCCCCTATTAAATATATTTAGTTACATGTTAAAATATTTTTTGTCTTGAGTACCACAGAATTGAAAGTTTAATTAACCTCAATTATGTGTATTAATTCATTTAATCCTACACTATGGAAGAAGCTGTTGTTATTATCTGTATTTTATAACTGAGAAGACCAAGGCAGAAAAAAATTAAGGTCACAGAGATAGCAGTGGTTGAACCTGGATTTGAACCCGATCAGGTTGGATTCTGAGACTGTCTCTTACTCACTGATTCTCCACCTTACTGAGGATGAATAAGGCCCAGCCCATGTCCTCAAGGAGTTTACAATTCAACAGTAAACATTATAATGCCATGGGCTTCCCTGGTAGCTCAGCTAGTAAGGAACCCACCTATGAGGGAGGAGACCCTGGTTTGATTACTGGATCAGGAAGATCCCCTTGAGAAAGGAATGGCAAACCACTCTGGTATTCTTGCATGGAGGATCCCCATGGACAGAGGAGCCTGGTAGGCTACAGTCCATGGGGTCGCAAAGAGTTGGACACAACTGAGCAACTAAGCACAGCATATAATAATCACAGTATAGTATGGCATGTCCCATACTACATAAGGTACAGGATTAAAAGGAGAAATTAAATTTCTAGGCAGGTAGAGTAGGCTTCACAAAGAAAGTGACACCAACTAGGTTATAATAAACACAGTTTATATGTGAAATCTGAAGTCTTTGAAAATGCATTAACCCTCCCACCAAAACAGGAATGATGGTGCTGATGAAGAGACCTCATTGGTACCAAGAGAACTCATAAGGTAATGATACAAATCTGATACAAAATTGAAATTAGACTGTCTTTTGCTAGTCCTTACATAGTTTTTCATTCAGTGTTCTATATATTATAGCCCAAATTTGGCTATTAAAAATTAAAATTATGTGGGTTTTTTTTATTTTTTTTTTCTAACACCAAAAACATTTTGCATTGGGGTATAGCCAGTTAACAATTTTGTGGTAATTTCAGATGAACAGCAAAGGGGCTCAGCCATATGTATACAGGTATCCATTCTCCCCCAAGCCCCTCTCCCATCCAGGCTGGCACATAACATTGAGCAGAGTTCCATGTGCTATACAACAGGTCTTTGTTGGTTATCCATTTTAAGTATAGCAGTGTGTTCATTACCTTCCCCAAATCCCAAAATATCCCTTCCCCTCCAGTGACCACAATTTCATTTTCTAAATCTGTGAATCTCTTTCTTTTTATAAGTTCATTTGTATAATTTTCTTTTAGATTCCATGTATAAGGAGTTTCATATCTCCATCTGACTTACTTCACTCAGTATTGAAAGGTTATTGCTGAGCCATGAAAGACCGTGGATTCTTGGCCTCTGGAGGAGAGGAATTCAATCTGGGGCCCAGTGACAAGACTTGATCACTCAGAACTTTTGTGTAATAAAGTTTTATTAAAGTATAAAAGAGATGGAGAAAGCTTCTGACATAGACATCAAAAGGGGGCAGAAAGAGTGACCCCCTGCTAGTCTTTAGCCAGATGCTATCAGTCTGCTATTTAGAGAAAGGAAATGTCTCAAAGCTCAGAGACTGGCACCAAGCCCCTCACCCACAACATGCATTTTGAGATAACATTGGCACAAGGTGAGTTGTCCCGGGCCATAAAATGATTGATATGAATCTTGAAGAAAAGCAGGTTTCCAAGCAAAGTCACAGTCTCATTAACATAACTTAGGAGAATATAGCTAAGAAAACATACTGGTTTCTTAAGTCGGTTCTGAGTCTTAGACAGAACCAACTTGAAGAAAGACAGAGTCTAGGGTAAATACATAATTCATTAACATAAGTTAAGAAAAATATTTACATAAGAAAAACTGCATTGGTTAGCTCAAGGTTTGAGGAGTTCCATCTGAACTTAATTTTTCTCAAACCTTGAGTTAACCAATGCAGTTTTTCTTATGTAAATATTAAAAAATTAAATATTCTGTGGCAACACAGAATTTTAAAGGAAACCTCCTTTTAATTTTGTATCAGTCAGTTCAGCCGCTCAGTCGTGTCTGACTCCTTGCAACCTCATGGACTGCAGCATGCCATGCTTCCCTGTCCATCACCAATTCCCGGAGCCTAATTAAATACATGTCCATAGTGTCGATGATGCCATCCAACCATCTCATCCTCTGTCGTCCCCTTCTCCTCCTGCCTTCAATCTTTCCCAGCATCAGGGTCTTTTCCAATGAGTCAGTTCTTTGCATCAAGTGGACAAAGTATTGGAGTTTCAGCTTCAGCATCAGTCCTTCCAATGAACACCCAGGACTGATCTCCTTTAGGATGGACTGGTTGGATCTCCTTGCAGTCCAAGGGACTTTCAAGAGTCTTCTCCAGCACCACATTCAAAAGCATCGATCCTTCAGCACTCAGCTTTCTTTATGGTCCAACTCTCACATCCATACATGACTACTGGAAAAACCATAGTTTTGACTTGATGGACCTTTGTTGGCAAAGTAATGTCTCTGCTTTTGAATATGCTGTCTAGGTTTTTCATAGCTTTTCTTCCAAGGAGCAAGCATCTTTTAATTTCATGGCTTCAGTCACCATCTGCAATGATTTTGGAACCCGAGACAATAAAGTCTGTCACTGTTTCCATTGTTTCCCCATCTATTTGCCATGAAGTAATGGAACCAGATGCCATGATCTTAGTTTTCTAAATGTCGAGTTTTAAGCCAACTTTTTCACTCTCCTCTTTTACTTTCATCAAGAGGCTCTTTATTTCTCCTTTGCTTTCTGCCATAAGGGTGGTGTCATCTGCATTTTTGAGGTTATTGATATTTTTCCCAGCAATCTTGATTCCAGCTTGTGCTTCATCCAGCCCAGCATTAATTTTGTATAGAGAAGAGAAAAAAGTATGACACTTATAATTTGTTTCCTCCTGCCACTTAAGAGAGAGATAAAAACATCTGACCACTTGCAGCCTATTTCCTCCATTTAGAGGCCCCTGGCCTTCCTGCCTGTTACCCTTTCAGTATGACACTCTCTAGGTCCACCCATGTTGCTTCAAATGGCATTATTTCATTCTTTTTAATGGCTGAGTGATACCTCATTGTGCATATATATATACCACATCTTCTTTATCTCTTCCTCTGTCAATGAACATTTAGGTTGTTTCCATGTCTTGGCTATTATAAACAGTGGTGCAATGAACATTGGGGTGTGTGTATCTTTTTGGGTCATGGTTTTTTCTGGATATATGCTCAGGAGTGGGATTGCAGGGTCATATGGTAGCTCTATTTTTTAATTTTTTAAGAAACCTCCATACTGTTCTCCATAGTGGGTGTACCAAAATACATTCCTACCAACAGTCCAGGTGAGTTCCCTTCTCTCCACACCCTCTCCAGCTTTTGTTGTTTGTAGATTTTTTGATGATAGCCATTCTGACTGGCATGAGGTGGTATCTCTTTGTAGTTTTAATTTGCATTTCTCTAATAACTAGTGGTGCTGAACATCTTTTCATGTGTCTATTAGCCATCTGTATGTCCTTTTTGAAGAAATGTCTATTCAGGTCTTCTGCCCATTTTGTGAGTGGGTTGTTTGTTTTGATGCTATTAAGTTGTTTATAACACTCTCTGACATAAATCATAGCAACATCTTTTTTGATTCATCTCCCAGAATAATGGAAATAAAAGCAAAAATAAACAAATGAGACCTACTTAAACTCAAAAGCTTTTGCACAGCAAAGCAAACAATAAACAAAACAAAAAGACAACCCACAGGGTGGGAGAAAATAATTGCAAATGATGTGACCAATAAGTGATTAGTCTCCAAAATTTACAAAAATAATGTTTAACAAGTTTTATCAGTAGCTACAGAAGTGGGAACTGGCTTATATGCTAAGCAATTCACCTTAGAGTAATTTTCATGCTACAATAAGCAAACTAGATATTTTGCCTGAAAGTGGCAGGAAGTGAGCTCTATGTTTTCATGATTGAAGGTGACATGTGAAATAGAATTAATTTAATAAATAAATATGATGGGAGAGAAATAAAAATAGAGTTTATTAAGGAAAACACTATCATTCAATCAATTTAATGAGTGTCTTCATTAAATTCATATATTATTTCCTATGAAAAGTTTTGAGACTAGCAAATCACACAGATTGAAATTTTAATTTTTGAATCAGCATTGAGCAAAGACCAAATACCCATGTTAATCAATTAGATTGAGTTGTTTTGGCTTAATGGTCTGGCAATAAATAAATTGCTTCTTTTACAAGACTAGTTCATTTGTAAGAAGATGGCATTAAGGGACTTCCCTGGTGGTCCTGTAGTTGAGAATCTGCCTGCCGATGCAGGGGACAGGGTCCAGTCCCTGATCAGGGAACTAAGATCCTACATGCCAAAGGACATTTAACCCCCTGCACCACAACTACTGAGTCCACAACTGCAACTACTGAAGCCTGCATGCGCTAGAGCCCATGATCCACAAGAGAAGCCACAGCAATGAGAAGACTATACACCACAGCTAGAGAGAAGTCCATACTTAGTGCAACTAGAGAAAGCCTGTGCACAGCAAAAAAGACCCAGCATAGACAAAAGGGTAACTTCAAATAACTGATGAAAACAAACTGAAAAAAAAAAAATAGATAAGATCCAAAGAAAAATGAGAAAAGACCCAACAGAATCGGAGCAGAGAAAGTTCTTGCCTGAGAGAACACTGATGTTTCCTTCTCCTGAGGATTGCCCTTACCCCAGTCCCACCCAGCCAATCTTAACTCATCCATCAAATCCCAGCTCCAAAGCTGTATTCTGCTGATCATTTCCTGATTTCTTCCTTCTTTTCAGCCCTTTTCAAATAGCAGATAGTATTGTTATCTTTCATTCTCGTAAATTTTTTTTTTTAACTTATCAGCTCCACCTAAATCACAATGATCTATGCCTAGAGGGTGCTTTCAGTTCAGTTTAGTTCATTTCAGTCGCTCAGTTGGGTCCAACTCTCTGTGATCCCATGGACTGCAACACACCAGGCTTCCCTGTCCATCACCAACTCACAGAGCTTGTTCAAACTCATGCCCATCCAGTCAGTGATGCCATCCAACCACCTCATCCTCTGTTATCCCCTTCTCCTCCTGCCTTCAATATTTCCCAGCATCATGGTCTTTTCCAATGAGTCAGTTCTTTATCAGGTGGCTAAGGGATTTGGAGTTTCAGCTTCAACATCAGTCTTTCCAATGAATATTCAGGACTGATTTCCTTTAGGGTAGACTTGTGTGATCTCCTTGCAGTCCAAGAGACTCTCAAGAGTCTCCTCCAACACCACAGTTCAAAAGCATCAATCCTTCAGCACTCAACTTTCTTTATGGTCCAACTCTCACATCCATACATGCCTACTGGAAAACCATAGCTTTGACTAGACGGACCTTTGTTGGTAAAGTAAAATCTCTGCTTTTTAATATGCTGCCTATTTTTTCATAGCTTTCTTCCAAGGAGCAAGTGTCTTTTAATTTCATGGCTTCAGTCACCATCTGCAGTGATTTTAGAGCCCAAGAAAATCAAGGCTGTCAGCATTTCCATTAGTTCCCCCATCAACTTGCTGTGAAGTGTGAAGTGATGGGAGCATATGCCATGATTTTAGCTTTTTGAATGTTAGGTTTTAAGTCCTCTTTCACTTTCATGAAGAGCCTCTTTAGTTCCTCTTCATTTTCTGCCATAAGGGTGGTGTCATCTGCACATCTGAGGTTACTGATATTTCTCCCAGCAGTCTTGATTACAATTTATGGTTCATCCAGCCTGGCATTTCCCATAAAAGTTAAATAAACAAAGTGACAATATAAAGCCTTGACATACTCATTCCCAATTTGGAACTAGTCTGTTGTTCCATATCTGATTCTAACTGTTGCTTCTTGACCTGCATAAAGATTTCTCAGGAGTCAGGTCAGGTGGTCTGGTGCTCCCATCTCATGAAAAATTTTCCACAGTTTGTTGTGATCCATAAAATGAAACGCTTTGGCATAATCAATAAAGCAGAAGTAGATGTTTTTCTGGAATTCACTTGCATTTTCTATGATCCAGTGGATGTTGGCAACTTGATCTCTGGTTCCTCTGCCTTTTCTAAATATAGCTTGAACATCTGGAAGTTCTCAGTTCATGTACAATGGAAGCTTCACTTGGAGAATTTTGAGATTACTTTACTAGTGTGTGAGATGAGTGCCATGATCTTAGTTTTCTGAATGTTGAGCTTTAAGCCAACTTTTTCACTCTTCTCTTTCACTTTCATCAAGAGGCTTTTTAGTTCCTCTTCACTTTCTGCCATAAGGGTAGTGTCATCTGCCTATCTGAGGTTATTGATATTTCTCCTGGCAATCTTGATTCCAGCTTGTGCTTCTTCCAGCCCAGCATTTCTCATGATGTACTCTGCGTTTAAGTTAAATAAGCAGTGTGACAATATACAGCCTTGACATCCTCCTTTTCCTATTTGGAACCAGTCGTTGTTCCATGTCCAGTTCTAACTGTTGCTTCCTGACCTGCATCCAAATTTCTCAAGAGGCAGGTCAGGTGATGTGGTATTCCCATCTCTTTCACAATTTTCTACAGTTTATTGTAATGCACACAGTGAAAGGCTTTGGCATAGTCAGTAAAGCAGAAATAGATGTTTTTCTGGAACTCTCTTGCTTTTTCAAAGTGAAGAGGAACTAAAAAGTCTCTTGATGAAAGTGTAAGAGGAGAGTGAAAAAGTTGGCTGAAAGCTCAACATTCAGAAAACTAAGATCATGGCATCTGGTCCCATCACTTCATGGCAAATAGATGGGGAAACAGTGGAAACAGTGTCAGACTTTATTTTGGGGGCTCCAAAATCACTGCAGATGGTGACTGAAGCCATGAAATTAAAAGATGCTTGCTCCTTGGAAGGAGAGTTATGACCAATCTAGACAGCATATTAAAAAGCAGAGATATTATTTTGCCAACAAAGGTCCATCTAGTCAAGGGTTTCCAGTGATCATATATGGATGTGAGAGTTGGACTGTGAAGAAAGCTGAGCACTGAAGAATTGATGCTTTTGACCTGTGGTGTTGGAGAAGACTCTTGAGAGTCCCTGGGACTGCAAGGAGGTCCAACCAGTCCATCCTAAAGGAGATCAGTCCTGGGTATTCATTGGAAGGACTGATGCTGAAGCTGAAACTCCAATACTTCACCTCAAGTGAAGAGTTGACTCATTGGAAAAGACCCTGATGCTGGGAGGTGTTGGGTGCAGGAGGAGAAGGGGATGACAGGGGATGAGATGGCTGGATGGCATCACTGACTCGATGGACATGAGTTTGAGTGAATTCAACTCGGGAGTTGGTGATGGACAGGGAGGCTGGTGTGCTGCGATTCATGAGGTCACAAAGAGTCAGACACAACTGAGCGACTGAGCTGAGCTACGATGAGTGCAATTGTGCAGTGGTTTGAACGTTATTCGGCATTGCCCGTCTTTGGGATTGGGATGAAAATTGACCTTTTCCAGTCCTGGGCCACTGCTGAGTTTTCCAAAGTTGCTGTCATATTGAGTGCAGCACTTTCACAGCATCATCTTTAGGATTTGAAATAGCTCAACTGGAATTCCATCACCTCTGCTAGCTTTGTTCGGAGTGATGCTTCCTACAGCCCACTTGACTTCACATTCCAGGATGTCTGGCTCTAGGTGAGTGATCATACCATCATGATTATCTGGCTCTTGAAGATCTTTTTTGTACAGTTCTTCTGTGTATTCTTGCCACCTCTTCTTAATATCTTCTGCTTCTTTTAGGTCCATATCATTTCTGTCCTTTATCGAGCCCATCTTTGCATGAAATGTTCCCTTGGTATCTCTAATTTTCTTGAAGAGATCTCTAGTCTTGTCCATTCTGTTGTTTCCCTCTATTTCTTTGCATTGATCACTGAGGAAGGCTTTCTTATCTCTCCTTGCTATTCTTTGGAACTCTGCATTCAAGTAGGTATATCTTTCCTTTTCCCCTTTGCCTTTCACTTCTCTTCTTTCCAAAACTATTTGTAAAGCCTCCTCAGGCAACCATTTTACCTTTCTTCATTTCATTTTCTTGGGGATGGTCTTGATCACTGTCTCCTGTACAATGTAATGAACTTCTGTCCATAGTTCTTCTGCACTCTGTCTATCAGATCTAATCAGAGTGAATTTGCAAGCATACTAAGTTTCTTCATTTGTATCCTACTCTTTGTGACCCTATGGGCCATAGCCCACCAGGCTCTTGTGTCCAGGGGATTTTCCAGGCAAGAATACTACAGTGGGTTGCCATACCCTTCTCCAGGGGATCTTCCTTACCCAGAGATTGAACCCATATATCTTATGTCTCCTGCATTGGCAGACAGGTTCTTTACCACTAGCACCACCTGAGAAGTTCAAAGAAAGAATTTAAAAGAATTTAAACTTTCAAGGCCATGGTTTTTACAGTGGTCATGTATGGATGTGACAGTTGGACTATTAAGAAAACTGAGCACAGAAGAATTGATGCTCTTGAACTGTGGTGTTGGAGAAGCTCTTGAGAGTCCCTTGGACTGCAAGGAGGTCCAACTAGTCCATTCTAAAGGAGATCAGTCCTGGATGTTCATTGGAAGGACTGATGCTGAAGCTTAAACTCCAATACTTTGGACACCTGATGCAAAGAGCTGACTCATTTGAAGAGACCCTGATGCTGGAAAAGATTGAAGTCAGGAGGACAAGGGGATGACAGAGGATGAGATGGCTGGATGGCATCACCGACAAAATGGACATGGGTTTGGGTGGACTCCAAGAGTTGGTGATGAACAGGGAGGCCTGGAGTGCTGCATTTCATGGGGTTGCAAGGAGTCAGACATGACTGAGTAACTGAACTGAACTGAAACTTTCAAAAGTTATTATTCTCAGTGACTAGATACAGATTTACATCTATAGTCCCATATGTCAAGGATCTTTGGTTTGTACTACTTCTTTCTGACAACCATGGGGAAATAAAGAAGTGGCATCATAGGCAACCATTTTAATCACTAACAGTGAATGTTACAAACGTCTGGGGTGAATTAGACTACAGGACTGATAAGTGCTTTGTGACGTGACATGAGGGGCTCATATTGAAAGATTATACCCATATTTTGGTCTCTTACGTGTCATAGAAATAGCTAGAAACAGCTAATAGAAATAAATTCTTTACAAATAAATATTGACTACATATGTAACCTTTATAGTGAACAGAGATTTTTTGAAGTAGTCAATTCTTTTTTAATCATTCTCTATTTCCATGAGTTGCTAGACAGAAGTTTTGTTTTTGTTTTTGTTTTTGTTTTGTTTTGTTTTTTTTGGATGTGGGAAGAGTATGGAAGGAGGATGAGAATTCTGGGGAAAGATAAGAGACAGAAGAGGAGAATAATTGGATAGTGACCAGTTGCCAATAGCCTGAAGAACTGGATTTGAGCCTTTTGTGGGGATACATGATTAAGGAGCTATTTTCATGAATGACCTCATGAGTCCCTGAGGGTAAGGAAGGAAAGTTTAAAAAATGTTTAACATTAACAAAATGTTGAGAGAACTGATGAAAGGCCATGCCTGATCCTTACTCTACCATGGGCTCAGTACAGTTTTGAATCCTGGACTCAAAACATTACCAGTGGATAGCCTGGAAGCCATCATTCTCAAGAATATTGTCAAAAGAAGTGGTGTTGAGTCCTCTTAGCAAAAAAACAGGAAAACAAGCAGATTTTTCCAATGCAGATCTTTCACTTTCTTGGTTAGAGTTATTCTTAGTCCTTTTATTCTTCTAGGTGCAATTGTAAATAGGATTGTTTTCTCAGTTTCTTCTCTATTTGTTCATTACTGGTATATAGAAATGCAGCATATTCTATATATTATATTAATTTTGTATCCTGGAAATTTACTAATTTTCTTTTAGTTCTAACAGTGTTTTGGTGGAATCTATAGGGTTTCTCAATATATAGTATCATGTCATCTGCAAACAGTGACTTTTTTCCTTCCTTTCCACATTTCATTTCTTTTTCTTGTCTGATTTCTGTGGTTAGGACTTTCAATACTATTTTCAATAAAAGTGAAAAGAATCTTGTGTAATTTCTGATCTTAGAGGAAAATCTTTCAACTTTTCACCATTAGGTATAATTAGCTGTGATTTTGTCATAAGTCACCTTTATTATGGTGAAGTAGGTTACCTTTATTCTCACTTTGTTAAGAGTATTTATCATGAATGAATGAATTTTTGTCAAATGCTTTTTTTGCACCTTTTGAGGTAATCAAGTGATTTTATCCTTCATTTTTCCCATGTTGATTGATTTTCAGATATTGAACCATCCTTACAATTAACCCTATTTGATAATGATGTATGAGCTTTTTTAAATGTATTGTTGAATCTGGTTTGCCAATTTTCTGTTGCGAATTTTTGCATCAATCTTCATGAGGAATATTGTCCTGTAATTTTCTTTTTTGTGATGGCTTCATCTGGTTTTAGAATAGGGGTAATGATGGCCTCTTAGAATGAGTTTGAAAGTGCTCCCTCCTCTTCAAGTTTTATGACATAGTTTGAGAAAGATAGGTATTAATCTTCTTTAAATGTTTGGTAGAATTCCCCTGTGTGCCTGTCTGGTCCTTCACTTTTATTTGTTAGGTTTTTCTAATTAAGTTTCATTACTGATAATTGTTCTGTTCAAAATTTTCTATTTCTTTCTGAGTCTGTCTTAGTAGATTGTATGTTTCCAGGAGTTTATCATTTTTTTCTAGACTGAGAATCTGAGAAACTTTATGGACTATTTCCCAAATTACACAGATTACTATAGACACAAGAATTTCCCCCCAGATTCCAAGAATTCCAGAAAGTCCCATAATGCCCATTTATTAAATAATTAATGTTTGGGTTAATAATTTATTTTTAGGCAAAAATGGGTTATTAAATGCAATAGAATTGTTTTTTTGTTCAAAATTCATATTTCTGTTATCTCTTTCTCAGTCTCTGATTTAAAAGATGCTTACTCCTTGGAAGAAAATTTATGACCAACCTAGATAGCATATTCAAAAGCAGAGACATTACTTTGCCGACTAAGGTCCGTCTAGTCAAGGCTATGGTTTTTCCTGTGGTCATGTATGGATGTGAGAGTTGGACTGTGAAGAAAGCTGAGTGCCGAAGAATTGATGCTTTTGAACTGTGGTGTTGGAGAAGACTCTTGAGAGTCCCTTGGACTGCAAGGAGATCCAACCAGTCCATTCTGAAGGAGATCGGCCCTTCAGGGATTGGGGGCAGGAAAAGGGGACAACAGAGGATGAGATGGCTGGATGGTGTCACTGACTCCATGGGCGTAGGTCTGGGTGAACTCCGAGAGTTGGTGATGGACAGGGAGGCCTGGCGTGCTGCGATTCACGGGGTCGCAAAGAGTCGGACACGACTGAGTGACTGAACTGAACTGAACTGTAAGGATTATTGATCTTTGGGATCCTTTTGTGGCAGAGACTACTGGTTGTCTATCTAATTTCCATTCTCATTTTCTTTTGATTTTATTCAGAATAGGAATGGATGCAACTAAAAGACTAATTTCCCAGCCTTCTTTGTGGCTAGTTTGGTTGTGTGGCCAGTTTGGTCAATGATGTGTAAACAGAGGTTGTTGAATAAGCCCTTTTTGCCCCTCCATCCTTCATCTTTCTTGCTTTCAGGAAATGTGAGTGTGATAGCTAGAGATCCAAAAGCCATCTGGACATAGATCTCTTTTTAAAAAGAAAATCACATGCTATTGTGGGGAAAAAACAGTAGGTCAAAGAAGGCAAACAGTCCTTGAAGATTTCATGAAGCTGCCTCACCAGCACTAGAATATCTATTTCTGAACTTTTTTACATAAAAGAAGAAATCTTTACATTGTATATCACTATAGTCAGTTGTCTATTACCAATAGCTAAATGAAAATTCCTTTTGTTTTTTTTGCAGTGGTCAACAAAACAGCAATTATGTAACACCCGAACTATTTTATGGCAAAAAAAGGTGGGGAAATTCTTTCTTCATTTAGAAAACCCTGTGAGCTACAGATTTGGGATGACTGCCTCAAGCCCATTGCTACAGGATAGTTCTCACTGAAGCAAAACAGAGTGTAAAGAAACACTCTCCAGGAATGTTAGGCACAGTCCCTTATCAGGTAAAAAATAATGACTGTTCAGTCTTCATAGTTGTCCAAAGGGATGATGAGTATCTCTCTTTGTCCACTTGAGAAAAGATATCTGAGGGATATCTCCCCTTAAGCCACTGATTTATTTTCCTCCTGGGGCTTCTCAGAGCGGAGGCTTTTATACGCAGAATGTTTCTGGTTCTACTTTTCACTTTCAGTAGCTAGAATCTGGAGTCTACCCACCATTTCCATTCATGTTCCACAGGCATTTCACTGTGTTCACAATGGAACCTCCTTCCCTTCCTCTCTATGACCCATTGGATGATACTGAAACCAGAAATCTGGGAATAATCATACATTCCTTCTTCTTCCTCCCACTGGTTTATTTGTAACTGTGGTCCTACCACCTACATTTTTCTTGTGCCCTCTTGCTCTTCCACCCTTTCATCATTTCTCATCTGAACAATATCATTCCCAAATAACTACTGTCTTGCCCCCACTAACTCACATTCCATGTTATAAATATATTAATCTTTTGAAAATAAAAATCCAATCAGTTTAAAATTCAAATCTCCTGATCCATGTCGATGTGTAGCAAAACGAATACAGTATTGTAAAGCAAAACAAACTAAAAAAATAAAAATTAATTAAAAAAAATAATAAAATAAAATTCAAATCTCATAGTAGGAAATCAGAAGCCTATTAGAATCTGGTCCATGATTGCCCCCATAATGCCATCTTTTGCTGCTTCATTCCATGCCCTAGATAGGAGCCAAACCAAACTACCAGCAATTTACTGAATGAGTCACGCTGTATCATATCTCCACAGCTTTCACTAAAAAGCTCTTTTCTTATCTCCCTCACCTGGAAAATTATTATTGATGCTTGAAACTTAATTGAGGCATTATCACCTGCAGGTAGCCTACCTTGATTCTGCCCCTCAAGAAACAATTATGGTATTTGAGAACATAGTTCATCTACCATATGATCAGCTATCCCACTTCTGGGTATTTATCCAAAAAACAAAGATATGGAAACAACCTGAGTGCCCATCAATGAATGAATGAATAAAGATGTGGCATGTGTGATACACACACACATGCACACAAACACACACACACACACACACAATGGAATACTAGTCAGTCACAAAAAATAGATAAAATCTTGCCATTTGTGACAACAGGGTTGGACCTTGAAGGTATTATTCTAAGTGAAATGAAGAAAGACCAATACTGTATGATTTCACTCATGTGGAATATAAAAGACTCTTGGTAATAAACAAATAAAAACAAAATAAATGAACAAATCAAATGAAACAAAGACAAGCACACAGATATACAGAACAGAGTAATGGTTATCAGGGGGGAAGGAGCAGGGCGTGGGAGTGGGATGATAGGTAAAGGGGATCACCAATATGGTGACAGACGAAAAATAATTTTTTGGTGGTGAGCACACTGTGGGGTATTTAAAAATAGAAATATAATGTTGCACACGTGAAACATATAATGTTATAAATCATGTTACCACCATAAAAAACAAATAATTTTAAAAAATTTAAAGAACACAGTTCATGAGTTCAACCCATGGTTCTGTGATCTTTGTCAAGTAATTTAACTTCTCTGTGCCTCAGTTTCTTCATGTGTATATTAGAGATAATTTTTAATAGAGTTATGAGAAAAATTAAAAAGATAATATATATATAAGTGATCTGAACTATTCCTGGAATATGGTAAGCACCCAGTAAATGTGGGCTACTTTTCTTTCTAAGATTGAGTTAAATTCCTTAGTTTTTTGGTCCCAGCCTTCCATGACCTATTCAAATGTGTGAAAGTTGTAGATTGGCTCACATAGTCTTATCCACTTACATTTGGAAAAACTAGAAAGTTAAAAATATAACTCTGACTCTCTCAGCCCTAAGGTTCTGCATGCAAGCTATGCCCTCAGACAAGATTTGAAGAGCAGAAGTCAATCAGAGGTCATCATCTTGGCAGTTGTTGCTAGCAAACATCACCTTGGAAATGACTGCATTTCAAATTCCTGGTATTGAATCTTGAGCTGATTCCCTAAAAGTAGAAGCTATGAGCAGCTATGAGTGCCCATTCTTCAGTTTCCTGGGTGTTCAGAGGTAAAAGTACAATGGCAATAGTGGTAGTGGTTGTAGTCTTGATTTTGACCCAGTCCTTATGAGGCTGCAAGTATGGTAGCTCCCCCATAGGTCAGTTCTTTACTGTTCTGAAGACATTTCTGGAGGCCTAGCCTGAAATCTGTTCCTTCTTCATTCTAAAACTTTTGTAAGAATTTGTCCATTTCTTCAAAGTTGTCCATTTTATTGGCATATAGTCATAAGCTATATATGACAAACCCATAGCAAACATTATCCTCAATGGTGAAAAATTGAAAGCATTTCCCCTAAAGTCAGGAACAAGACAAGGGTGCCCACTCTCACCAGTACTATTCAACATAGTTTTGGAAGTTTTGGCCACAGTGATCAGAGCATAAAAAGAAATAAAAGAATCCAGATTGGAAAAGAAGAAGTAAAATCTCACTGTTTGCAGATGACATGATCCTCTACATAGAAAACCATAAAGACTCCACCAGAAAATTACTAGAGCTAATCAATGAATATAGTAAAGTTGCAGGATATAAAATTAACACACAGAAATCTCTTGCATTTCTATACACTAACAATGAGAAAACAGAAAGAGAAATTAAGGAAACAATTCCATTCACCATTGCAATGAAAAGAATAAAATACGTAGGAATATATCTACCTAAAGAAACAAAACACCTATATATAGAAAACTATAAAACACTGATGAAATAAATCAAAGAGGACACAAATAGACAGAGAAATATACCATGTTCATGGATTGGAAGAATCAATATAGTGAAAATGAGTATAATACCCAAAGCAATCTTTAAAGACTCCACCAGAAAATTACTAGAGCTAATCAATGAATATAGTAAAGTTGCAGGATATAAAATTAACACACAGAAATCTCTTGCATTTCTATACACTAACAATGAGAAAACAGAAAGAGAAATTAAGGAAACAATTCCATTCACCATTGCAATGAAAAGAATAAAATACGTAGGAATATATCTACCTAAAGAAACAAAACACCTATATATAGAAAACTATAAAACACTGATGAAATAAATCAAAGAGGACACAAATAGACAGAGAAATATACCATGTTCATGGATTGGAAGAATCAATATAGTGAAAATGAGTATAATACCCAAAGCAATCTATAGATTCAGTGCAATCCCTATCAAGCTACCAATGGTATTTTTCACAGAACTAGAACAAATAATTTCACAATTTGTATAGAAATACAAGAAGCCTAGAATAGCCAAAGCAATCTTAAGAAGAATGGAACTGGAGAAATCAACCTGCCTGACTTCAAGCTATACTACAAAGCCACAGTCATCAAGACAGTATGGTACTGGCACAAAGACAGAAATATAGATCAATGGAACAAAATAGAAAGCCCAGAGATAAATACAAGCACCTATGGACACCTTATCTTTGACAAAGGAGGCAAGAATATACAATGGAAAAAGATAATCTCTTTAACTAGTAGTGCTGGGGAAACTGGTCAACCACTTGTAAAAGAATGAAACCACTGTAAAAGAATGAAACTAGAACACTTTCTAACACCATACACAAAAATAAACTCAAAATGGATTAAAGATCTAAATGTAAGACCAGAAACTATAAAACTCCTAGAGGGAAACTTAGGCAAAACACTCTCCAACATACATCACAGCAGGATCCTCTATGACCCACCTCCCAGAGTAACGGGAATAAAAGCAAAAATAAGCAAATGGGACCCAATTAAACTTAAAAGCTTCTGCAAAATGAAGGAAACTATAAGCAAGGTGAAAAGACAGCCTTCAGAATGGGAGAAAATAATAGCAAATGAAGCAACTGACAAAGAATTAATATAAAAAATATACAAACATCTCCTGCAGCTCAATTCCAGAAAAATAAATGACCCAGTCAAAAAATGGGCCAAAGAACTAAACATACATTTCTCCAAAGAAGACATACAGATGGCTAACAAACACATGAAAAAATGCTCAACATCACTCATTATCAGAGAAATGCAAATCAAAACCACAATGAGGTACCATCTCATGCTGGTCAAATGGCTGTGATCCAAAAATCTACAAATAGTAAATGCTGGAGAGGGTGTGGAGAAAAGGGAACCCTCTTACACTATTGGTGGGAATGCAAACTAGTACAACCACTATGGAGAACAGCGTGGAGATTCCTTAAAAAACTGGAAATGGAACTGCCATATGACCCAGCAACCCCACTGCTGGGCATACACACCGAGGAAACTAGAATTGAAAGAGACATGTGGACCCCAATGTTCATCGCAGCACTGTTTATAATAGCCACGACATGGAAGCAACCTAGATGTCCATCAGCAGATGAAGGATAAGGAAGCTATGGTACATATACACAATGGAATATTACTCAGCCCTTAAAAAGGGCTCAGTTGAATCAGTTGAACTCATTTGAATCAGTTCTAATGAGATGGATGAAACTGGAGCCTATTATACAGAGGGAAGTAAGCCAGAAAGAAAAACACCAATACAGTATACTAATGTATATTATGGAATTTAGAAAGATGGTAATGATGACCCTACATGCAAAACAGCAAAAGAGACACAGATTTATAGAACAGTCTTTTGAACCCTGTGGGAGAAGGCGAGGGTGGGATGATCTGAGAGAATTGCATTGAAACATGTATATTATCATATGTGTAACAGATCACCAGTCCAAGTCTGATGCATGAGATAGGGTGCTCAGGGCTGGTGCACTGGGATGACCCTGAGGGATGGGATGAGGAGGGAGGTGGGAGGGGGGTTCAGGATGGGGAACACATGTACACCCATGGCTGATTCATGTAAATGTATGGGAAAAACCACTACAATATTGTGAAGTAATTAGCCTCCAATTAAATAAATTTTAAAATAAAGCTTTTGTAAGCACCTAACTCCCTGTATTAAATTCCTTATTGATTCCACTATCTAGGATGGTTTCTTGTCCCCTGCACTGCACCCTAAATAACAATCTAAGAGACACCATTATTGACTTTCATTTCTCCCAATATAAACTCTGCAACCAGTCAGGGTGCTCCCTGTTTTCCTGATACTCCATGCTTTCTTTACCTCCCCACTTTTCTTATATCATTTCTACCCTGTTTACCCTCCTCCCTGGAATCACTACTATAATCCCAAATATTCTATTTGAAACTACATTTTTAGAAAACTCCTTAGTCCATATTCAGTTATAGCTCTAATATAAACAATTTTTACTTTGTAATTTTTGGCAAAAGGAATCCACAAGAGTTAAAAAGGGATTAGGAAAGTTTAGATACACATACAACCTAGCCAAGATTTCACAAGTCATTTCTAGATTTCCATAGAAGTCAAAATGTATCTTGGAGGTCTTCTCAGAACTTTGCATAGCTTTCCAATATCTATTTAATGTCTCTTTCAGTGGGGGAAATTGCTATAGTCCTAAATTCAACATATAAATAGCATTAAGCTAAGCTGTATTATCCTTAGGGAATACAAGATTTTGGATCAAAAGAAGCCATTTTAGACCAAAGTATGTAAGTGCATCAAGATTTAAAATATCTAAGTAATGCTTAATTTCAATACATTTTAATATGTACCTTACCATGTAAGGTAATATATTCATAGTCCTAGGGATTCAGGTCTATGGAATCTACCTGGGGACCATAATTCTGATGACCACATATCTGAAACTAAGGCTTTCCAGCTGGAGTACCTGCTTCTTATAGTAGACCCAGGTGAGGAATAGAGAGTAGCAAACTCTTTATTCACAAGAGTCCGCTTCAAAGCCCAGAAGGATAAAATTTATTTGCTAAATCTTACAATCATCACATAGCAATAAATACATTTTCCTATCCAATACCTATTACCAAAAAATGTGGAAACTAGCTTGTTGTTCAGTCACCCAGTCATGTCTGACTCTTTATGATCCCATGGACTGCAGCACACCAGGCTTCCCTGCCTTTCACCATCTCCCAGAGCTTGCTCAAACTCATGTCTGTTGAGTTTGATCACATGAAAATTATAATTACAAAGTCGATACTCAGGATAAGGCATTATATATGTTTGGTAGTAACTGTGTGACATGAGATTCCAAGTGAGTTTTGTATCCGTATATATGTGTGTGTGTGTGTGTATATATGTATTGGATAGAGTCACTAAACAGGGGGGAAGCAAATTGGACAGCTGGACTTCTGAGGTTTTGTACCAGTTCTATAAACTGACTTAGTGACTTTGAACAAATCATTTAAGAAACTATGGTCTTGGATTTCCTTGATGGTACAGTGGTTAAAAATCTGCCTACCAATGCAAGGGACACATGTTAGATCCCTGGTCCAGGAAGATCCCACATGCTGAGAGACAATTAAGCCCATGTGCCACTACTACTGAGCTACGGTGCTACTGCTGAAGCCCATGCATCTAAAGCCCGTATTCTGCAACAAGAGAAGTCATCACAATGAGAAGCCTGTGAACTGAAACCAAGAGTAGCCCTTGCTCACCACAATTAGTGAAAAGCCCAGGAGCAGCAAAGAAAACCCAGTGCAACCATAAATAAATATTTAAAAAAAAAAAGAAATTCTAGTCTCAATTTTATCATGAAGCTGGATATTTTGTTAGTTTGACATCCAGATAATGAATGTAACTTAAAGTAATTTATATTTATGTAAAGTAAAATGGCAGATAAGCCATAGATCAATTTATTAAAAAATATTTCTTCATAGGAGAGTTATCATTTTTATTATTTAAATTTCTACCATTATCCAAAAGATAAAAGCTAAAAAATGCTGATATGGCTGTAAAAAAATGGGGAAACTTGTGCACTGTGGGTGATAATGTAAATTGGCACAGCCACTATGGAAACTTGTATGGAGTTTCCTCAAAAACTTAGAAATAGAACCACCATATGATCCAACAGTTCCAATCCTAGGTATTGGTCCAAAGGAAATAAAATCATTATCTCAAATATATCTGCACTCCTATGTACATGTCAGCATTATTTGCAATATCTAAGACATGGAAACAGCCTAAATGTCCAACAACAGGTAAATGAATAAACAAAATGTTTATATATATATATATATATATATATATATATATATAAAACATTGGAATATTATTCAACCATAAAAAAGGAGGAAATCCTGCCATTGGCAATAACATGAATAGATTTGCAAGTGTTATGCTAAGTAAAATAACTCAAACAGAGAAAGGCAAATACAGTATAATCTAATTTATATGTAGAATCTAAAAACAAACAAAAGCTCAGAGAACAGATTGATGGTTATCAAAGTAGGGGGGCTGTTGATGGGTGGACAAAATGGGTGAAGGTGGTGAAAAGGTACAAGCTATAAGATAAATAAGTTCTGAGAATGTAATTATTGTACAGCATCAACCCTGAATACTCATTGGAAGAACTGTGCTGAAACTGAAGCTTCAATACTTTGGCCACCTCATGCAAACAGCCAACTCATTGGAAAGGACTCTGATTAAAGGCAAAAGAAGAAAGAAGGCACCAGCAGATGAGATGGTTGGATGGCATCACCAATTCAATGGACATGAACTTGGATGAACTCTGGGATGGTGAAGGACAGGGAGGCCTGGCATACTGCAACCCATGGGTTCGCAAAGAGTGGGACACGACTCAATGACTGAACAAGAACTACAATGGAGACTATAGCTAATACCATACTGTATATTTAAAAGTTGCTAAAATAGTGTATCTTAAAAGTTCTCTTTATAAGTAAAAGAAATGTGTAACTGTATGGTGATGGATGTTCAATAGATTTACTGTGGTGATCATTTCACAATATACACATAAATCAAATCATTATGTTGTACACCTAAGATGAATATAATATTACATGTCAATTATATCTCAATGTTTTAAAATTTATGTGAAGTATTTTTCACTTCTTCGTAGAAAACTCACCAATTTTGTTCTTCAAAAAGAAGTTTACAAAAGAAAAAGTAATTTGCAAGTTTACAAATAGATTCCTTAATAAACAAAATAGAACTTGTTGTATAAAAGTTCAACGTCTCAAGATTCACAAATATCCTAATGCAAAACAGATGGTTATCAAAATTTCTTCCTAAGAAGGCAACTTCTTCCTAAGAATAAATCCTGCAGAAGAGTTTACCAATCCTTTTGTTCCTGTGGTGAATTCTGACACTAATCACTCTTTCTCTTACAACAGTCACAGCAGATTCCCTTTGCTCCAGTTCACAGCATCTATTTCCCAGTGCACAAGTGATTGCACAAAACATATTTTTAGTGAAACACATATAACGTGTGTTTTGGGTACAAGAGGCAATGTCAGCTATTACTTGGACCCAAAACCCAAATAATGTAAACAATGTTTGCTGAACATAGTTTAAAGTGTCTGTATTAACAGAATCTCAGATTTTCCCTGAAAGAGATTCATAGCTTAAAAGCTCTTTCAACCAATTAATCTCAAGCTACCATTTTCCATTACTTGCTTTAATTTCAAACTATCTAAATGCAGTTAATAATTTTGTTTGGTTGAACTATTACAACCCCTTAAAAAGTAGTTTGTGTTTCCCAGTAATTGCTGCTTATATTCAGAGAGATAGAAAAGGACAGGAATTTATGTTGTCTATTCTATTTCCATATGCATATCCATGCTATTTCTTTTATGTCTATTTGAAAATATTTCAAGAAACAGAAATCATCTCTATCTCTTATATCACATAGCATAGTATTCTGCACACTGTGGTTGTGCTATAAATATCATTGATTGAAAACTTTACTAATAAAATTTATGGATCTCAATAGTATAGCGAGGTAGAAAACAATCCAGTTCCACCTAACACTCATTAGTTATTACCCAAAGCCTTATGTTAATTCTTTTCTGTCTGGTTGCCACATTTGTTTAATCAATTTTGTTCAGGTACAATTTACAATTAAATGCACCCATATTAAATATGATGAATTTCAACAAATGCATACACCCAAGCATAATCCACCAGTATAATAAAAAATATGTCTATATGTGTTTGTATACACGTCAATAGGAATACATATATATTACGTGCATGTGTATGTGTAAATCTGGGAGAGAGTATTTTTTATGTAAAATTCTTTTGAGTTTTGGGACCAGTATAGACTCGTGCAACCATCGCCCCAATTGAGATACTAAATAATTTCATTCCTCTAAAAAAATTCCCTCCTCCTACCCCTTCACAGGCTAGTCCTTCCCAGACCCTTAGCCCCTAACAGCCATTGATTTCTTCTCTATCTCTATAGTTTTGCCCTGTCCATAATGTCATTTATTAGTAAATGCAATAGTATAGCATCTAGCGTTCTGAAACTTCTTTCACTAGTATAATGCCTTTGAGATTAATTTGTGTCGTATGTATCAATAGTTTGTTCTTTTTATTCTTAAGCAGCATTCTGTGCCATAGAGTCAGTGATGCTACCTAAACAAATGGCTGACTCAGTGAATAGATGGAAGTACCATACTTTATGCATTGGCCCATTGAGTCACTTGGGTTGTGTTTGGTTCTCAGCAATTATGAATAAATCTGCTGTACTTTTTTGTACAGTTTTGCATGAATATAAGTTTTCATTTCTCTAGGAAAAAAACATGGGAAAGGGGTTGCTGGGCCATACTAAATGTATCAGTTCAGTTCAGTTCAGTCGCTCAGTCGTGTCCAACTCTTTGCGACCCCATGAATCGCAGCATGCCAGGCCTGCCTGTCCATCACCAACTCCCAGAGTTCACTCAAACTCATGTCCATCTAGTTGGTGAAGCCATCCAGCCATCTCATCCTCTATTGTCCCCTTCTCCTCCTGCCCCTAATCCCTGCCAGCATCAGGGTCTTTTCTAATGAGTCAACTCTTCGCATGAGGTGGCCAAAGTATTGGAGTTTCAGCTTTAGCATCAGTCCCTCCAATGAACACCCAGGACTGATCTTCCTTAGGATAGATTGGTTGGACTTCCTTGCAGTCCAAGGGACTCTCAAGAATCTTCTCCAACACCACAGTTCAAAAGCATCAATTCTTCAGCGCTCAGCTTTCTTCACAGTCCAACTCTCACATCCATACATGACCACTGGAAAAACCATAGCCTTGACTAGATGGACCTTTGTTGGCAAAGTAATATTTCTCCTTTTGAATATGCTATCTAGGTTGATCATAACTTTCCTTCCAAGGAGTAAGCGTCTTTTAATTTCATGGCTGCAATCACCATCTGCAGTGATTTTGGAGACCCCAAAATAAAATCTGACACTGTTTCCCCTGTTTCCCCATCTACTTGACAATTTGATCTCTGGTTTCTCTGCCTTTTCTAAAACCAGCTTGAACATCTGGAAGTTCACGGTTCACGTATGTTTACTTTTATAAGTAATTGCCAAATTATTTTCCATGGTGACTGGGATGTTTTGCATTTCCCAGCAGTAATGTAAGAGAGTCCCAATTATGCACGTTCTTAGCAGTGCTTGGTAGTGGTAAGGGGCCTTTTGTTCTGTTTTAGTTTTTTGTTTGTTTCTTTAGTCATTCTGATCAGTGTGTTGTAGAGAAGGAAATGGCAACCCACTCCAGTATTCTTGCTTGGAGAATCTCATGGACTGAGGAGCCTGGTGGGCTGCAGTCCATGGGGTCACAAAGAGTCGGACACGACTGAGTGACTTTACTTACTTACTTACCCTAGTGGCTAATGATGTTGAGCACCTTTTACTTATTCGCTATCTGCATTCAAGTCTTTTGCCCACTTTTTCACAGGGTATTTGTTTTCTCGCCATCAAGTTTTGTGAGTTCTGAATACATTATTTTGTCAGATATAAGATTTGCAAGTGTTTTCTTCCAGTCTGTTCTTTATCATCCTCTTAATAGTGTCTTTTGCAGAGCAAATATTTTTTAACTTTGATGAAGTTCAATTTATCCATTTTTTTGAGAGATCACGCTTTGGTGTTGCCTCTGAAAACTGTTTCCCAAACCCACAGTCAAGAAAGTTTTCTTCTATGTATACTTCTGAAATATTGATAATTTCATGTTTATACCAATGATCTATCTTGAGTTAACTTTAGTGTAAGGTGTGAAATTAGGATATTTTTAAATATGGATATCCACCATTTGTTGGAAAAACTACCCTTTCTTCATTGAATTGCCATTGCACCTTTGTCAAACATCAACTGACTATATATCTGTGCATCTATTTTCTGACTCTATTCTGTTCCATTAATCAATGACTCCATTGTTTCACCAGTATGATTCTATTCTGATTACTGTGGCTTTATCATAAGTCAAAATTAAGTGCTATCATCCTTCTAATTCTTGTTTTTTTCAAAATTCTTCTGCTACAGTTCCTGTGTCTTTACACGTAACTTTTAGAATAATCTCATCTGTATCTACAAAATATCTTTATTGGATTTTTATTTTAATTCATTTAAATCCATATATCAGTTTGAGAAAAATTGGTTTCTTAGGTATATCAAGTCTTCTAATACATGAACATGGTATCTCTTTTCACTCATTTGGGTCTTTCTTTTTACTGTGTTTTTTACCTTTAGTGTATAGATTCTATACATGCTTGTAGTTAGAATTATCCTAAATTATTTTTATGGAACTATTTTAAATTGTATAGGGTATTTTTCAGTTTACAATTAAACAATTGAAACTTGCTAGTGTATAGAGTGCCCAAAATTCTCCAAGCCAGGCTTCAGCAATACGTGAACCATGAACTTCCAGATGTTCAAGCTGGTTTTAGAAAAGGCAGAGGAACCAGAGATCAAATTCACAACATCCACTTGATTATTAAAAAAGCAAGAGAGTTTCAGAAAAACGTCTACTTCTGCTTTATTGACTATGCCAAAGCCTTTGACTGTGTGGATCACAAGAAACTGTGGAAAATTCTGAAAGAGATGGGAATACCAGACCACCTGACCTGCCTCTTGAGAAATCTATATGCAGGTCAGGAAGCAACAGTTAGAACTGGACATGGAACAACAAACTGGTTGCAAATAGGAAAAGGAGGACATCAAGGCTGTATGTTGTCACCTTGCTTATTTAACTTCTATGTAGAGTACATCATGAGAAACACTGGGCTGGAAGAAGCACAAACTGGAATCAAGATTGCCTGGAGAAATTCAGTCAATAACCTCAGATATGCAGATGACACCACCCTTATAGCAGAAGGTGAAGAGGAACTAAAAAGCCTCTTGATGAAAGTGAAAGGGGAGAGTGAAAAAGTTGGCTTAAAGCTCAACATTCAGAAAACTAAGATCACGGCATCTGGTCCCATCACTTCATGGGAAAAAGATGGGAAAAGCGTGGAAAAAGTGTCAGACTTTATTTTGGGGGGCTCCCAAATCACTGCAGATGGTGATTGCAGCCATGAAATTAAGACGTTTACTCCTTGAAAGGAAAGTTATGACCAACCTAGATAGCATATTCAAAAGCAGATATATTACTTTGCCAACAAAGGTCCATCTAGTCAAGGCTATGGTTTTTCCAGTGGTCATGTATGGATGTGAGAGTTGGACTGTGAAGAAAGCTGAGCGCTGAAGAATGATGCTTTTGAAGTGTAGTGTTGGAGAAGACTTTTGAGAGTCCCTTGGACTGCAAGGAGGTCCAACCAGTCTATCCTAAAGGAAATCAGTCCTGGGTGTTCATTGAAAAGACTGATGCTAAAGCTGAAACTCCAATACTTTGGCCACCTCATGAGAATAGTTGACTCACTAGAAAAGACCCTGATGCTGGGAGAGATTGGGGGCAGGGGAGAAGGGGATGACAGTGGATGAGAAGGCTGGATGGACATGAGTTTGAGTGAACTCTGGGAGTTGGTGATGGACAGGGAGGCCTGGCATGCTGTGATTCATGGGGTCTCAAAGAGTCAGATACGACTGAGCGACTGACCTGAACTGAGTGTATAGAAATACTGACTGCCATATATTGTAGTGGAACTTTTTCAAAGGAAACTATAGGATGGTGACTGGAATCAAAACCATTTCACGTGAGGACAGTTGAAGGAATTTCATCAAAGAAATGGATAAATTTGCTTTCCAATAGAAGGCTGAAAGATATGAGATAGATTATCATAGTTGACTTCAAACATTTGAAAAACTATGAGTAACTTTAGGAGTTATACATTTATTTTACAGGGTTAAAGTCAGAAATTAGTGAGAAAGTTGGCATTTCCACTACCTAGCACATTTAAGGTTTAATCTGTTGCAAACTGGAACTCTCCAAGAAAAAAGATCTGTGAATATTTTTTCATAGTGTTTTCTATCAGAAGTCAGCCAAACTAAATAGCCTACTTATTTCTAAGCTTTTAGAAACATGTCCTCTGAGCTTCCTTGGTCTGCATTTTGGTGTCTGGTTAATTTGTGGGAATTCTCAGTCATTGTTGCAAATATTTCTTCTCCTTTCTCTCTTTCTTCTACTCTGATATTTCTATTACACATACATTACACCTTTTGTTGTTGTCCTTGGATATTCTGTTCTGTTTTTTTTTTTTAATTGTTCTTTGTTCTCTTTGCTTTTGTGGTTTTGAGGATTCTATCGATAACTCTCTAGCTCAGAGAATCCTTCAATCTTTGGAAAGATAGTCCCAACCAAAGATGGTTAACACCTTTGCTCACAAGACTTGGAGAAACACTAGAGACTCATGGAGAAATGCCTTGTAAAAGAGAAAGAAGGAAGGACAAAAAGAAGGGAGGGAGGGAGGAAGAAGGAAAAAGAGTCTGGGAGAGAAGAAAGAGAAAAGAAGGGAGAGAGAGATTTTCATACACATTCCAAAGGAAACAAATTACCTCAGAGATAAATGTTGCCTAAATTAAGCTTGTTCATATGCATAAAAGGGCTTCTCTGGTGGCTCAGAATATAAAGAATTCACCTGCAATGCAGGAGAATTGGGTTCGATCCCTGGGTTGGGAAGATCCCCTGGAGAAGGAAATGGCAACCCACTCCAGTATTCTTGCCTGGAGAACCCCTGGACAGAGGAGCCTGGTGGGCTACAGTCCATAGGATTGCAGTCAGACATGACTGAGCAACTAAGCATAGCACATACGCATAAAAAGACTTACTGTTAGACCAGAAAGCAATATTGTACAACTCTATTTGTATATTTGAATGAGAAGAAAATTTAAAGATAATGGGCTATTTGAGGAGATTGCTAGAAATATTTTCATCTTCACCTCCATGAGCCAGTTCCATTTCTGATTATATTATCTCAGATATGTTCCATGATAGGAGTCTCTCTCCATCTCTGATTTTTGCAAAGAATAATAATACAATTGTCCTAAAAGCTTTTGAGATGCAAGCTTGACTCTAAACTGCGTTTATTCTAGAATGTAAGCAAGACTGAGCATATTTTGAGGCCTGATGGAAATAAGACTAAAGAGATCTATTTAGGAAGAAAAATGAATAGAGAATGAAGGAGCTATATATAAGTGGCATATTTTGTCCAGTCAATGGATACGAAGCCAGTGGTATTAGCAGTGACAAGACAACCTTGGCACAAATATTAGTACCACGGAGAAGGCAATGGCACCCCACTCCAGTACTCTTGCCGGAAAATCCATGGATGGAGGAGCCTGGTAGGCTGCGGTCCATGGGTCGCTAAGAGTCGGGCACGACTGAACGACTTCACTTTCCCTTTTCACTTTCATGCATTGGAGAAGGAAATGGCAACCCACTCCAGTGTTCTTGCCTGGTGAATCCGAGGGATGGGGGAGCCTGGTGGGCTGCCATCTACGGGGTCACACAGAGTCGGACACGACTGAAGCAACTTAGCAGCAGTAGCAGCAGCATGCCAATATGGCAGGGCAGTATCAGCATATACTTGCCCCAGAACCAGCAGTGATGACACCCACACTAGGCCTTATCTAAGTATTGCCCAAAGAAGACTCCCCAGCAAAGCAAAGTAAGTGAAGTGAAATGAATGTCACTCAGTTGTGTCTGACTCTTTGCGACTCCATGGATGGACTGTAGCCCTCCAGGCTCCCCTGTCCCTGGGATTCTCCAGGCAAGAATACTGGAGTGGGTTGCCATTTCCTTCTCCAGGGGAGCAAAGTAAAAGAGGAGGCAAATAATAACAGACAACTTCTCACATGTAAGCCACTTTTCGCAGGAATGTCAGAGACAAATGTACATGCAGAGTGAATGGTGGCAGAGCCAGAGAAATGTTTCTTATTTATAATAGCTTTAAATATCCATTTTGCCTCCTAGATTGGAGTAGCCTGAGAAACATGGTTTGCTTACAAAAGAGTGACTTCATTTCTGAACACCAACATCTTTCTTTAAGTTATTCACTGCACATTTTATTCCTATACATTATAAAAGAGAGATATTAAACATTAGATCAAGCTTGTTACTTCTGTTACATTATTTATATCTTTAGTGATTTTTAATACACTTTTAATTTTATTATTTATTTTTGGCTGCACTGGGTCTTTGTTGGTGCCCATGGACTGTCATTAGTTGCCACAGATGGGGGCTTCTCCTCATTGCAGTGTGCAGGTATCTCATTGGGGTGCCTTATCCTGTTGTGGAGCACAGACTGTAGGCATGTGAGCTCAGTAGTTGTAGCACACAGATTTAGTTACTCCAAGCCATGTGAAATCTTCCCTGACCAGGATCGAACCAATGTCCCCTGTGTTGGCAGGCAAAGTCTCATCCACGGTGCCACCAGGGAACAATCTGCTTTATTTTTTAGAGCAGTTTTCCATTCACAGCAAAACTGAGGGGAAGGTACAGAGTTTTCCCATATACCTCCTGCTTCCACACATGCCCAGCCTCCCTCATTATCAACATCCCCACCAGGGTGGTATATTTTTTATAATTGCTGAAGACAGATATCTTTTAAAGACAATTCTAGAATTAACCTTGTGACATCCTTGCTCCCGTCAAGCAAACATTCCTAATTCTTAGATACAGAAACGTATAATTTTATGTGTAACATAGTTTTTAAATCAATGTAAGCACCTATATTAACATATATCAGAAATCTCAAACATAAAACAAATGTATTCACATAGTTAAAATTCTGTCTGCAGCTCCCTCCTCTGTTCACTCTCTTGAAATGCAGTTTCCCTTCTGCCTTTTAAAAATAGGTCATGTGGGCAGTATTGTTTTATTACCAAATTTTCAAGAGATTTTCTCTGGAAAACTCCATCTCTAAAAACTAGCACTTTCCTTTTTGATAACTTAAGCAGCTACAATATCAGGACAAGGAACCCAAATTCAACTGCACAGATTATTTAAATTCCTCTCATGAAAACCTCAGCATCCATTTTAATCACAAGATAGCTTTCAAGCCTGTAATATTTTTTGTTTAAACTGGAAATTGGCCCGTATCACTCAGACACTGTTTTTCTAAGCTGACTGTGTCACAGAACTTGCACGTAGCTCTGCACTTTCTTATGGGATGAATATACCATCAATGGTTGATCCAAAATTTCTCATAGTAACAGTTTAAGGCAATAAGCAAGGATAGTCCTTTGAGAGACTTTTGATTTGGGTATGCTGGTATCCCCACAGCATCAGGGACATGGCTTGTCATCTTGCCATGAGGAAGAAACTCTATCTTGTTCGGTAAAAATACTGATGAGCATATCATTGTTGAGTATTTTTGTGTTGGATGGGGAAACGAGTGTTTAAACTATCTCCCAGATTCCTGCTGCCTTCAGGATAAGGACAAAACCCTTCACGACTGAACTCTTGGTTCTCAAGGACCTTTCTAACTGTAACTCTGGAGGAGAACACTAATTTCTGTCCTGCGAAGCAGAACTACTTGTTCCCAGGACAGTTCTTGGACATTCCAGAACACACTTACAACGTCCTGCTTGACTACCAAAATAGACAATGACCATGTTATGGATAGATTTCACTAAATTCATTTTCTGAGGGCAAACTTACTCCAAAGTTCATGTTAGACACTTCTCTAAACATCAGTATCAGCCAGGGAAAGCTATGTTATGCCAAAGCAGCAAATAATCCTATACTCTAAGTGACTGAAAAAACTTGAGGTTAGCTTTTCTCACTCACAGAATATGTCCACAGCTGGTCAACAAGGAGGGCTTTGTGGGGAATAGTTACCCTCAGGCTGACAACAACCAAGCTGATGGGAAGATCTCATCCAGAACATGCCGGTCACAGTGACAGAGGGAAAAGAGAACAGCACAGCACATCCTGGCTCCCAAATGTCTGCCTGAGAGTGCCACGGGATATTTTTGTTCAATCACTAAGTTGTGTCTGACTTTTTGCGACTCAATGGACTGCAGCTCACCAAGTTTCTCTGTCCTTCACCATCTCCAGAGCTTGCTCAAACTCATGTCCATTGACTCAGTGATGCCATCTAATCATCTCATTCGCTTGTCTCCCCCTTCTCCTTCTGCCTTCAATCTTTCCCAGAATCAGGGTCTTATCCAATGAGTCTGCTCTTTGCATCAGGTGACCAAAGTATTGGGGTTTCAGCTTCAGCATCAGTCCTTCCAACGAATATTCAAGGTTGATTTCCCTTAGAACTGATGGCTTTGATCTCCTTGCTGTCCAAGGGACTCTCAAGAGTCTTCTCCAGCATCACAATTCAAACATCAATTCTTTGGCACAAAGCTTTCTTTATGGTCCAATTCTCACATCCGTACATGACTATTAGAAAAAAACATAGCTTTGTTTATAGGAACTTTGTCAACAAACTTATCTCTCTGCTTTTTAATACACTGTCTAGGTTTGTCATAGCTTTTCTTCTAAAGAGCAAGCATCTTTTAATTTCATGGCTGCAGTCACCATCGGCAGTGATTTTGGAGCCCAAGAAAAGAAAATCTGTCACTGCTCCACTTTTTCCCCTTCTATTTGCCATGAAGTGATGGGACCAAATGCCATGATCTCAGTTTTTAAATGCAGAGTTTCAAGTCAGCTTTTTCACTCTCCACTTTCACCTTCATCAAGCTCTTTATTTCCTCTTCTACCATTAGAATGGTATCATCTGCATATCTGACATCGCTGAAAGCCTGGCATTTATCATGATGTACAGTGCATAGAAGTTAAATAAGCAGAGTGACAACATACAGCCTTGTAGTACTCCTTTCCCAACTTTGAACCAGTCCGTTGTTGCATGTAAGGTTCTAACTGTTGCTTCTTGATCTGCACACTAAGTTCTCAAGAGACAGTTAAGGTGGTCTGGTACTCCCATCTCTTTAAAAAATTTCCACAGTTTGTTGTGATCCACACAGTCAAAGACTTTAGTGTATTCAGTGAAGCAGAAGTAGAGGTTTTTTCGGAACTCCCTTGCTTTCTCCATGATCCAACAAATGTTAGCAATTTGATCTCTTGGTTCCTCTGACTCTTCCAAACCCAGCTTGTACATCTAGAATTTCTTGGTTCACATATTGCTGAAACTGAGCTTCACATATTGCTGAAACTGAGCTTGAAGGATTTGGAGCATAATCTTGCTAACATGTGAAATGAGTGCAGCTGTACAGTAGTTTGAACATTCTTTGACATTGTCCTTCTTTGGAATTGTAATGAAAACCTTTTGCAGTCCTGTAGCCACTGCTGCATTTTCCAAATTTGCTGGCATATTGAGTGCAGCGCTTTCAAAGTATCATCTTTTAGAATTTGAAATAGCTCAATTCAAATTCCATCACCTCCACTAGCTTTGTTCTTAACAGTGCTTCCTAAGGCCAACTAGTTCACACTCCGGTTGTCTGGCTCCAGGTAAGTGGCCACACCATTGTGGTATCCAGGTGATTAAGACCGTTTTGTATAGTTCTATGTATTCTTGCCACCTCTTCTTAATGTCTTCTGCTTCTGTTAGGTTCTTATCATTTCTATGCCCATTGTGCCCATCTTGCATGAACTGTTCCCTTGATATCTCCAATTTTCTTGAAGAGATCACTAGTCTCTCCCATTCTATTGTTTTCCTCTATTTCTTTGCATTGTTCACTTAAAAAGCCTTTCTTATCTCTCCTTGCTATTCTCTAGAACTCTGCATTCAGTTGGGTATATCTTTTCCTTTCTCCCTTGCCTTTCACTCCTCCTCTTTCCTCAGCTATTTGTAAAGCCTCCTCAGACAACCACTTTGTCTTCTTACATTTCTTTTTCTTGAGGATGGTTTTGGTCACCACCTCCTGTACAATGTTGTGAACCTTCATTCATGTTCTTCAGATACTCTGTCTATCAGACCTAATCCCTTGAACCTATTTGTCACTTCCAGTGTATAATCATAAGGGATCTGATGTAGGTCATACCTGAATAGTCTAGTGGTTTTCCCTACTTTCTTCGATTTAAGTCTGAATTTTGCAGTAAGGAACTCATGATCTGAGCCACAGTCAGCTCCAGGTCTTGTTTTTACTGAATATATAGAGCTTCTCCATCCTTGGGTGCAAGGAACATAATCGATCCAATTTCAGTACTAACCATCTGGTGATGACCATGTGTAGAGTCATCTCTTGTGTTGCTGGGAGAGAGTGTTTGCTATGACCAGTGCATTCTCTTAGCAAAACTCTGTTAGCCTTTGCCCTGCTGCATTTGTACTCCAGGGCCAAACTTACCTGTTATTCTGGGTATCTCTTGACGTTTTACTTTGCATTCCAACCCCCTGTGATGAGAAGGACATCTTTTTTTGGTGTTAGTTCTAGAAGGTGTCATAGGTCTTCATAGAATCGGTCATGAAATTGAAATGCTTCTTCATCATCATTGGTTGGAGCATAGACTTGAGTTATGTAATATTGAATAATTTGCCCTGGAAATTAATCAAGATCATAGTTTTTGAGATTGCACCCAAGTACTGCATTTCAGACTCTGTCGTTGACTATGAGGACTACTCCTTTTCTTCCAAGTGATTCTTGCCCACAGTATAGATCTAATGGCCATCTGAATTAAATTCATCCATTACTGTTCATTTTCGTTCCCAGTTGTCAATGTTCAGTCTTGCCGTCTCCTGCCTGACCATGACCAACTTACCTTGATTCATGGGTCTAATATTCCAGGTTCCTATGTGATATTGTTCTTTATAGCATCAGACTTTGCTTTCCTCACCAGATAATATCTACAACTCAACGTCATTTCCGCTTTTGCCCAGGCACTTCATTCTTTCTGGAGCTATTTTTTTTTAGTAATTGCCATCCACTCTTCCCCAGTAACATATTTGGACACCTTCCAACCTGGGGGTAACTCATCTTTCAGTGTCATATCTTTTTGCCTTTTCATAGTGTTCATGGTGTTCTCCAGACAAGAATACTGGAGTAAGTTGCCATTTCCTCCTCCAGTGAACCACGTTTTGTCAGAACTCTTCACTGTGACTCGTCTGTCTTGGGTGACTGCACGACATTGCTCATAGCTTCTTCACTGAGTAATATAAACCCCTTCATCATGACAATGTTGTGATCCAGGAAGAGGAAAATATTCTTAGACAAGAACAAAAGGTTAAGATAATACTTAAAAGTAGTTCATGTTAGTTAATTGCAGTATCCTCCCACATTGCAGTGCTGTGCAGCAAAGATGATAAACACCACCACATACAAATATGCACACACCTCACAAGTATGTTAAATGAAAAAATCTATTCAGAAAACTACATAAAGTTTAAATACAAACAGACTCAAGTGACAAAGAAGAAAAGGGGATTATCTTGTGGAGGATGGAGGTAATATAGACTGATGGGCTGGCTTCTGAGCTGCTTGTAATGTTGGTTTTCAATCTGGGTGTGAGTTTCAGAAAAGTATTCTCTTTGTGAAAATGTATAAGCCATATACTTGTGATATTGCCCTTTTCTATATGGATATTACATTTTATACTTCATTATCTTCATTATACATTAGACTTCAATGAAAAGAAAGGAAAATGTGTCCTCATCCATTGAAACTCAATGAAAAACAGATCCCACTCTCTACAGACATTTCCACCACCCAACTCAGAGAAATTTTCATTTATCCTCTACCCAGGACAAATGAAACTCCCTCAGGAAATAAATAGCACCTGATAAACTTACAAGGAAAAAATTAAAAACATTCAGATATGATCAGTACCAACTGTTGTATTGATAACAGTATATGGTAAACATGTTTCCATTTCCCAAAAATAATACCATAAAAGCCTATTGATCCATGAAAACTAAGTTTACTGGAGTTACTCTGGTAAGGAAAGACACAAACTGGACAGTCTGAGTGATGACTCAGAAGAAGAAAATCAAGACAAGATAAATATAGGGTTTAAGGGCCCAAGCTAGGTGATTTTAAATGAGTCTTGGAGGGCAGGGAACTGGTTGGGATTGGGTAAAGTTTATGACTTAATTGTTTTGGGTTAATGAACACAAAGAAACTAAGTCTTGAAGCTGCTGCTGCTGCTGCTGCTGCTGCTAAGTCGTTTCAGTCGTGTCCGACTCTGTGCGACCCCATAGACGGCAGCCCACCAGGCTCCCCTGTTCCTGGGATTCTCCAGGCAAGAATACTGGAGTGGGTTGCCATTTCCTTCTCCAATGCATGAAAGCAAAAAGTGAAAGGGAAGTCGCTCAGTCGTGTCTGACTCTTCTCAACCCCATGGACCGCAGCCTACCAGGCTCCTCCATCCATAGGATTTTCCAGGCAAGAGTACTGGAGTGGGGTGCCATTGCCTTGTTCTTGATAAATAATCCATTTTCATTTTCATTGCTTTCAATTGTGTCAAATTTATATTCTTGTTGAGAAAGTCTTTGATTAATGTACAGATTATTCTTGTAATAGAAAATTTCATCAATTATTGTTTCTTCCTCCTCTTCTGGATTGTACGACAAGTAAAGAATATGCTTCATTCAAAACTTTAGCTCAGCATAAAATAATTTTTTTCTCTTAAGTAACTGTTATTTTTGAGTCTCTGCTACATGTAGCCAAACCTAACCTTTACAGAAAATCCAATAAAATATTTGCAAACATTATGGGTCAAATTATAAGGCTTGATTGAAAGACATTAAGTCAGACCTCAGTGGTATTTTACAACCCATTTTCTTCTGTACTTTGTTTTTGTCACTCAATGGTTTTTTTACATTTTTCCATTGACAAGTGTTTTTTGGAACCTGTGCCCTAGAGGATATCGCATATGGCCACAGGAGACAAACACAGCGTGTTCCTTGCTTGTATTGAATTAAATTGGACACAACTTGAATGCCCATGAGTAGATTAAAAGATTCAATATTTTAAAGGTTAATTATCTCCAAATTATTCTATAAATACAATAAAATTCCAATTCCAATTCAAAAAGAGTTTTTAGTGCAATTAACAAATTAATTATAATGTACAGGGAAAAGCAAAGGGCCAAGAATAGCCAAGTCAGTGGTATTTTCCTAAAGAAAAGAACAAATTAGGGAGACTTCTCTTTCTAAATATAAAGACATATTATAAATCTTTAGAACTGACACAGTGAATGCTAACTATGAAAGTTACAGTTTTATTAAATGACACAGGAAAGGCAAGAAATAATAACTAGATCCACACATACAGGAAAGTCTAATATTGGCAGAAGAGGCATTGCAGATTAGTCATTAAATAAAGATCTAACAATAATTGCTAATGGGATAAACTGTAACATGTACAGGTGGGGCAGGAAGGTCCCCTGGAGGAGGGCATGGCAATCCACTCCAGTATTCTTGCCTGGAGAATCCCATGGACAGTGGAGCCTGGCACACTACAGTCCATAGGGTCACAAAGAGTCGGACATGACTGAAGCAACTTACTATGCACACACTGGTGGGAAGTCTCAAATTGTAACATGTCATTCCTACTTATTCTATAGATTCATATAATTTTAACTGATTCAACAGGATTACCCAAGTAAATTTTTCTTAAAGAATACATCCATGCACACATACCAATACACACACCAAACTATAAAAATGATTGATAAATTTAGCTCTTTAGAGCTAAATTCTAAATAAACTTTAGAATGTCTTTACAAGAGAAGATAATATAAATAAAATTAGTAAACCAGCCAAAAATTAGAAGAATAGATTTTCAATATACATATAAATGATTGCTATATAAAGTAAACTAAAAAGTCTTATAATCAAAAGTAAAAGATAAACAGTGAATAGAAAAATACAACAAATATGGAAAATTTACAGAAGAAGAACACACAAAAAAGCAATAAATATATTGAAATATATCTTATTCTCACTATTAACAAGGGAAACAATAACTAAAACAACAGAACATCATTTTAACCATTACATAGGTAAAATTTTAAAAGCCAAATCAAATCTTTTCCAATTGGTAATTAAAATTCCATGCACCCTTTCTCTTATAATCACTACTAAATTAAGTAAAAAGCCTAAATAGCGAAGAGTAAAAACAGTATGCTTTCAAAGTATGACCAGTGTTGTAGAGGAAAATTAATAGATTTCCATGGTTTTATTATTAAGAAGGAATGATAAAAATTTTAAGCCAACTTTTCAACTGAAGAAAGAAAAAAAGATCAACAAGCAGGATAACAGAAGGAAGAAAATAATTTTGAAATGCACAATCTAGTAATTGCAAAATAGAAAAACAGAGCTGATAAACACATCCAAAGATGGTGGGTAAGGGAAGGGAAAGCAAACAGTAAAATAATAAAAACCAAATATAAAAACTGAAAAAATCTAATGCAGTAGAAAAAACAAAAACATGAAACTGGGAATGAGAGAAAGGATATATCTGAAAATTTTTGAATACCACTGAAATAAATTGTTCTCTCAGAAAATTCAAATTTCCAGAACAGACTGAAGAATTGTTTTTAAAAAATATGAATAACTCAATGAAATATTATTAAAAACCATCTTCAAAAATAGATCTAGGGGCAATAATATTACTGAAAGTGCAGTCAAACTGGCAAAGACTAGTATTACCTATGTTATGTTCAAGAAAAGCTGAACTGCTATCTAATGTAAAGTAAATATAGGATAGTTTCTAAAAATAAACCTCAAACTCCTGAATGTGTAGTATTAATTTAAAGTGTCTATCCTGTTGGAAAAGTTCAGGGTATCCTAATAGACATACAAATGTGTGAAGTTGATGAATTTAAGAAAATCTGTACAAGCTCTCAAGATTTTGTGATGACAGACATAGAAAAGGCACCTGTGGTTGCCAAGGGGAAGGGGAGGTGGGAGAGGAATGGACTGGGAGCTTGGGATTAGCAGATACAAACTAGTATATATAGAATGGATCAGCAAGAGCCTGCTGTACAGGGTTGTTGTTCAGTTGTTCAGTCCTGTATGACTCATTGAGACGCGATGGACTGCAGCATACCAGACTTCCCTACCTTCACTATCTCCAGGAGTTGCTTAAACTCATGTCCATTGAGTCTGTGATGCCATCCAATCATCTCATCCTCTGTCATCCCCTTTTCCTCCTGTCCTCAATCTTTCCCAGAATCAGGGTCTTTTTCTATGAGTTGGCTCTTTGCATCAGGTGACCAAAGTATTGCAGCTTCAGCTTCAGCATCAGTACTTCCAATGAATATTCAGGGTCAATTTCCTTTAGGATTGATTGGTTTGATCTCCTTGCAGTCCAAGGAGCTCTCAAGAGTCTTCTCTAGCACCACAGTTTGAAAGCATCAACTCTTAGGCACTCTACCTTGCAATATGGTCCAACTCACATGACTACTGGAAAACCATAGCTTTGACTAGACAAACTATATTCAATATCCTGTGATAAACTAGAATGGAAAAGAATACGAAAAGTATATATGTGTGTCTGTGTGTGTGTGTCTGTGTGTGTGTGTGTATGTATATATATATATATATATATAGGCAAGAATCCCTTATAAGAAATGGCATAGCCATCATAGTCAACAAAAGAGTCCAAAATGCAATACTTGGATGCAATTCAAAAACAACAGAATGATCTTTGTTCATTTACAAGGCAAACCATTCAATACCACAGAATCCAAGTCTATGCCCTGACCAATAATGCTGAAGAAGCTGAAGTTGAATGGTTCTATGAAGACCAAGACCTTCTAGAACTAACACCCAAAAAAGATGTCCTTTTCATTATAGGAGACTGGAATGCAAAAGTAGGAAGTCAAGAAATACCTGGAGTAACAGGCAAAATGAAGCATGTCAAAGGCTAACAGTTTTGCCAAGAGAATGCACTGGTCATAGCAAACACTCTCTTCCAACAACACAAGAGAAGATGCTACACATGGACATCACCAGATGGTCAATACTGAAATCAGATTGATTATATTCTTTGCAGCCAAAGATGGGGAAGCTCTATGCAGTCAGCAAAAATAAGACCGGGAGCTGACTGTGGCTCAGTTCATGAACTCCTTATTGCCAAACTCAGACTTAAATTGAAGAAAGTAGGGAAAACCACTAGACTATTCAGGTATGACCTAAATCAAATCCCTTACAATTATACAGTGGAAGTGAGAAATAGATTGAAGGGTTTAGATCTGATAGACAGAGTACCTGAAGAACTATGGTTGGAGGTTCGTGACATTGTCCAGGAAGCAATGATCAAGACCATCCCCAAGAAAAAGAAATGCAAAAAGGCAAAATGGTTTTCTGAAGTGGCCTTACAAATAGCTGTGAAAAGAAGAGAAGCTAAAAGCAAAGGAGAAAAGGAAAGATATACCCATTTGAATGCAGAGTGCCAAAGAATGGCAAGGAGAGATAAGAAAACCTTTCTCAATGATCAATGCAAAGAAATAGAGGAAAACAATACAATGGGAAAGACTAGAGATCTCTTCAAGAAAATTAGATACCAAGGGAACATTTCATGCAAAGATGGGCACAATAAAGGACAGAAATGATATGGACCTAACAGAAGCAGAAGATATTAAGAAGAGGTGGCAAGAATACACAGAGGTGAAGTTTAAGGTGAAGTTGCTCAGTCGTGTCCTACTCTTGCGACCCCATGGACTGTAGCCTACCAGGCTCTTCCACCTGTGGGATTTTCCAGGCAAGAGTACTGGAGTGGGTTGCCATTTCCTTCTCCAGAGGATCTTCCTGACCCAGGGATTGAAAGTCTCCCACATTGTAGGCAGATGCTTTACCGCCTGAGCCACCAGAGAAGTCAAGAATACACAGAAGAATTATACAAAAAAGATATCCACGACCCAGATAAGCATGATGGTGTGATCACTCACCTAGAGCCAGATATCCTGGAATGTGAAGTCAAGTGGGCCTTAGGAAGCATCGCTACGAACAAAGCTAGTGGAGGTAATGGAATTCCAGTTGAGCTATTTCAAATCCTAAAAGATGATGCTTTTAAAGTACTGCACTCATATTGCTGCACACAATATGCCAGCAAATTTGGAAAACTCAGCAGTGGCCACAGGACTGGAAAAGGTCAGTCTTCATTCCAACTCCAAAGAAAAGCAATGCCAAAGAAGGTTCAAACTACTGCACAGTTGCACTCATCTCACACACTAGCAAAGTAATGCTCAAAATTCTCTAAGTCAGACTTCAACAGTATATGAACCGTGAACTTCCAGGTGTGCAAGCTGGATTCAGAGAAGGCAGAGGAACCAGAGATCAAATTGCCAGCATCTGCTGGATCATCAAAAAAAGGAAGAGAGTCTAGAAAAATATCTACTTCTGCTTTATTGATTATGCCAAAGCCTTTGAGTGGATCACAACAAACTGTGGAAAATTTTTCAAGAGATGGGAATACCAGACCACTTGAGCTGCCTCTTGAGAAATCTGTATGCAGGTCAAGAAGCAACAGTTATAACTGGACATGAAACAACAGACTGGTTCCAAATCAGGAAAGGAGTACATTAAGGCTGTATATTGTCACCCTGCTTATTTAACTTATTTGCAGAGTACATCATGAGAAACTCTGGGCTGGAAGAAACACAAGCTGGAATCAAGATTGCCAGGAGAAATACTAATAACCTCAGATATGCAGATGATACCACCCTTATGCATAAAGTGAAGAGGAACTAAAGAACCTATTGATAAAAGTGAAAAAGTTGGCTTAAAACTCAACATTCAGAAAACTAAGATCATAGCATCTGGTCCCACCACTTCATGGCAAATAGATGGGGAAACAATGGAAACAATGACAGATTTTATTTTGTGGGGCTCCAAAATCACCACAGATGGTGACTGCAGCCATGAAATTAAAAGATGCTTGCTCCTTGGAAGAAAAGTTATGACCAACCTAGACAGCATATTCAAAAGCAGAGTCATTACTTTGCCAACAAAGGTCCCTGTAGTGAAAGCTATGGTTTTTCCAGTGGTCATGTATGGATGTAAGAGTTGGACTACAAAGAAAGCTGAGCACCAAAGAATCGATGATTTGGAACTGTGGTGTTGGAGAAGACTCTTGAGAGTCCCTTTCACTGCAAGGATATCCAACCAGTCCATCCTAAAGGAATCAGCCCTCAAATTTCATTGGAAGGACTGATGCTGAGGCTGAAACTCTAATACCTTGGCCTCTTGATGCAAAGAACTGACTCGTTTGAAAAGACCCTGATGCTGGAAAAGACTGAAGGCAGGAGGAGAAGGGGACGACAGAGGATGAGACAGTTGGATGACATCACCAACTCGATAGACATGAATCTGAATAAACTCCAGGAGTTGGTGATGGACAGGGAGGCCTGGAGTGCTGCAGTCCATAGGGTAGCAAAAAGTCAAACACAACTGAGCGACTGAACTGAAATGAAATGAACTGAACTGAACTGAGTATTCCTGAAATCTTGATAAACTTGGAGAATTCTGGTTAGGTATCACAAGAAATTTGTATTTGTGACCTTCTAAAAAGGAACGTGTACTATTTCTCGGGTAGTTAGTAGAAGGTACTAGGGCCATAGAGCTAATTTACTATTATTTTGTTGATTAATGGCTCTTTCTTTTGCAAACAGAAAAGAAAATTTCATCAAACAGTTTTTACACTTTCTTTAGTTTAATTCGTCTCATGTTCCTTTATGTATACCCTCCCTCCATATTTTTTCTTCCCCGATCTGGATCCCTCCTGGAGCTTCCAATCTTAGAAGATATTTACCTTTTCTCTTCTCTCTCTACCACTTTTCTTTCTTTCTCTGTCCCTCTCTCTCTCTCTCTCTATCTACCAATCCCAACCTGAGGAATTATAGCAATTCACAAAAAGTAGTCCTCAGCTACAGCTCAACTATTAAAAACAAAGAGAAAAGAAAATGAATACTGCTATACTTAGATCAATTAAAAGCTTCCTTCATTTGTAACCTAAATACATAACAAAAACATAATCAAATTGTACAGTCATTGGTAGTTTGAAGTAAAACAACACTTCCATTTGCCTGGTCTTCCTCTCTACTCAACAAAAGTTCAACTCCATATTAGCTATATATTTTATACTGTTCTGAATAGTAAAACCATTAGTATATTTTATACTGGATGTTTTACTTAATTATAAAATAAATTCTTCCTATCTTTAAATCATTGTTTTTCCCACAGAAAAGATGAGCCAAACAAATTGTATGTAAAGCAACTGCCACATTTCCAAGAGATCACCAGAATAATCTGATGATTAAGAAAGACAAAGTTTAGTACATCTACCACAGTAAAGGATAGCAACACTTTGACAAAGGCTTAATAGCCTTAGAAGAATAGAAGGTGATGTTCACAGGATATGGGAGTCTGAGTACCAGTGGCTTCGTTTAGCTCTTGCAAAGCAGAGAACTTTTGTTTTGGGGATTGGGCAGAATTTCTGACCATATAGTTCAGAGTTGGTGGTACCGTGACCAATTCATCCTTGGTTTCCCTGGAGTTTCCCAATTTTAGCTTGAAAATCCCACATGCCTGTGTGCATTCAAGTCACATCATAGCAATTAAACCTAATTTTTTCATATTTTTATTGTGGCAAGATATATATAATAGGAAGTGGGCTTCCCTGGTGGCTCAGACAGTAAAGAATCCGCCTGCAATGCAGGAGACCTGGGTTCGATCCCTGGGTTGGGAAGATCCCCTGGAGAAGGGAAAGACTACCACTCCAGTATTCTAGCCTGGAGAATTCCATGAACTATGTAGTCCATGGGGTTGCAAAGAGTCAGACACGACTGAGGGACTTGCACTTTCACTTTCAAACATTTCTTAATGTTTGACTGAGTAGGAATCACATTCACAATGCTGTGCCACTGCTGCCACTGCTGCTCAGTCACTTCAGTGGTGTCCGACTCTGGGCGACCCCGTAGACGGCAGCCGACTAGGCTCCTCTGTCCCTGGGATTCTCCAGGCAAGAGTACTGGAGTGGGTTGCCATTACCACCACTTAATTTTTTTAATGGAGATTTATGTTCATTCGTTTTTCAATACAGCAGGCTGGGGCTGGGGATCACATGTTGAACAGAAATTTTCATAGTTCATGCCTTCATCTGGCCTTCAGGAACCAAGGTGCTGTTTTGTTTTTTTTTCTTTGCAGTCAAATAAGGTGAAGTCTTTATGTACACCGGAAGGTGAGCAGGATTGAAACGGGCCTTGGATACCCTGTAGAGGTCAGGGAGCAGCACGAGAGAAGGTGAGATCTTCCAGAGCCCAGTTCCAGAATCCAGGGCAGGGAGGATTCCAGCACTCCCCGAGGGGGCGGAGCCTATGGCAGGGCGGGACAGAGAAGCCACAGAGGTTGGGCGGGGTCTAGGGCGGGGCCTGCGCTGGGCGATGGGCAGGGCAGATGAGCCGTGGGCGGGTCCGTTTCTGGTGGCTCCCTCCCGCCGCGCCGGGGCCTGCTCCCGAAGCCCACAGGACCGCGGCGCAGGACGGCAGTCTAGTCCCTGGCCCATCTCCGTGGTGGTGGTGGCCTGAGCGGAAGCCTAAGTGGGATGCGGCTGACGCGGAAGCGTCTCTGCTCGATTTTCATCGCCGCGTACTGCCTCTTCTCGCTCTACGCCGCCTACCACGTCTTCTTCGGGCGCCGCCGCCGGACGCCGGACGCGCCTTCGCGGGGCCTCAGGAAGGGGGTTGTCCCGGTGCGGGAGAGGCGCGGCCGAGGTAGGACGCCGGACCGCGGCCTCTTTCTAGGCTGCGCGCCGGGCCGCGAGGCTGAGGGCTGGTCGGGGCCCGGATAGCTGAGCCACGCTGCCGCCAGTCCCGCTCTCGGGTCCAGGGTGGCTCCGGGGCGCACTTCTCCTCTCCAGCTCTCGGTAGCCACCCCAGGCCTCGGGATTGGAGGATATAGGAACGCTTCGGTCCTCGCCCAAATTTCACATGCTGTTGCCACTCCCCACCCCTGGGGCTAACAGGTGCACGCACTTTTAAAAACACATCTTGACTATCCAAGACGTTGTCACAAAATGCCAGATTCTCTGGAACGCCGCTGGCTTAAAGACATCTATTCCCACATTGAAACAAAAGAAAGTGAAAAGGGAAGTCGCTCAGTCGTGTCTTTGCGACCCCATGGACTGTAGCCCACCACGCTTCTCCCTCCGTCCGTGGGATTTTCCAGGCAAGAGTACTGGAGTGGGTTGCCATTTTCTTCTCCAGAGGATCTACCTGACCCTGGAGTGAGCTGCCATTTCCTTCCCGACCCTGGAGTGCGTTGCCATTTCCTTTTCTAGAGAATCTTCGCGACCCAGGGATCGAACATTGGTCTCCCGCCTTGTAGGCAAACGCTTTACCGTCTGAGCCACCAGAGAAGCCTATTGAAACAAAGAGTCTTCTCTAATCCTGCGGAGACTTTGGAAAACTAGCGTGCTTTATCTCCCAAGTTTTGATCCCTTTGTATTTTGTTGACCCATGTCAGGATCGGACTCAGGCTTATTTCTACCTTCTTTCAGAATTTTGCACAATAGTATCTGAAACTGTTGGACACTTCATGTTGAAGTCAAGTTTTATGCATAGTTTGTGTAACTTATATACAATCTATATAGAATTGGCAGAAGTTAGGCTTGTAATAATATATATTACTGTACCCAGTTATTTTAGAAGGCTTTTTTGGGGAGCCTAACATTTTATTTCAAGTTCTTTTGGGGTAATGGTTCAATCAAAATTAAGTTCTGATTTCCTTTTTAAAATTTTTATTGTGTGTTTAACCTGTTAAATTCTCTTAATCTCTTTGAAAAATTGGAGTTAGAATGCAGGTAAAACTCCCTGACTTTCCAGGTGGCTGAGTGGTGAAGAATCCACCTGCCAATGCAGGAGATGTGGGTTGGATCCCTGGATAGGAAAGATCCCCTGGAGAAAAAAAAAGGAGCAGCCACTCCAGTATTCTCACCTGGAAAATCCATGGACAGAGAAGCCTGGCAGGCTACAGTCCATGGGGTTGCAAAAGAGTCATACACTACTTAGTAACTAAACAACAGCATCTAATTTAAATGGCTTGGATTTATCTGTAACTGATGCTCTGCCTTATTGATAACACTTGTTACTCTTTTTATAACACAGAACAATCTACTTTGAGAAGTGAAGAATGGAATCCTTGGGAAGAAGATGAAAAAAATGAACAACAACACAGACTTAAAACTAGCCTTCAGATAGTAAATAAGTCCACAAAAGAGAAAAAACACTTCCATGTACAAATCTGGGGCAAAGCTGCCATTGGTAAGTTATTGTTTAAAGCTAAGATATGTAAAAGCATCGTATAAAAGCACAATTAAAACATTTAAAGTCTATTTCATCATTTGTTAAGATACCATGGTACATTTTTTTCACTTTTTTCAATATTCCATTTCTATTAGACAACATCTGTGTAAACACACACAAACATACGCATGTGCACCTGTCTTTAGCAGAGCACAGCTTTATTTGTAGACAGAAAGAGTCGGTTGTGTGAACATCATTATATTAAAATGCCTATGTCAACTGAATTTTCGTAGAACTATGTGTTTATTAGACACTTGATGCACAAGTGTAAGATGTGGCCTCTGACCTTAATGGCCAAACAAGTTTAGGAAACATTGAACTGAACAAAGTTAAACAAGGTTCTTTGTTGCAGAAAGTTTGTCAGAGGTTTTGATATCCCAGTGTTCATCATGAATGCCTCAGAAGGGGATATAGTATGTAGTTGATTAAACTTGGTTGCCCACCAAAACACTTTTGCTCTGAGTATCATGAGAGTATATGTTCCAAATTATACGATATGCTCAATTAGAGAATGGGACCATCGATGACAAAAAAGTCAGAAAGAACTTAGTCAATTAGAAGTGAGTTTTTTGGCCATTAAACATGAGTTAAATACATGTACAGTAAGGGATATGGATAAAAGGTACCAGGTAAAAGGAAAGTAAACAGAATAGTAGTGCCTGTCCCATAATGTTTCATAAATTTATAAACATTTGCATACATATATGCATCCTTGCAGAGAAGGCAATGGCACCCCACTCCAGGACTCTTGTGTGGAAAATCCCATGGACGGAGGAGCCTGGTGGGCTGCAGTCCATGGGATCATGAAGATTCGGACAAGACTGAGCGACTTCACTTTCACTTTTCACTTTCATGCATTTGGAGAAGGAAATGGCAACCCACTCCAGTGTTCTTGCCTGGAGAATCCCAGGGATGGGGGAACTTGGTGGGCTGCCATCTATGGGGTCACACAGAGTCGGACACGACTGAAGCGACTTAGCGGCAGTAGTATACATCCTTGAAAATTACTGATCTCTAAAGTTCAAGTACCCAGACCCAGACCTCTAATTATCAAGTTCTAGCAATTTTTTTCTCTTATTAGAATCTGTCATATTAATTTCTTTCTTTAAATTTCTACTTCCTCATTCTAGTTTTTAATTAAATATACTTCTTAACATTTTTCATGTTTCTAGACTTCTGATTTCAATCTAATAGGCACAAAGTGGTCAGATGAGCTTTATCAAGCATTGGATTCATCAGCCTATTCCCCAGGCACAGTCATAGAATAGCAGTTACAGAAATTCCCATTCAAAAGGGAGAAAATGGAAGAAGAATGGAGTCACAGATTTAAGCAGGTTTGATAGCCAACCACGCAAACTCCATTAGGTTTCAAGCCCTGGGAGTGAGTAATCTATGGCTCAGACATTCTTTCTGGATTTTTCAGCTCCGTGCTTGGGAAGTCATCCTTCCATTTTCCGGAAGGTTAGCATGTGTTGCAGCTCAGTAGTTTTATCAGCCTGTTACTGCTGTTAGGATTTTGGGAATCCAATAAGCTTGTTTCATTTCAGCTCTCTCTCTGTCCCTTTTAGTCCAAGTTGGCAGTGTTTCTATTAATATAATGTTCTCAAGAACCATGTCAGTCTTCCATATGTATGTCATAAAGATTCGCTTTATTAGACAAGAGTTCCTCCACAGGTGTTTCCTGGATAACGCCATCTCTATTTCTAGCTTCTGCTGATAATGGCTAAGGAAATCCACAAATCAATACCTAATATTTTAAAAAAACAAAAACCCTCTATGTGATTGAATATTCTGACCAGACATTAGCAAAAGGATGTCAAGTACATCTTTAGCCTTCCATTTTCAGGAAGGTTAGCATGCTTTCTTGACAGTGAATCCCCTAATTTTTCCTCTCTTTTGCAATCTGAAGAGGCTGAGAATTTCCAAAATCAAGTCATGATTCCTTTTTGCTTAATTTTTTTCTAAGTCTCTCTTTTCAACTCATATCTTATTGTAATCAGTGAGAAGAAATGAGACCACAGCTACAACTATCCAAGTTAATCATTTACAAGTTCTGCTTTGCACATAAGTGCAGGTAACAATTCAGCTAAACTTTCTACTTCTGTTTATAACAAGGGTCTTCTTTACTCCAATCTCTAATAGCATGTTCCTCACTTCCTTCTGAGCCCTCACCAACAGCACTTTTAATGTGCCTATTTCTTCCAATAATCGGTTTATGATGATTTTGATATTCTCTAAAATGATACAAGTTTTTTCCTACTGTTCTCCTAACTTTCTCCTGAGTTCTCACTAGCTGAGTCACTAACATCCATATTTCTACCTACAGTCTGTTTAAGTCAGCCTAATCTAAGTGTTTTTTAATTATTCTCAAAATTTTTTCAACCTTTCCCCATTACCCAATTGCAAAGCCACTTCCAGATTTTTAAGTATTTGTTACAGCAGCACCCCATTTCTATAGCTACATAATATGTACTTTCCTTTAGCTGCTATAACCAATTACCAAGAAGTTAGTGGCTTAAAACTTTTTTATTTAAATTTAATTTTTTTAATTGGAAAATAATTGCTTTACAATGTTGTATTGATTTCTGGTGTACAACAGTGTGAACCAGCCATAAATATACATATACCCCTCCCTCTTGAACCTCTCTCCCACCCCACCCTCCATCCCTCCCCTTTAGGTCATCACAGAGCACCAAGCTGAGCTCCCTGTGTTATATAGTAACTTCTCACTAGCTATTTATTTTACACATTGTAATGTATATGTTTCAGTGCAACTCTCAGTTCCCCACTCTCCTTTCCCTACTGTGTCCACAAGTCAGGAGACCACCTGCAGTGCAGGAGACTGCCTGCAATGCAGGAGACCTGGGTTCCGCCCCTGGGTTGGGAAGATCCCCTAGAGAAGGAAATGGCAGCCCACTCTAGTGTACTTGCCTGGGAAATCCCATGGATAGAAAAGCCTGGCAGGCTACAGTCCATGGTGCTAAGAGTTGGACACAACTTAGCAACTAAACCACCAACCACTACCATGGCTGAGCAACATTCCATTGTATATAAAAACAACATATATTTTTTAATCTATAATTGACTTGCAAGTTTCAAGTGTACTACATAATGATTTGATATAGGTGTATGTTGTGACAGGATCAATACTAGTGAACATCCATCACCTCACATAGTTAAAACTTTTTTCTTGTGATGTGAACTCTATGATCTACCCTCTTAGCAACTTTCAAATATGCAAATAGAGCATTATTAACTTATGTCACCATAAATGTATTATATTACATTTCTGAAGGCAGAAATCTAAAGTGTGTCCTCAGGCTATATTCCACTTGGATGCTCTAGAGGAGCATCTGTTTCCTTGCTTTTTACTGCCTCTGGTAACTGCCTTCATTCCTTGACCCATGGCCCCACCTCATCCTGACTTCTCCTTCTTCCCCAAACCTCTTTCCCTCATTTTGACACTCGCTGGCTCCTTCTCCTGAGGACTCTTGTGATTATATAGGACCCACCCAGAACAACGGACTGGTTCAAAATTAGGAAAGAATATGTCAAGGCTGTATATTGTCACCTTGCTTATTTAGCTTATATGTAGAGTACATCATGTGAAATGCCAGACTGGCTGAATCACAAGTGGAATCAAGATTGCCAGGAGCAATATCAAGAACCTCAGATATGCAGATGATACCACTCTAATGGCAGAAAGCAAAGAGGAACTAAGGAGTCTCTTGATAAAGGTGAAAGAGGAGAGTAAAAAAGCTGACTTAAAACTTAACATTCAGAAAACGAAGATCATGGCATCCGGTCCCATCACTTCATGGCAAACAGATGAGAAAAAGTGAAAACAGTGGCAGATTTTATTTTCTTGGACTCCAAAATCACTACGGACAGTGATCACAGCCACAAAATTAAAAGATGCTTTCTCATTAGAAGAAAAGCTATGACAAACCTCAGTTCAGTTCAGTCACTCAGTCTGCAACCCCATGGACTGCAGCATGCCAAGCTTCCCTGTCTATCACCAACTCCCAGAGCTTGCTCAAACTCATGTCCATTGAGTCGGTGATGCCATCCAACCATCTCATCCTCTGTTGTCCCCTTCTCCTCCTGCCTTCAATCTTTCCCAGCATCAGGGTCTTTTCAAATGAGTCAGTTCTTCTCATCGGGTGACCAAAGTATTTGAGTTTCAGCTTCAGCATGAGTCCTTCCAATGAATATTCAGGACTCATTTCCTTTGGGATGGACTGGTTGGATCTCCTTGCAGTCCAAGGGACTCTCAAGAGTCTTCTCCAACACCACACTTCAAAAGTATCACTTCTTCGGTGCTCAGCTTTCTCTGTAGTCCAACTCACGTCCATACATGACTACTGGGAAAACCATAGCTTTGACTAGATGGACTTTCGTTGGCAAAGTAATGGCTCCACTTTTTAATGTACTGTCTAGGTTGGTCATAGCTTTTCTTCCAAGGAGCAAGTGTCTTTTATTTCATGGCTGCAGTCACTATCTGCAGTGATTTTGGAGCCCCCCAAAATAAAATCTCTTGTGGTTTCCATTGTTTCCCCAACTATTGCTGTGAAATGTGAAGTGGGCCTAGAGAATCTATTAAAAGCTAAGCGCCAAAGAATTGATGCTTTCGAACTGTGATGCTAGAGAAGATCTTGAGAGTCCCTTGCACAGCAAGGAGATCAAATCAGTCAATCTTAAAGGAAATCAACCCTGAATACTCTTTGGAAGGACTGACGCTGAAGCTGAAACTCCAGCACTTTGGCCACCTGATGTGAAAAGCCAACTCACTGGAACAGACCCTGATGCTGGGAAAGATTGAGGGCAGGAGGAAACGGGGGCAACAGACGATAAGATGATAGGATGGCATCATCAACTCAATGGACATGAGTTTGAGCAGACTCTGGGAGATAGTAAAGGACAGGGAAGCCTGGTGTGCCGCAGTCCATGGGGTCACAAAGATTCAGACATGACTTAAGGATTGAACAACAGCAGCAACACCCAGATAATCCTGCACTGAACAACATCAACACATAGATAATCCAACATAATCTCTACACTTTAGCGTCCTTATCTTAATCACATTTAGAAAGGCTCTTTTGCTTTCTAAAGGTAATGTATTTACAGGTCCTAGAGATTTCATCTTTTTTTTTGAAGGCTGAGTGCTGAAGAATTGATGTGTTTGAACTGTGGTGTTGGAGAAGACTCCTGAGAGTCCCTTGGACTGCAAGGAGATCCAACCAGTCCATTTTGAAGGAGATCAGCCCTGGGATTTCTTTGGAAGGAATGATGCTAAAGCTAAAGCTCCAGTACTTTGGCCACCTCATACGAAGAGTTGACTCATTGGAAAAGACTCTGATGCTGGGACGGATTGGGGGCAGGAAGAGAAGGGGACGACAGAGGATGAGATGGCTGGATGGCATCACTGACTCGACGGACGTGAATCTGAGTGAACTCCGGGAGTTGGTGATGGACAGGAAGGCCTGGCGTGCTGTGATTCATGGGGTCGCAAAGAGTCGGACACGGCTGAGTGACTGAACTGAACTGAGAGATTTCATCTTTGGCCATCTTGGGTTGGGAGAAAGCATACTCAACCTACCGTATTTGGAAAGCTTTATCTGAATAGCCTAGTCTTTTAACATGAGTTTTTTGTGCATGTCTTTACCAGAGTGTCTTGAGAATGTAACAAAACACATCTTCCAAGGTAACTTTTTAGTTACATTTAGGTAACTGGGCTCCCCAATTACCTCATTGTCTCCAAAATACCTTATTGTGTAACACTGCTGTCCTCTACTCTCAGAGCTTTCATATAGGTGAAATCATAATAAAACATGGGGGCTGGCCTAAAGAGATAGGATTCAGTGGCATTTGTCTGCAGACGGCATCATGTAGTGAAGGATGTGTGCTCAGTATATCTCCTTGATATATTGAATGTATATGCATACATGAGACCCTCTGGTTCTATTTGGCATAAGATGTAAATCCATCCCCAGCTTGTTATAGTATATAGAAACAGTTCTAATGTAAGGTAATTTACACACTGTAATATAACACATTTCAGGGTAAGACAGGTAGTCCAGTGATACTTAGGGATTTCTCAAATTTAGAATCAGAGGAGAGTTTATTATCTTTAATATATCCCACATTTTGCCACATTTTACCCTGACAACATCTGAGTTAGTCTCTTGTACATTAGCTGCCATATTGATGATTTTGAGCCCAAAGAGGAATAGAATCTGATTTCTGATCAAATAATATGAAAGAGCAGAACATAAAGTCATCTCACACAATAGAGTAAACCAGATGGTAAATGCTTTCATTTTTTGTTTTTTTTAATTATCAGGTTTGTATCTCTGGGAGCATATTTTCGAAGGTTTACTTAAACCCAGTGATGTGACTGCTCAGTGGAGAGAAGGAAATTCAGTTGTTGGAAGAACACATTACAGGTATTAACTGTGCAATATTAACCTTTGATAAGATGCTGTACAATGTTTTATATCAATACCAGAAGAAAACTCAGAGGAAAATATATTCATAGAAAATATTTCCACTTTAACTTGTGAGGAATGGAGAATCTCATGAATATATATTTGTAGTTATAGCTTACCTTAACATTTTCTTATAAAATTGGATGTTAGAAAATTCTTTTTTTTTAATTCTATATATGTTTCATTTTAGTCAAAACATTTCTGATTATATGGAAAAGTTCATGCTCTAAATTTTGTAACATTTGGTTATTAATAAATATTTAACATTCTATCTTGGGGGAATGATATGTAAACAAAGTGTTTTTATTTTCCTCTTTCATGTAATAGAATCACATATTTTTATAATATTCATGTGGTAGCTAAAGCTACTGCTATTAGTTCTGAAATTTTTATCCATTAAAACATTTCATATATGAGTTCTATCATGATTTGATAGTATAGATTACCATTTTACTGCAATATTCAGAAATCTTTTTTTAGATTAAATAAAACCAATGTATTATGAAGATTTTTTTTTGCATTCTTGTTTTTATAACTGTGATTGCACATTTCCTGAAGGTTTTTAAAGAGCATTAAGACAATTTTATTTGGAAAAATTGTGGCAATGAAGTAATACTGTTTTCTATTAGATTCTGCTTTCTAATTGAAATAACCAAAAATAATTATTTTAAATGCTTATTTCATTTAACAGTTATATTATTCAGGGGGAAAAAATGTGAACTAACAATTATGGCTTCCATTAGGATTCTATTTATTTCCCATAGAGATTAAGAGGAAAGGCTATGGTTAATATGATGCTGGGAAAGATTGAGGGCAGAAGGAGAAGGGGATGACAGAGGATGAGATGGTTGGATGGCATTACCAACTTGATGGACATGGGTTTGGATGGACTCCGGGAGTTGGTGATGGACAGTGAGGCCTGGCATGCTGCAGTTCATGGGGTAACAAAGAGTCAGACACGACTGAGTGACTGAACTGAACTGAACTGAATATGAGTTTCATTTGAATTTTCACTGCTCTTTTAATTCTTTATTTACTGTATACTCACTTGGAAATCAATTTCATTGCATGTATCTTTTCAAAGAAATCATTCTTGAAAAGCAAACAGACTTAAATCATCATTGGTAATGATTATTTTTCCTTTATCTCCAGGCTTATAGATGGGATTATAGATGTAATCCCACTGAAGAGTTTATACATAATTCTAAGGTTAAAATAGTTGGATTCAGGTGTCTGAAAGTAGATGTGTGTTTTGCATGTAAATCTACCATTTTGCTGTTTTAAATGTAAGCATATGTTATGAGTATTAGTCTAGTAGATCTACCTACAGCATATAGAATTTCCAAAAGAATTATTTAAAATTTATTGAGACGTTAACATAAGTGTTATTATATTGATAGCAAAGATTTTGAGCAAATAGCCTTAACTCCAAAAAGAAAAACTTGTTTCCTGTTTCCTTCTGAAATACTTACCTGAGATTTTATATTAGGATTAAATAGCAACGCTATTTCCTTTTAGAGTTCAACAGAACTGCGTATTCGGGGAAGTTCACTGTTATAGCTGATTTTTGTAAACAACTTACTAGGTTTAGGCTCATGGAAAGTAGCATATATAAGTTATCCAAAATTAATAAGCTTCTATGAAATTGCAGTTTTGAATTGAATCAGGCTGCATGGGTACTAACTAAAATGTTTTGACACATTCATTTTTTACTTTCCCAAAAGTGAGTTGGAAATAGTGGCTCATCTTGAAGATACAGAAAGAGTTTCTGAATACTATCAAGGTCCTTTAAATAAGCATAAATACATTCTATTTAAATAAACCTTTAAATTTGCAAAGAAGTTATATTATTTAATTTTAATTTCACAACAGTTCTGAGGCAGAAAATAGAAAGGATATCATCAGTGTTCCAGGGTAAATCAGGCTCCCGAATGCTTATTCTTAACAATTCATAGGCCCAAATGATGTAATCCAAGATACCAGATAAATAATTCAGAATGGAAATAGAGGTATCAGACAGTCCCTGTGTTTATATTGGCCTGACCAGCTCTTTATTTCCGTGAAGGCAGGCTATAAGTGGTACCTAAATATTTGGGAGTTGTTTGCTTAAATATGGAATTAAATGTGGGATATAGCTATATGTAGCACTTCATGTTTCAGAAGGAAGAAATGAAATGACTCCTTGTTCACTACTGAGTCCATACCATATATAGTCTGTGCTTAGGATGTGAGTAGTTGAACACATGTGGGGCAGACTGAACCTGTGATTTAGCCTGGTGAAGTCTGGTCACCTCTGGACAGGGTCACAGTGTGACTGAGTTGTCAAGGGCACAGACTCCAGAGCCAGAATATCTGAGTTCAAGTTCCAGCTTTACCTCTCATTGGTTGTCTGACCTCGGGCAAATTTCTTAACCTCTCTGTGCCTGGATTTCCTTGAGTTTAAAATAAGGCAAATAATAGTTTCTATTTTACAGTATTCTTTTGAAAATTAAACGCACAATAAGTATACAGTGCTTAGACCAGTATCAGGCACATAGTAGTCACTATAGAAGTCTTGTTACTAGTTTTATTATATTTACTCTACTTAAATAGGTAGATACACCATCTCTGTATCTTTCAGTTCTCCTTTTTCTGTGTTTCCATCATTGTCTATTATCCCTCCATCACATAGCTTCCCAACAAGCACCTTACTGATAGATTTTTTATGTTAATGTGTTCAGTTATGTTACAAGCTAGCATGGAACCCATTCATCTCTTGAAGAAACTTTGCCTGTCTCTACTCACATCCATCATATGTTCATTTATAGTTTAATTTCATAGGGAAACATTTTTAATTTCTTAGGAGGAATCTTCTGTTCATCATGGCATTTGCTTTATTCCCAGAAGACTGCCTTCAGAATTCTGTAATATCCCTGTGCAGGCATTATCATAAGATATATAAATGCCTACCCATTTGATAAAACAAAAGTTAGATGCTAAGTTGCTTAATTCATTACTGTCTAAATTCACTTATGGTATTTTCAGTGAGTATCTGATCCTTATGAAAAAGGTGAACATTCTTTAAATATCACGATAGAATAAAATATGTCTGATCTTATTTTTAGAATTCCCAGGTATTACTATTATAAGAAGTTAATAAGCTCACTACTCATTACAAAGAGTGAAAGCATTTGTAGATAATATTAATGTTATGCTGTATTTAAGTCATATACTGGGTCATAGATCAATACAGATCTCAAATAAACTTTTCATTGGTAACCAAAGATACTATAGTTAATTTTTCATAATGCCCATTCTCCCTCTCCAGGCAGGCTAGTAAGAGGGTGGGAGTGTTTCAGCCTAAACACTGAATTAGAAAGGCATGGAGCCATGGCAGTGATACTGGCCGTGAGAATGGGGTGAATTGCAGCAGCTGTTCAAAAGTAAGGGCCATTCCTGAGTTCGGCATACCTATTTTATAAAACTGAATTTTCTAAAACTGTCAGTCAAAAACGATGTAGAATCAATACTGAGAGCTATATGGATGGTTTAGTTTGTGCACTTATTATTGATCAAGGCATTTGCCAGTCTCTTAGCTGGCAAATTATTAATCTTATCTGTAACTCACTTAATATAATAACATACAGCATTTTTTCAGTAACACTTACTGAATTTAGAAAAAATGAAACAGTATTTACACTGGATTCTAAAAAATATGTTTTGCTCATGTTCAGCTTAGAATTCAATATTCAGATTATCTCTCTGGACCATCTAAGTTATAGAAAGTACTTATTGGGAGGAAACTTTTTAACAGCCTAGCAGAAAAAGTACAAATATTGAAGAACAGAAGTTCTGATATTATATATATGCTAGGAAATCTAGAAGAGGAAGTCACTGTTTTAAAATTCCATGTATAGCTCCATAAATATGTTCATTTTTCAGTTAATGGATATTTATGACTGATGCATGATTAATAACTTTAGGAAACAAAAACACAATGTTTCATCATGAATAAATATACTATAATATCTTATACATATGCCTGAGCATGCATGCGTGCACACATGCATGCTCAGTCATTTCGATCGTGTCTGACTCTGTGACTCTATGGACCGTAGCCCGCCAGTCTCCTCTGTCCATGGGCTTTTTCAGGCAAAATACTGGAGTGGGTTGCCAAACCCTCCTGCAGGGGATCTTCCCATCCCAGGGATTGAACCCACGTCTCCTGCAATCCTACATTGCAGGTGGATTCTTTAGCGCTGAGCCACTGCAGAAGCCCACATATGGCGTACTGTATAGCTGGAAATTTATTACTAAATTGAATTTTGTAATTTGATTCATATTTTAAATCCAGTAGGAGAACTTAAATCGGTAGATCAAAATAACTCCCTTAAAGAGAATTATGGCTTACTTATTCGACATTTACTGAGTTGCCTGCTGGTTGGTTCATACTAGGTTCTGAAGATCTCAAAGTGAATCTTTTCCCTCGGGGAGTTCACACACTAGAAGCTGAAATAAATACATTAATAACTTTGAATCTTTATACAGAGCATAATGATAAAGATGTGTATACTTCTTAGTTGTTAGGGAAATATAGAGGGAAGGTCACTAAGTCAATGTAAGTAGAGTTGGGGCTATGGCACCTATCAAGAAAGGCTTCCTAGAGGAGGTGATAGCTGAGCTGAGTCTTAAAAGATTAGTAGAATTTAGAAAGGCACCAAGAGGAGTGATTATATTCCCAGCAGAGGCAGTATCAGAACTGATACACCGCTTGGTTTGTGCACAAAATTTCAGACCATTCAGAACCCCCAGAACATGAAAATGGGGTAGAGTAACTGATATTGGAAGTGGAGGGCAAGGGCCAGATCATGGCGGGCCTTGTATGTGCCACATTAAAGCTCTTGGACTTTGTTCTTGTTCAGTGAAAAGCAGTTGAGGATGATTAAGCTAGATAGTGTGGTATTGTCATGCGTTTTTGGTGTCAATATCTCTAGTAGCTGTGTGGAAAAATGATTTGAAGGAGACAAATGAAATCAAGCAGACCACAACTTTGCATTTTAAGTATCCTGCTGAGATATAAATAAGGGATGAAATTGAGAAGTGGTATTCTGACAGAGCCAGGAATTTGAGAAACAGGGACAAAACTATCAGAATTTAAGGATTATTAGATGAGAGCAAGAATCCAATGTGACAGTTCCCTGGTTGCTAGCTTGCATGACAAGATAGCTAGTATGCATTCAACATAGAAAGTACGGAAAAATAAAAGCAGATTTTTCCACTCTTCTCTAGCCCACTGCGCAGCACCAGCCCAATCCCCTCTTTCACAGCAGACAGTCCTGCTTATTTCCTCGAGAATATCCATAACTGTCTCCCTTAACTAGCTCCTCTAACATTTATGTACATGATCTCTAGGTGATCCCTCACCTAACCTCCTCTTTTTCTTAGCTCTCAGACGGTGAGGTGATTCCCTAGCTCAACATTAATTCCCTCTACCTGGGCATCCTTTCTACATACTGCAAGACCTTGCTCCATTGGGTACTTCCTTGCTCGCCTCATCTTCAGCCTTTTACTTATTATTACTTTCTTGCCTTCTCATCCACACTTTCAGAAGAGTTGTCTAAGCTTACTGTCCCCACTTACTTTTTTTTGTAAATTTATTTAAGTATAGTTGATTTATAATGTATTAATTTCAGTATAGCAGAGTGATTCCATAAAACACACACACAGACATATATACACACACATTCTTTTTCATACTCTTTTTCCATTTGGGTTTATCACAGGATGTTCAGTATAATTCCTTGTTGTTTATCCATTCTGTATATAATTGTTTACATCTGCTAACTCAGACTTCCTGTCCGTCTTCCCTGCTCCCCGTCCCCCCTGGCAACCACAGGTCTGCTCTCTATGCCTGTGATTCTGTCTCATAGATGGGTTCATTTGTGTCGTATGTTAGATTCCACATGTAAGTGATATCATATGGTCTTTGTCTTTTTATGGCTTAGTTCACTTAGTATGATAACATCTGTGTCCACCCACATTGCTGCACATGGCATTGTTTCATTCTTTTTTATGGCTGAGTAGTATTCCATTGTGTATATATAGCACATCTTAATCCATTCATCTGTCAGTGAGCATTTAGGTTGCTTCTACATCTTGGCTACTGTGAATAGTGCTACTGTTGACATAGGAGTCCTTGTATCTTTTTGAATTACAGTTTTATTTGAATATATGCTCAGAAGTGAGATTGCTAGATCATATGGCAACTCTGTTTTAACTCTAGTTTTAGTTTTTTGAGGAACTTTTATACTGCTTTCCATAGTGGCTCTACCAACTAACGTTTCCACCAACAGTGTAGGAGGCTCCCTTTTCTCCATCCCCTTTTCAGCATTCGTTAATTTGTAGGCTTTTTAATGCTGGCTGTTCTGACTGTTAGGAATTTTGAGTTGCACTTCTCCTCACTGAACTTCTTACTGTCCCCTTACTTCTCATTCACTTCTCAACTCATTGCAGTTTGACTAGCACACCTCCCAACACACACATGCACACAACTATCTGATTGTAAGGGAATTATTTTTACCCCTAAAGTTTCTTTATCTAAATCCATGTTTCCCAAATTATGTACTAAGGTACCCTGGGGCACCACAAAATATTTTTAACATTTGTGGGAATGAGAGTTACACTTCGCATCTGTCAAACACCATGCAAGCTACTAGTTTGAGGTAGTTCACATTTCAGTATTAGATCACCCTGCATCCACTTCATAGATGTTACGCACTTGTGGAGCTGGGTTTCCTCATGATTGCTGTGATCAAATCCAGGTACCACTCAGAAATCAAAGTGGAATAAGCAGTGACTGCAGCAGTGTCCTCTCTGCTTCCAAGGTTTGAGAGGTTGTGTAGTGCTGCATAGGTATACACATCCCATTATTAAGTATGTGTAGTTAGTTAAGAGCAAAGAGTTGGACACGACTGAGCGACTGAACTGAACTGAAATAGGAATATTACTTTTTTCTTCAGTGTATGCATGTTATTTTTTAAGTGGCTTCTAAGCTCTTGGACAGAAATACTTAACAAGTTATTCGAATCTAACAACTTAAAAAACATTGCTCATTAACCATTACTCATTATTTTTGGTTTGGTAGATACTATGAAAAAATGACTAAAACACTGAAAGTCCTGGGAACCAAAAAAATTGGGGAACTTCTGATCTATACCTTGACTCCACAGCATTGACCCCAGGGCTTTCACCTTTACTTGAACATGGCCTCGAGGTCTGGAAAACCAGCTGGTCAGCAGTGAGGGGTGACATGCCTGCTTGCTGGAATGTGAGAGCCTTCTACATAAAGGGAGCTGTAGAGACTCCACAACGGGTCAGATGTGCCCCGTAAATCATGCTTCTGTTAATTTGCATGGATCAGTAAAATTAGAAGTATTCCTCCCTAGCCCTTCATTTTGGGATCTTCACTGCATCATTCGGGATCTTTCATTGTGGCATGTCCACTCTCTAGTTGTGGCTCATGGGCTCCGTAGTTGCAGCATGCTGACTTAGTTGCTCCGCTGCCTGTGGGAATCTTAGATCCTTGACCAGGAATCAGACCTGCGTCCCCTGTGTTGCAAGATGGATTTTAACCACGGGACCACCAGGGAAGCCCCCTGCCTATAACTTTGGTGGTTTAGTCACTAAGTCGTGTCCGACTCTTTGCAACCCCATGGACTGTAGCCCTCCAGGCCGCTCTGTGCATGGAATTCTCCAGGCAAGAATACTGGGATGAATTGCCATTTCCTTCTCCAGCCTATAGCTTTAAAGGAGACAAAAATGTTCATGTGCTACCAATAATAACTATTTTAAATTTACCATAACTATCTTCATCATCTCTAAAGTGCTTTCTAGCCCCTCAGATTCTGTAGATTCTCCTAAATGACTAAATGATCACTGAATCATTTGGCATCTTCCTGTCCAAGGCAAATTCAAAAAACACAGTTTTGTTACCATAGCTTATCATCACTGTAGAACAGTGTCATAAAAATCACACAGTACATACACACACAAAATACATATTTATATTTTGTGTTTTGATGAATACTAATTTGAGCTAACCATAGTGTCTTGGGAAAAATTCAAGCTCTCAAGTTAGATCTTGATTCAAATCTCAATGCTGCCATCACAGGCTGTGTAACTTCAGCCTGATTTCCCAAATGCAAAATGGGGGCCTAATGTCCTCTGCAGAGTTGTTGTAGAGGTTAAAGGAGAACCTGTGCAGAGTGTCTATGTACCATGTATATAAAACTAGTCGTGTCCAACTCTTTGTGACCCCATGACTGTAGCCTACGAGGCTCCTCTGTCCTTGGGATTTTCCAGGAAAGAATACTGGAGTGGGTTGCCATTTCCTTCTCCAGGGGATCTTCCCAACCCAGGGATCGAACCCCAGGTCTTCTGCATTGCAGGCAGACGCTTTACCATCTGAGCCACTAGGGAAGCCCACAATGTCCTCTGCAGAGTTGTTGTAGAGGTTAAAGGAGAACATGTGCAGAGTGCCTATGTACCATGTATAGAAAAGGCATTTAATAAATGTTAGTTTTTTATCCCAAACAATAATAAGCAATAAAAGCAGGATTTCAACATATTTGTACTAAATATTTAAAGATTCTGGTAAGTTATTTAAAAAATGGTTGAGCAGGTTGCAAAGAATCCAGGACCATCTAATTTTACCATAGGTTAAATGGTACTCTTTATATTTAATACATATTCATTTAAAATATTTCAGTGGCACTGGTTTTTCAAAGCAGCACATAATATGAAAGTTGAGTTATGAAATGCGTCTACTCCTTTTATGATATTTTTTAAATACTTTAAAGAATAGGGAGTAATACAGTAGATTCCCATAGGCAAGATCCCCTGAAGAAGGACATGGCAACCCTCTCCAGTATTCTTGCCTGGAAGATTCCATGGACAGAGGAGCCTGGCGGGCTACAGTCTATGGGGTCACAGAGTTGGCACGACAGCACACCCATGCACAGAACTAGCAGATTCTGGCTCTCGGTCCTATTTGCTTCAGATATGTAACTTTCCTCTTAAAAGAATTAAACATTTCCAGTAAAGGCATTAAATGCTCTCTTCTTATTGTTCCTCATGTCCTTTCCTCTCCCTTCCTCCTCAGAGTCAACCACTATCATGAATTTGTTATATATCTTCTCATTCAAATTTTTATATTTACACTTTTACTAGATATATAAGCATAAATTTTTTTCCTGTGGTACTTTCAAATTTGCATATAATTAATCTGTCTACAACCAAAACTTGCCATTAATCTACATCTCTGTCCCACCATCCAAACCTGTCAAAAAAAAGTAATATAGAAATTGTTTCTAGGAAGAATATGGACTAAGTCTCATTGTATATTTTACATAAAATGAAATAGAACTTCTGGTACCAAACAATTTTGTTCTGTTCTTGTTTGTCTCTTGTTTTTCTTTTGTTTTTAACAGCTTCATCACTGGTCCGGCTGTGGTCCCAGGATACTTCTCTGTTGATGTGAACAATGTGGTCCTGGTTCTAAATGGAAGAGAAAAGGCAAAGGTCTTTTATGCCACCCAGTGGTTACTTTATGCACAGAATTTAGTGCAAACTCAAAAACTTCAGCATCTTGCTGTTGTTTTGCTAGGAAATGAACATTGTAATAATGAATGGATAAACCAGTTCCTAAAAAGAAATGGAGGCTCTGTGGAACGACTTTTCATAATATATGACAGCCCCTGGATTAATGACATGGATGTTTTTCAGTGGCCTTTAGGAGTAGCAACGTAAGTACAAATTATTTTTACATGTTTCCAGGCTCTAAGACCTGAATCTCTGTATCAGGAAGATTGTGTTTTAGATTTGTGATAAATGTAGTTCTTCTGAGCTCCTTGAGGCCATGTGCAACCTTTTCTATGGGCAGAAATGTGGTTTGGCCTCATACTTTGGTAATAATAGTTGATATTTTTAGAGTATTTTAGACTTTGATGAGGAGACCAGATAAGTTACATTTTTGTATTTTAGAACCCCAAGGCATAGTAAATTTTCAAATTGATCAGTAGTGCCTTAAAGAGATGTTTAGCAGTGGATGGCAGAGAGACAGACTTTCTAAAAACAATTATAGAATCTGTTCATCTATATCTATATAACTATTATACAGATACTTAGTTTTCTTAAGTCCTTACTTTAGATCAAGTATTACATCAAGAGCACCCTGACCCTTCAGCTTGGGAGGATTATAGTATACTCAGATCTGACACTGAGGTTGGTGGAGTTTGCACAGATCTCTTCCCTGTGCTCAGTCATGTCTGCCACTTTGCAACCCCCTGTTACTGTAGCCCACCAGCTCCTCTGTCCATGGGATTTTCCAGGCAAGAATACTAGAGTGGGTTGCCATTTCCTACTCCAGGGGATCTTCCTGACCCAGGGATCAAACACACATCTCTAGAATCTCCTGCATTGGAAGGTGAATTCTTTACCACTTCCCCACCTTGGAAGCCCTCTCCCCCAAATTAATTTATATATTATTTTGGGTTTTTTTGTCTGTCTTGTTGTTGTTGTTTAGTCACTAAATTGTGTCTGACTCTTCTGTGACCCCATTTACTGTAGCCCACCAGACTCCTCTGTGGGATTTCCCAGGCAAGAATACTGGAATGGGTTCCATTTCCTTCTCCAAGCTGTATTCCGAATTAGGGATTGAACCCATGTCTCCTGCATTGGCAGGAAGATTCTTTACCACTGAGCTACCAGTCTATCTTTATATTAAAAGGAAAGTTAGTTAAATAATATGTAATATATATGAGGCCTTTCTTTAAAATTGGAAACTTATTTTTCATCATTCTGTTAATACAGGGCCTTTGAGTAACAATAAGTTGACTTCAAGTGGCCACTAGTACATAAACTTCCTGATAGCAGAGATTTTTGTCTCCTTTTTGCACTACTTTATCTGTAGAACCTAAAACAGTACATAGAGTAGGCACTCAATAAATATATGTTAAATGGATGAATTATGAAATAGCTAACTAACGTGGTACTTGAATCAGATATTTATTTTCCATTATTTTATCACGGGTTACAAGATGTGACCTTTGACTGCTGCCCAGTTGGCTACACAAATGTCACCAGGGAAGCACATTGACAAAACATCTTCTCTGGCCTTCCATGTCCAGATTCTGACTCAACAGGTTTAGGGTAGGGAAGAAGCAGACAAAAGGTTTGCTAGGTATAGCCAGGTTTAAGATGCTCTGAAAAATCTATCCTTTGAGTAGAATGTTTTGAAACAAAAGTATTTCTTTACAGTATACTACATCACCTATTCATACAGTATAGGAGGGAAACTCATCATAATTCTGGTACTGTTGGACAAATTCTTTCTTTCTTATAGACCAGTGGTTCTCAACTGGGTGCAATTTTGCCCTCCCCCTAGGAGACATTTGGCAATGTCTGGAGATACATTTGACTGTTACAAGTGGAGAGAGGAGGCGATACTGGCATCTGGGGGATAGAGGCCAGGGGTGCTGCTCAATATCTTACAGTATAGAGGACAGCCTACACAGCAAAGAATTATCCCGCCCCAAAGGGCAGTAATGCTGAGATTGAGGAGACCATTATAGACCTAACTGTTATGTTAAGCTTTGCTCTTACATGAAGGTTGTAGTTCAGGCACATAATTTGTTGCCTCTTATTCCCAAATGCCCATAAGAATGAGCCAATTGCAACAGGCCTCTCTTGTGTGGGATATAAGATTTTGGGTTTTTAAAAAATCTACTTGAAAAGCTTTTGGAATTGGAGTTCTTTGTTATAGCAATAAAAAGAAACAAAATAGTGCCATTTGCAGAGATGTGAATGATCTAGAGACTGTCATATGGAGTGAAGTCAGAAAGAGAAAAACAAATATCATATAATATTGCTTATATGTGGAACCTAGACACATAGCACAGATGAACTTACTTGCAAAGCAGAAATAGAGACACAGATGTAGAGAACAGACATATGGGTAACTTATGGATACAAAGGGGGCAGGAGGGGTGGGATGAATGGAAGATTAAGATTGACATATATTCACTGTATAAAATAGATAACTAATGAGACCCTAACGTGCAGCACAGGGAACTCTACTCAGTGCTCTGTGGTGACCTAAATAGGAAGGAAAACTTAAAAAGAGAGGATATATGTATTTGTATGGCTGATTCACTTTGCTGTACAACAGAAACTAACAAAACATCGTAAAGCAACTATACTCCAATAATTTTTTTAAAAAATCATGCTTATTATGAATGTAGAAGATTCTTTATACTTTGAAGGTCTTAAGTTCTTCCTGTCTTATAACTTCAGATCAGTAATAGAAGTTGAAGAATATAAAAAACAAAGCATTTTAGGTGCATAATTTCGTAGCAACTTTGTAAAGGTTGTCAAAGTGAGAATGTTTTTTTTAAGTCAGTAGATTCAGGAACTTTTCCAAAGTAAGCATGGAAAATTATAACTTGAGATTTTAAATCTCTCTTTTCTACATCATCATGCTACCTGAGATGTTAGGTTATGGAAATTTTGCCAATCCTCTTGTCATATATTAACTCACATGTCCTTACTTTTACAGATACAGGAATTTTCCTGTGGTGGAGGTGAATTGGTCAATGCTACATAATGAAAGGCCATACTTGTGTAATTTTGTAGGAACCGTTTATGAAAATTCATCCAGACAAGCACTAATGAAAATTTTGAAACAGGATGGGAATGATAAGCTTTGCTGGGTTTCAGCAAGAGAACAGTAAGTGCTCTGTTTACTTGATTCATCCATCATGTTTCCAATCTGAGAGTTGCTTTATGTGACACTACAGATTGCCACAGACATTTCTAACTCCATTAATACCAGCCTTTCCCCAAAAGATACATTAATAATTAAAGCTGTGATGAAACAGTGTTGTATACATTAAAAATAGAGAGCCTCTCCCATAGTCCATCTTGAAGACAAACACTGGTAACTGTCATATGCACATGTCAATTGTTAGGTTTCCTCAATAATATTTGTTAGTCAGACTTGAACACAAGAGATTGTGGATGGCAATAAGAATCTTAGGTTCATCTCTGAGATGTTCAGTAAACCAGTTCAGTGTTCCAAGACTGGCATGCCATATACCTCACAGCTTCAGGAACCTGGCATCACCCTGAGGACAGAGGCCATTCTTTGAACCCTGAGATCTAACATAGGACCTTGCATAAAGTAGGCCAGGACAAGGGGAATGGATGGATGGATGGATGGATGGATTTAATAGGGTTAACTTTCTTCCATCTTTTACATGGTAATCATGAAACAGGTGTTCATGGACTGAAGGAAGAAATTTGGAGATCATTTATTTTATTTTTAAATAGTTTCATGTGTAAAGCAGTGTCATCAGAGAAGTAATGCCTTTTTAAAAAAATGTTCTTCTATATCTAGAAATATATTAATTGGAGCAGATACTGTGTTCTAGAAAGCATGACTCTACTACAGCCAAGAATACCCTACCCAGTAAAGTTCTCATTCAAATTTGATGGAGTGATCAAAAGCTTTACTGAGAAGCAAAAGCTAAGAGTATAGCACCACCAAACCAGCCTTAAATGTTAAAGGAGCTTCCCTAGGTGAAAAAAGAAAAGGCCACAAGAAAGAAGAAACTTACAAAGTGAAAAAGTAAAGACAAACATACAGTAAAGGTGGGAAACCATCCACACATGAAGCTAGTAGGGAGATTAAAAGACAAAAGTAGTAAAATCATCTATATCCATAATAAGCATTTAAGAGATACACAAAACAATTAGATGTAAAATATGATATCAAAAACAGTAATTGTGAGGGGAGAAGAGTACGAATGCAGGGTTTTTAAAATTCATTTGAAGGTAAGAGATCAGCAACTTAAAGTGATTTTTAAAAAAAAGGTGGTTCTTTGAAAAGATAAACCCAAATATATAAACCTTTAACAAGACTCTTAAAGAAAAAAAAAAATGAAGAGTGCCCAAATTAATAAAATCAGAAATGAAAAAGTTACAGCCAACATTACAAAAATACAAGGGATCATAAGAGACTACTATATACAACTATATGGCAATACAGTGGACAACCTGGGAGACATGGACAAATTGTTAGAAAGGTAGAATCTCCCAAAACTGAACCAGAAAGAATAGAAAGTGTGAACAAACTGATTACCAATAATGAAATTGAATCAGTAATTTAAACACTTCCAACAAACAAAAGTCCAGCACCAGATGGCTTCACAGGTAAATTCTACCAAACATTTAAGGAAGAGTTGACATCTATCCTCAAACTATTTTTTTTTTAATTGCAGAGGAAAAAACACTTTCAAACTCATTCTACCCTATGTGATACACCACATTAGCAAACTGAAGGATAAAAACCATATGATCTTCTCCATAGATGCAGAAAAAACTTTTGATAAAGTTAACATTCATTTATAAAACTCTCTAGAGAAAGTGGGCATAGAGGGAACTTGCCTCAACATAATAAAGGCCATATATAACAAACCAGGGGCAAGACAAGGATGCCCAGTCTCACCACTTTTATTCAGTACCATTTCAGAAGTCTTGGCCACAGCAATCAGAGAAGAAAAAGAAATGGAGTCCAGATTGGAAAGGAAGAAGGAAAACTGGCACTGTTTTCAGATGATGTGATACTATACATAGAAAATCCTAAAGACACCACCAGAAAACTACTAGAGCTCATCAGTGAGTTTGGTAAAGTTGCAAGACACAAAATTAACATATAGAAATTGGTTGCATTTCTATATACTAACGATTAGTGTACTATCAGAAAGAGAAGTTACCATCTTATCAAATAAACTACCTAGGAATAAACCTACCTAAGAAGGGAAAAGACCTATGCTCAGCTATAAAACACTGATGGAAGAAATTGAAGACATCATAAACAGATGGAAAGATACATCTTGTTCATCTTGTTCTCAGAATAAAAGAATACTGTTAAAGTGACCATACTACCAAGGCAATCCACGGATTCAAGGCAATCCCTATCAAAATACCAATGGCATTTTTCACAGAATTAGAACAAATCATTTTAAATTGTTTGGAAACACAAAGACCTCAAATAGCCAAAGGAAAAAAAAATCTTAAGAAAGAAGAATGATTTGGAGGAATCATGCTCCCAACATCAGACTTCCCTACAAAGCTACAGTCATCAATACAGTGTGATACTACCACAGAAACAGACACATAGATCAGTGGAGCAGAATAGAGAGCTCAGAAATAAATCCACACACTATAGTCAATTAAGCTGTGACAAAGGAGGCAAGAATATACAATGAAGAAAAGACAGTTTCTTCAATAAGTGATGCTGGGAAAATTGGACAGGTGCATGTAAAAGAATGAAATTAGAACATTCTCTAACACAATATAAAAAAATTAACTCAAAATGGATTAAAGACCTAATATAAAGAACAGATACTATAAAATAGAAGAAAACATAGGTAGAATTCTCTTTGACATAAATAACAGCAGTTTTTTTTTCCAGTAGATGATGTGATACTATACATAGAAAATCCTAAAGACACCACCAGAAAACTACTAGAGCTCATCAGTGAGTTTGGTAAAGTTGCAAGACACAAAATTAACATATAGAAATTGGTTGCATTTCTATATACTAACGATTAGTGTACTATCAGAAAGAGAAGTTACCATCTTATCAAATAAACTACCTAGGAATAAACCTACCTAAGAAGGGAAAAGACCTATGCTCAGCTATAAAACACTGATGGAAGAAATTGAAGACATCATAAACAGATGGAAAGATACATCTTGTTCATCTTGTTCTCAGAATAAAAGAATACTGTTAAAGTGACCATACTACCAAGGCAATCCACGGATTCAAGGCAATCCCTATCAAAATACCAATGGCATTTTTCACAGAATTAGAACAAATCATTTTAAATTGTTTGGAAACACAAAGACCTCAAATAGCCAAAGGAAAAAAAAATCTTAAGAAAGAAGAATGATTTGGAGGAATCATGCTCCCAACATCAGACTTCCCTACAAAGCTACAGTCATCAATACAGTGTGATACTACCACAGAAACAGACACATAGATCAGTGGAGCAGAATAGAGAGCTCAGAAATAAATCCACACACTATAGTCAATTAAGCTGTGACAAAGGAGGCAAGAATATACAATGAAGAAAAGACAGTTTCTTCAATAAGTGATGCTGGGAAAATTGGACAGGTGCATGTAAAAGAATGAAATTAGAACATTCTCTAACACAATATAAAAAAATTAACTCAAAATGGATTAAAGACCTAATATAAAGAACAGATACTATAAAACTAGAAGAAAACATAGGTAGAATTCTCTTTGACATAAATAACAGCAGTTTTTTTTTCCAGATCTGTTTTCTAAAGCAAAGAAAACAAATAGGAACCTAATTAAACTTAAAAGCTTTTGCACAGCAAAGGAAACCATCAATAGAAAAACAACAACAAAAAAAACCTAAACGGTTAATATTTTATATATATATATAAATATATATTATATATATATATATGAGATATATATATATATATATATATATAGCTCATCCAACTCAACACCAAAGAAAGCAAATGGCCAAGTTAAAAAAATGGGCAGAACTAAAAAGACATTTTTCCAAAGAGGAAATGTAGATGGCCAACAGGCACATGAAAATATGCTCAACATGGCTACATTAGGGAAATGCAAATCAATACCACATGTGTGAGCAACAAGGGACAGTGTGGAATGGAATGAGTGAGGGCAAAATATGAAAGTTGATTGTAGAAACAGGCTTACTCTTGATATTCCTTTGCTACCATTGAACTGAGAAGTGGAGTAGGAGTCCTCCTTGCTTCTCATTGCTGCTTCCAGGTCTCTTTCCCTTTTCCCTCCCTAAAACAATATCAGTTTTGAATCTCATACCAGCAGACGAAAGTATTCACTACTCTTTCTCTTTGAAATCATAATGGAGAGAAATAAATTGGGGGATTGACTTATACACCCACTATAAATAAAATAGATAACTAATAAGAGTCTACTATATAGCACACAGAACTCTACCCAGTACTCTATAATGACCTATATGAGAAAAGAATCTCAAAAAGAGTGGATATATGTTTATGTATAAATGACTTATTGCTATACAGCAGAAATTAACATTGTAAATCAACAATATTCCAATAAAATTAATTTTTAAAAATAGCTCCTTTATAAACAAATCATATAAACCTTGGGTTTATTGCCTTAATTCTTTAAAAAGTCTAGTTCCTGATACACTCTCATTCTTGCTGACATTTCTCCAGTCTCATTCTTAGTAATCCTCGAGTCCACATAGATGGTGTTTCCATAGCCTTGGTCCTGCACTTCCTTTACTTCCTCTCCTCCAGTGATTTGGGTCTCCACTTGACTTCAGTCATTCACTGTCATGGTCATTTTGTAGACCTCATGATTACACATGCTGCAGGATCTCAAGTTCCAGCAATTCTCTCTGTAACCATCTTTTTCTGACATTCCCACTCATTCCCTGTAATAATCTGATTTCAGCAAGTTAGCTGGGACTTACAGGTCCTTGTTCCTACTACCTTTCCATTGTCCTTCACTCGCCTGATCTTTACTTTCTTATTTACCCCACTTAAACTTCATAATCAATCATGACTGCATATACATTCAGCTTCTTCTTTTCTTAATCTAGCAAATCCTAACTGGTTAAATCCAGCTCTATTGCCTGCTCCATACCTCCACCTGTGCAGCCACACTGGAGAAAGGTGCTCACTGATCTCACTTGAAATATCTGACCTTGAATGTCTGGCAGTCATCCATTTCTGTTTTCCATGTGTTCTCCCACTTTCCTGGAAGACTGTTTCATACCCTCTTTTCTCTACCCAGCTGCTCTTACCTTATAACCCTATTGCTTATTTCCCTGAGAAAATAAGAGAAGACGTCTAGCTTTCCAACTAGTCTCTCAGTTTCTACCCTTGCCCCATATCATCTGTTCTCAACACAATAGCCAAATTGATTTTGCTAAACATAGATGAGGTCAGTTATTCCCTCTGATCCAAACTGTGTGATAGGGTACTCTGACTCCATTTTCTGCACCTGTCCCCTTCAGCCACCCTGACTTCCTTGCTGTCCCTTGAAAATGCCAGGCATGTACCATCTGATGTCCTTTATGCCTGCTCTACCTTCTGTTCTCTCCCCAGATATCTGTGGTTTGCTCCCTCATCTTTGGCTCCGATGCCCCTGAGTGAGACGCTCCCTGATCACCTATTTACAGTTGTAATACTACCCTACCAGAAACTCCCTCCTCACTTCTCTGCTCTGTTTTTCCGCACAGTACTTAACACCTTCTAAATAATTGGCTTGACCTGGTTACTGCCTGTCTCTACCACTTGAACTGAGATATAAGCTCCATAAGGGCAGGAATTTGGAGGGTGAAGTAGAGAGAGAAGACCTAGCAGTCACAAAATTTTGGCTGGTAAAACATTCATTCAGAAACTGTATGATCACTAGATTTTAAGTGTACAACTGCAGACTTCTCAAATTCTTAAATATTTTCAAGAAATCTGTTTGAGCAAGACTTGATTCATCTTTTCTGCCTGCCATCTCTATAATGTATTTACCATTTCCTATAACCAACATTAAAAGATAAAATATTTTCTTCCACAAAGATATGCTTAGTAAAGTTAAAACTACAGTTATTTTTCTGATTTTCTAGGTGGCAGCCACAAGAAACAAATGAAAGCCTTAAGAATTATCAAGATGCTCTGCTTCAGAGTGATCTCACCTTGTGCCCAGCAGGAGTAAACACGGAGTGTTACAGAATATATGAGGCTTGCTCCTATGGCTCTGTTCCTGTGGTGGAAGATGTAATGACAGCTGGCAGCTGTGGAAATTCATCTGTGTACCTTAATGCTCCTCTGCAGTTACTCAAGTCCATGAATGCTCCTTTCATCTTCATTAAGAACTGGAAGGAACTTCCTGCTATCTTAGAAAAAGAGAAGACTATAAATTTGGAGGAAAAGATTCAAAGAAGAAAAAGATTACTTCATGGTATCAACACTTCAAAACAGAGCTAAAAATGAGGTTTACTAATATTTTAGAAAGTTCATTTTTAAAGAATAATAAAAATTAACTGTAATTCATTGTTTTCAAGCTAAGGTCTGAGTTTTTAAATCATTTCTAATGCTGTGTGTATGTGTGTCTGTATTTAGAAATGTTCTTTAAGGTACCCTGTAGACTCTAGATTGTGTCCGTAGTATTGACCAAGTGCAGCCTTATTGGACCACTCCTGAAAATAAAGTTAAAAGGTATTCAGACTTATTTGTACAAAGTTGAGTGAGTCAGCATTTATCAACTCTTCTCACTTGTTTAAATCTGCTCGAGGGAAGCAACATGCTTTCATGTAGAGACTGAGCTGTGGAGTCAGACCAAACCTGGGTTAGAACCTCACTGCTGTCCCTACCGTCTGGGGACCTTGGCCCAGCCACCTCATTGTTTGGAGTGTAGGTTCCTTTCCATGTAGAATGGAGATAATGGTACCTCATAGAGCTGATTGTAAATATGAAATGAAATAATATATAATGTACTCAATAATTGAAGTAATTTGTAATTCATTTTTCATTCCTTAGTAAATAATAAGATTACATATTTTAACACACAATCATTTCCATAATTTGAGAGTAATCATACGTCATGTTGGGAATGTATGTGGACAGATCTTACAGAGTTAGACTTTATTTATTTATATATTATTTTTTGGTTATTATATTTCTTAAGTCTTTTTATTGTGAGGAAGTACACATAACAAAATTCACCATCTTTAAGATTTCCAAGTGTACAGTTCAGTGGTATTAAATACATTCATAATGTTTTACAACCATCATCACTATCCATTTCCATAGGTTTTTCCATCTTGTAGAACTGAAACTCTATACCCGTTTAACAACCACTCTCCCTTTTTGCCTTGTCCCAGGTCCTGGCACCCACCGCTCTGCTTTCTGTTTCTAAGATTTTGACTATTCCACATACCTTAAAGTGGAATCATACAGTGTTTCTCTTTTTGTGACTGACTGTTTTACTTAGCATAATGTCCTCAGGGTTCATCTATGTTGTAGCATATGTCAGAATATCGTTTTTAAGGCTAAATGGTGTTCCATTGTATGTATATACCACATTTTATTTATTCATTCTTCTATCAGTGACCACTTGGATTGTCTCCACTTTTTGGCTATTGTGGATAGTGATGTTATAAGCATGAATATACAAATATTTCTTTGTGATCTTGTCTTCAGTTCTTTTAGGTATACCCAGAAATGGAATTGCTGGTTTATAGGGTAATTTGGTTTTTAATTTTATGAGATACCTTCATCCTGTTTTGCAGAGTAGCTATACCATTTCAGATTCTTACCAACAGTGTACAAACATTCTAATTTCTCCACTTCCTTGCCAACACTTGTTATTTTCTGATATTTTGATGGTAGCCATCCTAACAGGTGTGAGGTGGTATCTGATTATAGTTTTTGACTTGCATTTCCCTAGTGATTATTGATGATGAGCATATGCCTTGTTTGTATAAATATCTATTCAAGTTCTTTACCGATTTTTTTGTTGTTAGTTGACAGAGTTGATAAAAATTGATGCTTTTTATATAAATCTCAGGGTTTTTTTTACATAATTTCCTAAAAGTGAAATCACTGAGCAAAAATGTGTACACACATTAAGGCTTTTTTTAAACTATTTTATATTGAAATGTAGCTGATTAACAATGTGATAGTTTCAGGTGGACAGCAAAGGGACTCAGCCCTTTCATATACATGTATCCATTCTCCCCCAAACTCCCCTCCCATCCGGGCTGCCACATAACATTGAGCAGAGTTCCCTGTGCTCTGCAGGAAGTGCTTGTTGGTTATCCATGTTAAATATAGCACCGCACACATGTCAGTCCCCAGCTCCCTAACTGTCCTTTCCCCCATTCCTCGTGTCCCCACATCCCCCCTCCAGCAACCACAATTTGTTCCCTCAGACTTGTATGTCTGTTTATGTCTTGTAAATAGTTCATTTTGTATTGTTTCTTCTTAGAGTCTGCATATGTGGATGTCATACAATATTTCTCCTTCTCTGTCTGACTTCAGTGGAGTTAGAATTTTAGATTACTCAAGTTTCGTTGGATCACATATGTTGAGGTAGATGCCTAGAAACAGAATTTGGTCATGATCTATACAAAACGTGGACTGGGGGCAATCAGAGTGAGAATATTAATGTCTAAACTCAACAAGAGTTGTCACTGAAGTGTGGAGTAAGACAGTCCAGCTCAAAGGAGAGTGCTTTGTGCAAGGCTGTCTGAGGTCCTCAGAGAGCAGTCGCTTTGATTAAGGCTGAGAGAGCGTTCTTGTATCGTCAGGTCTTTAGGCTTCTGAAAGGATGCAGGGGACCTTGGGCTCAATCAGTTGCTTTGCCTGGCTTTTTATTTTCTCAGAAATCCTATTCCTTGACTCCTGTGAAATCAAGCAACTAACATTCCTTCCAGGAGTTTTTTGTCTCCTTATTGTATGTATGGCCATAGATACTGGGCAAGTGTAAATACCCACAGTTTCTTATACCCAGAGCTCCCACAGAAGTATTCACATTATCAGAAGTTCTGGCAGCTTCAATAAAAAGGATCTGATCTTTGTTATCACATTGGAGAGTCATCACGGCGCCTGCCACATCATGGTGCCATGGTATCCTCTATTTGTTTTCTAGAGAATATACTTGTCTCTTTCGTTATAACAGCGATTATACGTATTACCAGTCCTGAGGCAAATGAGAGATTCTCAAACTGTTTACTGAGAGAAGTCAGTTAAACAAGCTACAGTTTGTCAGTTGGGCAGAATAGCCAGATGTCTAAAGCAGCCAGGTATTTAAGCTTATCTTAGATTTAGTCATGGTTTCTACAGTCTATCTTGCTTAACACAAATTTGAATCACTTTAAGTGTATTGTATTATTTACTTTTCTGAAATGGAAATGGAAAATACAGTTGTTGCAACTTCCTTTCCTGAGTACACCTACAGAGAAGCTGTTTTCTGGTTTTGTTTTTTAAATTTTTTATTGAAATACAGTTGATTTACATGTTGTTTAATTTCTGCTATATACCATGGTGATTCAGTATACATACATAGATACGTTCTTTTCATATGTTTTTTTTCATTACAGCTTATCATAGAATATTGAGTATACTTCTCTATCCTGTACACTAGGACCTTGTTGTTTATCCTTTCTGCATATAATAGTTTACATCTGCCAACCCTAAATTCCCACTCCATCCCACTTTCACTTACCCTCCCCACTGGTAACCACAAATCAGTTGTCTGTGTCTGGGAGTCTGTTTCTTTTTGTTCAGTTTGGTTCAGTCGCTTGGTCATGACTGACTCTTTGCGACCCTATGGACTGCAGTATGCCAGGATTCCCTGTCCATCACCAAACCCGGAGTTTACTCATGAACTCACGTCCATTGAGTTGGAGATGCCATCCAACCAGCTCATCCCCTCTTGTCCCCTTCTCCTGCCATCAATCTTTCCAAGCACAAGGGTCTTTTCAAACGAGTCGGTTCTTCACATCAGGTGGCCAAAGTATTGGAGTTTCAGCTTCAACATCAGTCCTTCCAATGAATGTTCAGGACTGATTTCCTTAAGGACTGACTGGTTGGATCTCCTTGCAGTCCAAGCGATTCTCAAGAGTCTTATCCAACAACACAGTTCAAAAGCATCAGTTCTTCAGTGCTTAGCTTTCTTTATACTCCAAATCTCACATCCATACATGACTACAAGAAAAACTATAGCTTTCACTAGATGGACCTTTGTTGGCAAAGTAATGTCTCCACTTTTTAATATGCTGTCTAGGTTGGTCTTAGCTTTTCTTCCAAGGAGTAAGTATCTTTTAATTTCATGGCTGCAGTCACCACCTGTGGTGATTTTGGAGCCCCGAAAAATAAAATCTCACTGTTTCCATTGTTTCCCACTCTATTTGCCATGAAGTGATGGGACCAGATGCCATGATCTTAGTTTTCTGAATGTTGAGTTTTAAGGCAACTTTTTCACTCTCCTCTCACTTTCATCAAGAGGCTTTTTAGTTCTTCTTCACTTTCTGCCATAAGGGTGTGTCATCTGTATATCTGAGGTTATTAATATTTCTCCCGGCAATCTTGATTCCAGCTTGTGCTTCATCCAGCCTGGCATTTTGCATGATATACTCTGCATATAAGTTAAACAAGCAGGCTGACAATATACAGCCTTGACATACTCCTTTCCTGATTTGGAACCAGTCTGTTCCATGTCCAGTTCTAACTGTTGTGTCTTGACATGCATACAGATTTCTCAGGAGGCAGGTCAGGTGGTCTGGTGTTTCCATTTCTTTCAGAATTTTCCACAGTTTGTTGTGATCCACATAGTTAAAGGCTTTGGTGTAATCAATAAAGCAGAAATAGGTGTTTTTCTGGAACTCTCTTGCTTTTTCCATGATCCAGCGGACGTTGGCAATTTGATCTCTGGTTCCTCTGCCTTTTCTAAAACCAGCTTGAACATCTGGAAGTTCACGGTTCATGTACTACTGAAGCCTGACTTGGAGAATTTTGACTGTTACTTGGCTAGTGTGTGAGATGAGTGCAATTGTGTGGTAGTTTGAACATTCTTTGGCATTGCCTTTCTTTGGGATTAGAATGAAGACTCACCTTTTCCAGTCCTGTGGCCACTGATGAGTTTTCCAAATTTGCTGGCATATTGAGTGCAGCACTTTAACAGCATCATCTTTTAGGATTTGAAATAGCTCAATTCAAATTCCATCACCTCTACTAGCTTTGTTCATAGTGATGTTTCCTAAGGCCCACTTGACTTCACATTCAAGGCTGTCTAGCTCTAGGTGAGGGATCACACCATCGTGGGTATCTGGGTCATGAAGATCTCTTTTGTATGGTTCTTTTGTGTATTCTTGCCACCTCTTCTTAATATCTTCTGCTTCTGCAAAAGTAGGAAGTCAAGATACCCGGAATAACAGGCAAGGACATACCATTTCTGTTCTTTATTGTGCTCATCTTTGCATGAAATGTTCCCTTGGTATCTCTAATTTTCTTGAAGAGATTGCTAGTCTTTCCCATTCTGTTGTTTTCCTCTCTTTCTTTTCATTGTCACTGAAGAAGGCTTTCTTATTTCCCCTTGCTGTTCTTTGGAACTCTGCATTCAAATGGGTATATCTTTCCTTTTCTCCTTGCCTTTAGCTTCTCTTCTTTTCTCAGCTATTTGTAAGGCCTCCTCAGACAACCACTTTGCCTTTTTGCATTTCTTTTTCTTGAGGATAGTCTTGATCCCTACCTCCTGTACAATGTCACGTCCATAGTTCCTCAGGCACTCTACCAGATCTAATCCCTTGAATCTATTTCTCACTTCCACTGTATAATCATAAGGAATTTGATTTAGGTCATACCTGAATAGTGTTTTTCCCTACTTTCTTCAATTTAAGTCTGAATTTGGCAATAAAGAGTTCATGATCTGAGCCACAGTCAGCTCCTGGTCTTGTTTTTGCTGACTGCATAGAGCTTCTTCATCTTTGGCTGTCAAGAATATAATCAGTCTGATTTTGGTATTGACCATCTGGTGATGTCCATGTGTAGAGTCTTCTCTTCTGTTGTTGGAAGAGGCTGTTTGCTATGACCAGTGTGTTCTTTTGGCAAAATTCTGTTAGCCTTTGACCTGCTTCATTTTGTACTACAAGGACAAATTTGCCTGTTACTCCAGGTATCTCTTGACTTCCTACTTTTGCATTCCAATCCTGTCTAATGATAAGGACATCTTTTTGGGATGTTAGTTCTAGAAAGTCTTGTAGGTCTTCATAGAACCGTTCGATTTCAGCTTCTTCAGCATTACTGGTAGGGGCATAGACTTAAATTACTGTGATATTGAATGGTTTGCCTTGGAAACGAAGAGAGATCATTCTGTTGGTTCAATTTGAGATTGCATCCAAGTACTGCATTATAGACTCTTATTAACTATGATGGCTACTCCATTTCTTCTAAGGGATTCCTGTCCACAGTAGTAGATATAAGGGTGATCTGAGTTAAATTCATCCGTTCCAGTCCATTTTAGTTCACTGATTCCTAAAATGTCAGTATTCACTCTTACCATCTCCTGTTTGATAACTTCCAATTTGCCTGATTCATGGACCTAATATTCTAGGTTCTTGTTCAGTGTTTTTCTTTACAGCATCGGACTTTACTTCCATCACCAGTCACATCCACAACTGGGTGTTGTTTTTGCTTTGGCTCCATCTCTTTATTCTTTCCAGAGTTATTTCTCCAGTGATCTCTTGTGGCATATTGGGCACCTGCTGAGCTAGGGATTTCATCTTTCAGTTTCCTATCTTTTTGCCATTTCATACTATTCATGGGGTTCTCAGGGCAAGAATACTGAAGTGGTTTGCCATTCCCTTCTCCAGCGGACCGCATTTTGTCAGAACTCTCCACCATGACCTGTCTGTCTTGGGTGGCCCTACATGGCATGGCTCTAGTTTCATTGAGTTAGACGAGGCTGTGGTCCATGTAATCAGTTTGGTTAGTTTTCTGTGATTGTGGTTTTTCATTCTGTCTGCCCTCTGATAAATAAGGATAAGAGGCTTATGGAAGCTTGCTGATAGGAGAAACTGACTAAGGGGGAAACTGGGTCTTGTTCTGATGGGCGGGGCCGTGTTCATTAAAAAGGTTTAATCCAATTTTCTGTTGATGGGCAGGGCTGTGTTCCCTCCCTGTTGTTTGACCTGAGCCCAACTATGGTGGAGGAAATGATATGTTCATTTGTGTTGTTTTAGATTCCACCTGTAAGTGATATCATATGGTATTTGTCTTTCTCTTTCTGACTTACTTCACTTGGTGTGATAATCTCTGTGTTGTGGCAGAATGTTGTTTTTCATTCTTTCTATGGCTGAGTCGCATTCCACTGTATATATGTACCACATCTTCTTTATCCATTCATCTGTCAGTGAACTTGTAGGTTCCTCCCACATCTTGGCTATTATGAGTAGTGCTGCTATGAACATAGGGGTACATGTGTCTTTTTGAATTATATTCTTGTCCAGAATCCTTGTTTTCAAAAACCATATAACAAAAGAGGAATCCCCCTGCTGGGCTGAAGGAGGCTTCCTTATACTACCTAAACCCCCCAAAGTGGCTCTTAATCCTTCCAGGAAGGGAGCATTGGGCCTAGATTTCTAATGTGTCCCTTGTTTGTTTGTTTTTCTTTTTGATTTGCTCTTCTCTTGAAATCTGTTGTTTGAAAGGTTTGTTTAAAGCTTTTAAAAACTCACTAGAAGCAAAGCGGAAAATGTGACAATGGATCATTAACCCAGAAGCATGTTTCTAACCAATGTTGACATTTATTCATGATGTTTTCTGTCTGTTACCATTTACTGGAACTCCACCAGGGATTTATTCTCATTGCATCAAAGCTCTTCCCTTCAGTCAGCTTTGGCTAGGTTATACTGCTGGTTTTGTCTGTATTCAAACTTTTGATGTTTTGTTCATCATGGATTCTTTTTGCATTAATTGTGACCTTTCTAAAAACATTGCATAAAATTTCACTCATCTTGATTCCTGAGTAGTTTGAAATCCTGTGAATTTTGCCCTTAAGGAGAGTGCCTCACACCCATCACCCTAGATAACTAACAACCAAATCTCAAATCTTAATGACTTATAAGAACAAAAATATTTATTTCTTACTCATTTCTTTGGGGTGACAGGTCAGCTGTAACTTTGATGGACTCAGCTAGGCTCTGCTCAGCTGGACTCCACATGTCTTCTTTTCCCAGAAGGGAGTTGAAGAGTAAATTTTACATGTTTAGAGGAGTTTTCCTTCATCCCAAAGTCATGTCTTTGTTTTTTTGTTTATTTGGTTTTGGTTGTTTTGTTTTGTTTATTAATGAGTAAATTTGTAAATCTAAGCTGAAAATCACATTTGTTTTTCTTTGCCTTCAGAGTTCTTATTTAAAATGTTTTTCTTTTATCCCAAATGATACCTCATCATAGAAGAAAATACAAATAAGGAAAAGTAAGAAATAAAAATCGTATCCATAATCCAAATATGTCAAAGTCATTTATTCTCTCACATGTACTGCCAAATTGTAAATGTATGTATAATCCTTATACCAGTAAAACTTTGACTTTACATCTGAATATCTACATGTAATCTCCTTTTGTGAGGGAGGTGTGCCTTCTTTTCCTTTTTTTTTTAACTAATAATTTTATAATGGGGTATAACCAGTTAACAATACTGTGATAATTTCAGGTGAACAGCAAAGGGACTCAGCCATATGTATACATGTATTTACTCTCTCCCCAAACTTCCCTCCCATCCAGGCTGCCACATAACCGAGCCAAGTTCCATGTGCTATACAGTAGGTCTTTGTTGGTTATCCATTTTAAATATAGCAGCGTGTACTACATGTAATCTCCTTTTTTAAAAATGCTATTTTACTGACTAACAAGCCCATGGAAAGATGCTCAGCATCATCAATCACTAGGAAAATGCAAATCAGTGCCACAATATGATACCACTTCACACCAACTAGGATGGCAAGAATATAAAACGATGGAAAATAATAAGTGTTGGTGAGGATATTAAGTAATTGGAACCTTATATGCTGAAAGGTTCAGAAGAACTGAAAACCAGGTGTTCAAACAAAAACGTGTACTCAACTCTTTGTTGTGGCATTATCCTTGGGAAATAATCTGATTATCCATTAACAGATGAATAGATAAATAAAACGAAGTGTATCCATAATAAGAAATATGATTGTGTTATAAAAAGGAATGAAGCACTGATAAATGCTACATGAACAAACTTTGAAAACACTATGCTAAGTGAAAGGAGCTGGACACAAAAGGTCACATCTGATTCCACTTATATGATATGTCCTAAATAGGCAAATCTGCAGAGAGAGATCTAGAAGCTGGAGGGTGGAGGAGAAAAGAAAAGTTGACTGTTAATGGGTATGGGTCTCCTTTCAGGTGATGAGTAGATAGAGGAGAGCTGGTTGTACAACAAACACTATGAATGTATTAGATGCATGGGATCACACCCAAAATCAAGTTTTTGATGCAAATAAAAACAGGACCGGTTATTCTCTTTTATAGATAAAAATTGAAAGCAATTGGCACCAATTGTCCAGTGTGGACACAATTAAAACTGACAGCACCTACAGGTAATTATGAGAAGTCTCTTAGAAACACAGTGTTAGAGATTCAGATGCACTTTTAAAAGTGCAAAATGCCAGATGTTGTAATTATATGTCAAGTCCATTAACCCCATCTCTTCTGGATACTTGGTAGCTTCGGTTTCCTTTGTTTAGTTGTTCAGTGTTTGACAAAGAACTATGGTAAATGGTTTAACTCTTACACACTTGAATCAACAGGGGGCCTGTATTTAATCACTTTCATTCACCCTATATTTAGACATCATCTCCTAACTGACATTTGTAAGTCATTTAATGCTTACAGCCTCTTAGAAAATATGTATACTATTCACTAGAAGTGGCAGTATGGCAAACAGAAAATGTGCTGACAAGGAACTCCAAGGACACTGATTTTGAGACCTGGCTCCACCAATCTGCTTACTTTTCTGGAATAAGTAACTGAGTCTCTTTGAGCCTTAGCTTTCTTATTGGACACTCAAGACAGATGAAGACAACATGAAAGGTAAAGAGTCCGAAAAGCTTGAGGTGAGGTAAAACTCATGACATTCTTCAGTGAAGCCAGCCCAGTTTCTTTTTTTTTTTAATCATTATTTATTTTGCTGTGTTGGGTCTTAGAAGTGGCATGCTCAGTCTTCATTGCGGCATGTGAGATCTCGTTCCCTGACCAGGGATCGAACCCAGGTGCCCGGCTTTGGGAGCTCAGAGTCTTATCCACTGGACCACCAGGGAAATCCCCTGCCCAGGTTCTTAATGCTAGCTGTCCGTTAGGATTACCTGAGAAAAATTTAAACTACCCACCTTTGTGATTCTGTTCATTAGTCTGGGTTGGGCTCAGACATTGATATTCTAATGCCATGGTTCTCAGACTTTGAAAGTAAAAGTCATTCAGTCGTGTCTGACTCTTTGCAACCCCATGGACTGTTAAAGTCCATGGAATTCTCCAGACCAGAATACTGGAGTGGGTAGTCTTTCCCTTCTCCAGGAGATTGTCCCAGCTCAGGGATCAAACCCAGATCACCTGCATTGTAAGCAGATTCTTTACCAACTAAGCCACAGGGAGCCCAAGAACACTGGAGTGGGTAGCCTATTCCTTCTCCAGCAGATCCTCCCGACCCAGGAATTGAACTAGGGTCTCCTGCATTGGAGGCAGATTCTTTACCAACTGCGCTATCATGGAGCCCTTTGCAAACATAAGAATCACCTAAAGAGTTTGGGAGAATACCCCCAGAGTTTCTGATTCCCTAGGTCTAGGACTGGGCTGAAAATTCACATTTCTAAGTTTCTCAGATGATGTGGTTACTGGGAACCTACCCACTTGCAGAAATCATTCAACGTGTATTTAGAAAGGATTAGTAGAAAATGCCATAGGGCATTTGAGTGTATATATGTTTTTCTCTTACTAACTGAGGAACGTAATATGTCATTACTCTGAAATTCCTCTTTATTTTATTAAGCATGTACAGAGGATTCTCATAAAATATATGTGTTAAGAAATTGACACTAGAGATTGCTCCCCTAGGAGGGAAACTGATAAATGTATTTCTCACTGAATACATTTGGTACTGAATAAATTTTGCATCATATGCAATTATTTACAAGTGAATAAATTAATTAATTTAAACTAAATCCAATAAAATCTTGGCTCAACTTAATGAGTAACAAAAATAATAGAGGAATCATGCTCCCTGTCCCTTACTACAAAGCTTCAGTAAGCAAAATAGTGTGATACTGGGACAAAACCAAACATATAGATCAATGGAATAGAATAAAAGGTCCAGAAATAAACTCATGTGCTTATGGTAAATTAGTCTATGACAAAGGAGGCAAGAATATACAATGGAGAAGAGACAGTCTCTTCAATAAGTGATGCTGGGAAAACTAGACAGCTACAGGTAAAAGAATGAAATTAGAACTTTCTCTAACCCTGTATACAAAAACAAATTCAAAATGGATTAAAACTCCAAATATGAGACGAGATACTATAAAATTCCTAGAGGAAAACATGGGCAGAACACTCTGACAGAAATCTCAGCAATATCTTTGTATCCCTGTCCTAAAGCAAAGGAAACAAAATAAAAAGAAATAGAGCTTATTAAACTTAAAAGCCTTTGCACAGAAAGGAAGTCATAAACAAAATGAAATTATAACTTATAGACTAGGAGGAAATATTTGTAAATGATGCTACCAACAAAGGCTTACTTTCTAAAATGAACAAATGGCTCATGCAGCTTAATATTTTAAAAAATCAAAAAATGGGCAGAAGATCTAAATAGACATTTCTCCAAAGAAGACATATAGGTGGCCACAGGCACAAGAAAAGATGCTCAATATCACTGATCATGAGAGAAATGCAATCAAAACTAGAGTGAGATATCACCTCGTACCAGTCTGAGTGGCTGTCATTAAAGGTGGGATTAACGTATTCACACTACTATATATAAAATAGATAAACAAGGGCCTACTGTAGAGCACAGAGAATATCTTCAAGTAACCTATAATGGAAAATAACCTGAAAAAGGATATATATATCTCTGAATCACTTTGCTGTATACCTGAAACTAATCCAATATTGTAAATTAACTATATTTTAATTTTTTAATGGTTATTAAAATCTAATAGAGAAACCTCTGAATATATTATATATGACTGTCATCTTCCCCATATTGGAAAGTGAAGTCGCTCAGTCGTGTCCAACTCTTTGTGACCCCATGGACTGTAGCCCACTAGGTTCCTCCCTCCATGGGATTCTCCAGGCAAGAGTACTGGAGTGGATTGCCATTTCCTTCTCCAGGGGATCTTCCTGGATCTTCCAGACCCAGGGATTGAACCTGGGTCTCCTGCATTCCAGACAGATGCTTTAACCTCTGAACTACCAGGGAAGCCCCATATTGGAATTCCCCAATATTCCTTGCATTGCACTAAAATTCATTTAAGCAATCATAAATAAGTTTTTTTGTTTTTTTAAGGACAGGAGAAAGGAGGAATGATAGGAAGGAGAGGAGAGAGAAATGGAAAGGAAAGGAAAGAAACATGAGCAGGTATACTAAAGTTTGTGATCTGGGCTGAGTCAGCTTCATTTTTCAGGAGGAAAAAAATCACATCGAGAACTAGATAAATATCAGGATTAAAAGGTACAGAATAAATGCAATATAAGGAAAGGCATCAAGGGTAAATTATCAATTGATAACACTTTAAAATACCTTATTGAGAAGATTCCCACACCACAAAGACTTAGGAGAAAAAAGAGAAGGAAAATATATCTATCTGCCTGTGAGAGTTGGATTGGATGGTGGATAAGAAAATAGACATAGGTAAAATGTATTTATTTTTAATCTTTACATGTTGTATATATTGACGAAGTTTAGGTGGTGGTTGTTTAATCATTAAGTCATTTTTGCAACCCTATGGACTGCCAGACTCCTTGGTCCATGGGATATCCCAGGCAAGAATACTGGAGTGGGTTTCCATTTCCTTCTGTAGGGGATCTTCCCAACCCAGGGATAGAACGAGCGTCTCCTGCTTAGCAGGTGGATTCTTTACCACTGAGGCACCAGGGAAGCCCAAAGTAGAAACAGAGAAACATTTCAATTATAATATGTAATAGAAAGTGAATGACTTTTCACCGTGCAAGTTTAGGCTTTTGGCCTGAAGAGGGCGATGTGAAACTACAAATAGCATAATGGTGTCCTGATTTTGCTTCTGGTATTTCTGAACTGAGGAGCCATAAAAGAGCCTGGGACTGGGGAAAGGAGGGCTGTTGGCATTTGGACAAACAAGTCTCTGGAGCTAGCAGCTGTCTCCAAAGCTGCAGCTTTGAGACTGTTGAGTAGAACACCCAGCCACCGGTGCTCAGGCATGATTTTCTGTCTCTCTCCTTTTTGTTGTTCAGTCATTCGGTCGTGTCTGACTCTTTGCGACCCCATGGACTGCAGCACGCAGGCTTCCCTTTACAACCTAAGAATTAATATTATATCCTTATTTTTAGAAGCTTCCTATTCTTTTTACATGAAATGATTAGAATCTAGAATGTGTTCCCTGTTTAATGAAAAACAAGTTTGTGTTAGTGAAGCCCTATTGTACAATCAGAAATCTAAAAAGGAAATTTTTCAAAAGATAGGTTGTTCAGTTTCTCAGAACTTTAGTAGTCTTTTGTTCTTTTTAACATGAAAAGACAAATATGATTACTTATATTTTATGAGAAGTAATAGATTTATTAGTTCCTCGTGTAAATTTCACTTGCTGCTGCTGCTGCTAAGTCACTTCAGTCGTATCCGACTCTGTGCGACCCCATAGATGGCAGCCCACCAGGCTCAAGTTTACTTAAATTGAAAACGGGCCTACTTAACTAACCACCATGGCCTAGAGAGGTCCAGTTATGTTTTCACATACAGCATGTCCAGTGTGCATGGGGACTGTCTCCTATATTGTTTCACATTCTCCAGACAATTCAAGGAAGAGCAAAGACAAACGACTGATAAAAGTGTAAACATATTCATCCTTGCCAGTAATCAGGGAAATGCAAATTGAAATCAAAAGAAGATACCATTTTAGACTCATTGAACAGGCAAAGATTTTAAAGCCAGATTTGAGTTTGTTGGAAAATGGGCACCTCCACATGCTGCTGGAAGAGTTTAAATTGGCACCACCACACTAGAGAGCAATTTAGTACGTGTAATAAAGTTAATGATGCATATACCCTGAAGTCCAGTAATTCTGCTCGCCTTAAGTTGGGAACATGGCTACACATTTAAACTCATTATCCCAGTGGGCTATCACCCCATCACCCTTTAAGAAACTCTTGCACGTGTGCATCTGGAAACAAATTCAAAAATATTCTTAGCAACGTTGTTTATAACTGCAAAACAATTGTCCAACAGCATACATGTCCATTAGCTGGAGTTCAGTTCAGTTCAGTCGCTCACTCGTGTCCGACTCTTTGCAACCCCATGAAACACAGCAGGCCTCCCTGTCCATCACCAACTCCAGAGTCTACCCAAACCCATGTCTATCTAGTTGGTGATGCCATCCAACCATCTTATCCTCTGTTGTCCCCTTCTCCTGCCTTCAATCTTTCCCAGCATCAGGGTCTTTTCAAATGAGTCAGCTCTCCACATCAGGTGGCCAAAGTATTGGAGTTCAGCTTCAAATCAGTCCTTCCAATGAACACCCAGGACTGATCTTTAGGATGGACTGGTTGGATCTCCTTGTAGTCCAAGGGACTCTCAAGAGTCTTCTCCAACACCACAGTTCAAAAGCATCAATTCTTCGGCGCTCAGCCTTCTTCACAGTCCAACTCGCACATCCATACACGACCACTGGAAAAACCATAGGCTTGACTAGACGGACCTTTGTTGGCAAAGTAATGTCTCTGCTTTTGAATATGCTATCTAGGTTGGTCATAACTTTCCTTCCAAGGAGTAAGCGTCTTTTAATTTCATGGTCACAATCACCATCTGCAGTGATTTTGGAGCCCAGAAAAATAAAGTCAGCCACTGTTTCCCCATCTATTTGCCATGAAGTGATGAGACCAGATGCCATGATCTTCGTTTTCTGAATGTTGAGCTTTAAGCCAACTTTTCCACTCTCCTCTTTCACTTTCATCAAGAGGCTCTTTAGTTCTTCTTCACTTTCTGCCATAAGGGTGGTGTCATCTGCATATCTGAGGTTATTGATATTTTTCCCAGCAATCTTGATTCCAGCTTGTGCTTCCTCCAGCCCAGTGTTTCTTATGATGTACTCTGCATATAAGTTAAATAAGCAGGGTGATAATATACAGCCTTGATGTACTCCTTTTCCTATTTGGAACCAGTCTGTTGTTCCATGTCCAATTCTAACTTGCTTCCTGACCTGCATACAGATTTCTCAAGAGGCAAGTCAGGTGGTCTGGTATGCCCATCTCTCTCAGAATTTTCCACAGTTTATTGTGATCCACACAGTCAAAGGCTTTGGCATAGTCAATAAAGCAGAAGTAGATGTTTTTCTGGAACTCTCTTGTTTTTTCGATGATCCAACGGATGTTGGCATTTTGATCTCTGGAGAACAGAGAAATAAATTATAGTGTAGTCACTCAGAAAACTAATGAAACTGCACAAACTGCTGGGACCTGCAACAACATGACTGCATTTCATAGACATAATTTTGATAAGCAGTCGGCAGCACAGAGCACATCAATGGAAATTTACATCACAACCCAGAGTCTAGTCATAGCTGCTCTCCCAGGCAAAGGGCTGTGCCCTAGATCTGGACTCGCTTGGAATGTTGAGTTTGTGCCCTGTGTTTAATTGGGACATCCCTCTTCTGCTCTCAGAAGTTGGCACTCTTGGTCTCAGATCTTTGGAGTCAGATTGAGACTTAAACCTTGGTCCTTGGGCCTCGGGCCAACACCACACCATGATGTTCCTGGGTATCCAGCTTGCAGACAGAAGACCATGGGGCTTCTCAGCCTTCATACTCACATGAGCTGATCCCTCATAATAGGTATCTTTTAATGCATATCCTTTGGTCCTGCTTCTTTGGAGAACCCTAACTAATACAGGGATTAAATATTTCAGAATCTGCCAGGTTTAGGCGTGCCTTCCCACACAAAGCCAGACTTGATTTCCATGTTTTTCAATTGGCCAGGGGCTCAGAACTGGCTCCATTCACGGGTCTTTGGGGGCAGACAAGAGAAGAGCCATCTTCTACCTGCCCCTGAGCCACTGTCCACACAAGTGGGTGACCACTCAAAAGAGGGCAAAGTGCTTTGAGGGGAAGGAGGAGAAGATGTTCAGACGTCTTTTTTGCTTTCTTCAGAGAAAACTTCATGGGCTAAATCGTGATAGCTAATCATCATTCCCCTGGGAGCACTGAGGGGAGGGGTATTTCTCCCTATTCTATAATAAAAAGAAAGTAAACACAATCTCTCCAATAAAAGGGAGGGGGGACCAACTGTTACCTGGGAATTAGAAGACTGTTGCATATTCTGTTCCAGTGCCACAAATATAGAAGTAACAGCTTAGTGGTTAAGTATTAGACTCTGGAACCAGACCTCCCTGGTTCTGATTCCAGTTTTGCTGCTTGCTAGCTATACATCACCCTTGGAAAGACTTGTCACTTCCTGTGTCTTAATGTTGTCATCTATAAAATGGGGCTGATACTGATAGCATCAAACCCATAGGGCTGTGATGAGGATTAAATGAGTTATGCAGATAAGTGGCTGGAGCTGCACTGGTACACGTCTAAATGAGTGTTCTTTGTTGTTAGTATTGTTGATGTTGTTCTGGGAAGGAAAATAAATACCTTTGTGGAATCTTAGGTAATAATAGCAGTATTTGCAGTCTTCTTATTCCAAATTGGATGCTAGACCTCATCAAAGAGATGGAATAACATAGGAATTTCCAGCACTGGGAAAAAGCCAATAAGGGAGACATTTTGGCCAAAGAGCTTGTCGGGGGGCCCTGAGTCACCTCATGTGGGCAGTTTCTTGCTCTGCCTCTTTACCCTAATGTGACCTCTGGCACTAACCCACAGCTTATGGCTGTGCCCAAACTGGATTAACAAATGGATCTGGGAACGTCCTTTCCCCCCAGATCACCTGCCCTGGGTTTCCAGTAAGCCAGTGAGCCCAGTTTGAATTTGAAGAGTTCATTCCCAGCTGTACAGCTGGAGAGTCTGATGTTCCACCACGTACCTCACAGTAGATGTTCCTGCCATTCTGAACACACTGAAATCTCTGTCTCTGATGAAATCATGTTCTCCCAAGCTGCACTCCTAGACTGCAGAGCTCTAGAGTTTATGATGCTGTTTCAAATACATTCTCTCTCTCATTCCAGCTCTTAAATTACACATCCATTCCACTGTTTCATAAGCAAGAAAACAAAAGATCAGAGAGGCCAAAGCAACACAACTGGAACCCAAGCCCAGGTTTCCTCTAAACTCAAGGCTCTTTCCATTACATCTCAGTCACCTCACTCTTAACAGATCTTACTCCAGAGGCTTCACTTAAGGGTATCTCAGCTAACCACAGTCCTCTTACATGCGTTCTTAGTGTTATAGTGCTTTTATTTTCATTCATTATGCTTCTTTTGATAATTTAACCTCATCGAAATTAAAGAAGCATGATCCTCAAATACAAAGAATTTCCACTGAAGAGCAACACAATATCCAAATTATGCAGTCTGTCAAATGACATCATCATTCATTCATGATTTTCAATAAACATATTGAGCATCTGTATATGCCAGGAACAATAGTAAAGCATGCTCCATCACCAGACAGATCAGAAGGGGATCAGACAAATAGAAAAATAAGAACATAGAGTGGTAAGCACTCTGCTGAAAGGAAGCATAAAGTGCTGGGCCAGGTCGGGCATGAGAAAGGGATTTAATGTGGCCTGGGAGAGGGTGTTCAGGGAACGTGTTTCCAGGATGATGGTCTAGGTAAGTTATAAATGCTGAGACATTAGGCAGGCAAAGGATGGGAGTGGGGCAGTTACAGTGTGCTCGTGTGTATAAGTGTGTGCATTCTATGGGGACTCACCCGAACCCCTGAATTGGTATGAAGATTATTCTAGGCTGAAAACATTTGATATTCAATAAAGACAGAAAAAAGCCTTCTCGGAGCTTCACTTATCTAACTAAAAGCAGCAACTTCTGGGAAACGAGGCTACCATAAATTCCCTCTCCAGGGGGTTTCATGGCCATGAAGAAGCTGGAAAGACCACTTTCACCTGCCTAATCAAACATTATTACAGACTTTCTAATCTCTTGTTTGTGGCTCTAAAAATCCATTTGTCTTTGCTAAAGACATTTCTTTGTTCTTTCTAGAGAAGCCTGTTCTTCCCCCTTTTTTTCTCTATTAAGTTAGGTATATAAGCCTTTAACCATTTAGCAAGCTAGCTATTTTTTTGTTGGCATTGGTATGCATACAAATACTTTTTTTCTATTAATCTGTCTCTTGTCAATTTAATTCACAGGCCCTAAAAAACTGCACCAAAGAGGGTAGAGAAAAGTCTTCCAAGTAGAGGAATAGCCCTTGCAGAAGTGTGAGGGTGTGAGGGTGTTAGGGAGAGGCACGGTGCATCCGAAGCACAAGGAGAGATGGAGTGCGGCTGAAGCAAGGGAGAGGGTGGGAGTGGCAAGAAATGAAGCTGTGTTGCTGTGACGGTCAGTCATGAAGGCGCCGAGGACTGTCACAAATGTACCTTAATCAAATAATAGGTAAGGATCCCCATTAGTACTTGAGGATTCTGAAAGGTGTCAGATATGGCCAAAGTCTATCTGCTATTCTGCATCAGACTGTATTTATAGACAAGGACCTATCTATAACTTTTATTATGATTAACCCCATCAATAAAAAAGATTTGAGCATTCATCCTCAGTATCTGTTTATTTTTTAATAAAGTATATACATATACTATAGTTTCATATGTCTTACTCCTATAAGACTGTTTACAAAATATAGCATGTACAAAAAAGGAATTTTAAAAAGAATATGGATATTATAATGTCTTTCCAAACCCCATAATCTTAAACCTCTTGGGGGAAAAGTTCCTTTCTATTGGGAATGCCTACCTTCAGCATATGAAATGAGATATAGATCTAACTCTGAGTTCTTTGAAGGAAAATTCAGAAGATGAAAATTTGTTCAGAAAAAAAGCCCCCAGGAGATAATAGTGACACCAGTCTCTATTAAACTTTTAAGAGAGTGGTTCTCTTAGAAACTGAATTGTTTCTTAGGAAACTTTTGACCATGTCAGAAGTTGACTTTTCTCCATATTCAGAGAGGAGTGATGTTAGCATTCAGTGAACAGGTCCAAGGCTGGATGTCCTGGATGTCTAGGTCAGTCTCCTATTAATCAAGAATTGTCCCACCAGGCATTCATATATGTGAAGTGTTAGTTTAAATTATATGAAACTTTAGTCTTACTCCAATTTACTTGTTAAACACACAGTAGTTTTGATACATATTAGCATGCTAGTTTTTATTCTAACATTCATGCATACTTTTGACTTGCACTCATGGACCTGTACATTTATTTTTTTCTTTTTTCCCACAGCTTTATTGAGGTACAATTGACATATAAAATTTGTACATCCTGTATGGAATATCTTCTGGTCTTATTACTTCTCTCTTATCTAAATTTATCTGACTACTTCAAGCCTTCTACTGAGTTGGGTCTGAGTGTTTACATACTGAAATTTATATCACTTCATTACTTTGGTTTTTTTGGTCTTCATTTTGCAGGTAGGATATTATATTGATTGCATAAAGAAAAAATGAGTACAGGTAAATGTTATTTTCTATACATTTTCTTTTAGGATAGCAAGTTGAGTGTTACAAAAACATTTATTATAAAAAACTGGTAGTTAGGGTAGTGAATATTCTTCATACTACTGTATTAGTGAATGCATGTCATTATACACTTGTCAAAACCCATAGACTATATGGCACAAAGAGTGAACCCTGATGTAAACTATGGATTTCAGCTAATAATAATATATCAATTTTGACTCATCAGTGGTGACAAAGGTACCTCAAGAAAGCAAAATATTAATAAGGAAAATGTTAATAAAGGGGAAGTGTCAGGAGCGAGGGAGTGTACCTGTGCTCTCTCTTCCCTGTAGCCCTAAAACTGCTCAAAAAATAAATTTTTAAAAATTTAAGGCAACACTGGTTCTGATTGGTTTGAGAACCGCTGCTTTAAAGAAAGACCTACTACATAAAAATTTGATATATATTAAAAAAAATAACACAGATGATAATTGTTTTCCAAACCTTCCACTTCCCTGGTATACTCACCAGGAACATTTCTGTATCTAAAATGAGGAATAACTGTGCAGACTTGACTCTCTGTAGAAGAGGTGACAAAATTAGGCAGTTTAAAAATGTCTGCTGCCAAACTATAATGGCAAGAAAAGGAGGAGTCTGTCATTCATTTCCTAAATTATAAGCATTTGAGATGCATGTATTTCTTGGAATAATTAAACTTTTTGTGAGTGTTTGCACTGCATACTAATCCATCTCTGATTCTGACAGCTGAATTGAAACTGCCATTTCTCGCCTAACTTTCTTTGGCTGTTTTCCTCTGAGTAATCATATCTTTTTTTTTTTTTTCATAAGTGATGGGTTTTAATACTTTCATCAGGATGGGCTCATTGACTATTCATATTCTGCTTATATTGTGCAGCAGCCACATGGGAAGTCGTAGTAGGATTTCAAAGCAGAAAATAGTAACTCTGATGAGAAGACTGTTATGTGTGGGTGTTTGGAAGTTATGAATATGAGATTAAACAAGCAATTCTATTTTAATGATTTGTGTAAAATGGAAACGTGATTTTGAGCAGATGGTTAAAAATATTCTAAAGCACTTTTATTCAAAGAAAATTACAGATATTTAAAAACCCCGATTTATTTTAGCTTTAGTTTTCTTGAAAACCGGAGAAGAATTTTTTGGTGGGGAGGGGAGTTGAATTACACAAATGAACATTTGAGAAGAATCATTCATTTTATTGTTCTCTTTTGCTGCTTCTCACCCTGTGACTAACGTCTGTACCTCTTCCTTTCCCATCCTTCCTCTTCTACCCTCTGTCCTTAGTATCTCCTGCACTGACCCCTCAGGGTGTCATCTAAACTCATCTTTATTGTAACATTCTGCCCTCATCTCTGCCAGGGAAAGTGCATCAGAATGAAATTGGCAAGATCTTTTGACAGCTTGTCTTTACTCCTCTGTTGCCAGGAAAGGGAAAATGGCTATTTATATGGTCCATTTCCACAAGCTGCTGTTAAATTATGGGCCAAGTTCTTTTACTACAGTGATTAATATTTCTTGATTGACTACCTGGCAGACTGCACAGGGCTAATCCAACCTAGGAGCAACTGGGATTTCCCTAGATCTGGGCAGGGTTCAATAGAGCCTTCACTTGGATATTTGGAAGTGGGTTTTTATTATCGAATTTTGTTTACACCAATTGCAGGCTGATAGTATTGGGTTGAATCATATGGCATTGCTACTATATCAAAAATGGTCAAATATCAGCATTATCATATGGTTCAACTTCATAGACAATAATTATGTGTTGATTAGAACTGAATAGACTATCAAATCATTCTATAAAAGATGTAAGGCAGTGTACTGGAAATACAGACACACCATAAACCAATAAACTACAAAACAAACCCATTAAAAATAAAGAAATTCTCAACTAACATAGGAAATTTAGACAAGGAGATAAATAAGAGACGAACGCCCTATAAGGTCCTCTGCAATTGCAACAGTTTTGCTGTACACTTGGAAGTTAACTTTCTGCACCAAAACCATAAAGCAATGACAAGAACATCCAACATTTATGTATTATGTGCCTGGCTTGGTGTGTGTTTTATATACATTTTGCATTTAAGCCCTACCACAAAGTTATTAGGGAAATTATTATCCTCCTCTTATAAATGAAAAAAGTTAAATTTTATTATCTTGAAGGTGAAAACAGTCCAGTTTCTTAGAGATACATTAAATTGAAAAAAAAGTCTTAACCATATCATCAGTCTCACTTGAGTAAATGTGTCTTTTTATAAGGATACACTTTTAATAGTCCTTGGGCCAAGATTCTCAAGCAATAAGAATCACTGGGAGACTTTCCCCTAACCCAAAATTTGGACCCTATCTGTCTTTGCTCCTCCAAGGGTGGTCTTCACAGCAGCATTACTGACATGCTTAGGAGTTTATTAGAAGTGCAGGATCTCAGGCCTCACTCCAGTAGAACCTTATTTTAACAAGGTTAAATATGCACAGGTCATTTGTATGCACACTGAAGTTAAGAAGTGTGGCTTTAAGTATAGAAGAACTCCCATGTGCATGAATTCTAAACAGACCCCCAAGGTGATTCTGATATAGGTGGTCAATGGTAAGTTCTTACTTTATAAAATTCTGCCCCAGGACACGATACCAAAATGTAATCTTCAGAAAGCTCTGCTGCAAGAATTTGAGATCCCAAGAGGGGTGTCCACAGAGTCAAGACAATATAAGCTATGGATGCACAACAATTGGTGTTCTGATACTCTAGCTGGATTCAATAATATAACCTAGAATATTGGCAGGGCTTCATCAGCTTTTTCATCCCAGCGGGCAGTGGAGACTGTATCCCTGATGTGAAGAGTAGAAGCAGATTGGTCTACTTTAGATGTGAAATTCTTAGACACTAAAACTATAAAAAAAAATTATGTGAATTTGGTATTGACTCCTTAATGTGTTTGTGTTTAACTTTTAAATGACTGAAATTATTTTCCACTCGGGTATCTGTAGGTGGCAGGAGACATCTGTAAGGCCACCCCTTTCGCCCCAGCTCTCCGCCTCCTCCCCCTTCTTCTTTCAACCTGGCTTCCTTTCCTCCCTTGAAATCTTTGATGTTAGTACTTTTAGATTCTTGTATTTAAGGGCTTCCCTGGTGGTGCAGAGGTTAAAGCGTCTGCCTGCCATGTAGGAGACTGGAGTTCGATCCCTGGGTCGGGAAGATCCCCTGGAGAAGGAAATGGCAACCCACTCCAGTATTCTTGCCTGGAGAATCTCATGGATGGAGGAGCTTGGTGGGCTACAGTCCATGGGTCGCAGAGTCGGACACGACTGAGCGACTTCACTGTCACTTTCAGGACAAAGTGATGCTGCAATAAAGTGCATGGTGTATTTTGTGGCTGCAAGGAACCAGGTACATTCTCCTACCTACTTCCAGGGTTTCTGATCAAATGGTGAATTAACTTCTGGAAATTTGGAGTGGTCCTAAAATGAAAATATTAGATAACAGAGTGGCTTAATTTGTTGTATGGATCCCACTTGCAGGCACTCCAGATTTCTTACCGCTTGCCCCTAAAGAATGAGAATGTGACAGGGGAGGGATAGGTTTTAGGGGCAAAGTGCAGCCATCTCTATTGCACAGCTAAGAAAACAGGTACCACAAGGGGGAGCAAAGTCACAGAATTAGAGTCACAGTTGATTGTCTCCCAATTTGACCTTAGCTTTCTGGATTTTGTGTCACAGGCATTCTGAGGATAAGGTTTGTGAGGCAAAATATGGGAAAGTTGAGAACTTGAAGAGATTAAGAAGTGACTTATGAATCACTCTGAATGGCTGGATCAGAAGAGATCCACCAAAGAAAGACCATCGGTCAGTCATACACAGGTCACTATACGTGAACCTCCTTCCCAAGGGTATAGTAGTGCTAGTCGCTCAGTCGTTTCTGACTCTTTGCGATCCCATGGACTGTAGCCCTCCAGGCTCCTCTGTCCATGGAATTCTCCAGGCAAGAATACTGGAGTGAATTGCCATTCCCTTCTCCAGAGGATCTTCCCGACCCAGGGATCAAACCCGGGACTCCTGGTTGCAGGCAGATTCTTTACCATTTGAGCTACAGGGAAGACCCCATCACAAGTGCATAGGAACTGTAAGTTCATAGGCAGAAGAATGACAAAGTAGGAAAACTCACTTTAGAGGAAAGTAGATATGGGCTGGAATTCTGGCCTTTGCAGTTATTGGACTTTTCAGATTCTCTCTGTAAAACAAGGACAATAGTAATCACCTTGTAAGCTTGTTATAAGAATGTATGCAAAATGATTTGTTTTGTGTTTGTGACCCTATCTTCTACAGCAATAAAATGGTGGCTTACTAATATTAAGACATTGACATTCAAAAAAAAAGTTTATTGACAGTTTATTGGGCACCATGATAAACTCAAAGATGATTAAGATACTGTCTCCAGTGTTTAAATTGCTTTCTGTCAGATTACAACTGAGATAACAAAGATAACTAATACTCACTGGGTAGATACAAAGGTCTGGAGTTCTTAGAAGTACTTTTTAAGGATTATCTCAATAAGTGCTTATAACAGTCCCTGGAATGAGGAGACTGAGGCCTCAAAAGATGCAGTAGTTTTTATCAGCTCCCTTGGGAAGCAGTAGAGCTAGGATTCACCTCTGGGTACCCTGTCGTCTTTGGGGCTCAACCAACAGTTCATTTCCAGTGGCTACACTGTCTTTTGCTGTGTTATATTTCCCAGGTGCAAATATTAAATAAATCTCAGTGGCACCATGGATGAATGATATGAATACATTCTGATTTGACTACAGTTACTGCCAAAGTAACAGAAATCTGTATGCAGGTTAAGAAGCAACAGTTAGAACTGGACATGGAACAAAGGACTGGTTCCAAATCAGGAAAGGAGTACTTCAAGGCTGTAAATTGTCATCCTGCTTATTTAACTTACATACAGAGTACATCATGTGAAATGCCAGGCTGGATGAAGCATAAGCTGGGATCAAGATTGCCGGGAGAAATATCAGTAACCTCAGATATGCAGATGATACCACACTTATGGCAGAGAGTGAAGAAGAACTAAAGAGCCTTTGATAAAAGTGAAAGAGGAGAGTGAAAAAGTTGACTTAAAAACTCAATAGTCAGAAAACGAAGATCATGGCATCTGTCCCATCACTTCATGGCAAATCGGTGGGGAAACAATGGAAACAGTGAGAGACTTTATTTTGGGAGGGGGCTCCAAAATCACTGCAGATGGTGACTGCAGCCATCAAAAAGACGCTTGCTCCTTGGAAGTAAAGCTATGACCAACCTAGACAGCATATTAAAAAGCAGAGTCATTACTTTGCCAACAAAAAGGTCCATCTAGTCAAAGCTATGGTTTCTCCAGTGGTCATGTATGGATGTGAGAGTTGGACTATAAAGAAAGCTGAGTGCGGAAGAATTGATGCTTTTGAAGTGTGGTGTTGGAGAAGACTCTTGAGCGTCCCTTGGACAGCAGGGAGATCCAACCCGTTCATCCTAAAGGAGATCAATCCTGAGTATTCATTGGCAGGACTGATGCTGCCACCTAATAGTGGCAATACTTTGGCCCCCTGATGTGAAGAGCTGACTCATCTGAAAAGACCCTGATGCTGGGAAAGATTGAAGGTGGGAGAAGGGGATGACAGAAGATGAGATGGTTGGATGGACATGAGTTTGAGTAAGCTCCAGGAGTTGGTGATGTACAGGGAAGCCTTGACATGCTGCAGTCCATGGGGTCGCAAAGAGTCGGACACAAGTGAGCGACTCAACTGAACTGACTGCCAAAGTATACTTCTTGCCTCTAGTCTCTCTACTCTCCTGGCCAACTGATCCTTCGACGCTGCCAACAGTTACCTTATAAAACATGTATGTGATCATGACACTTCTCTGCTTAAAAGGCTCACTCACTGCTGTCTACAGAACTGTGTCTAACAGCTGAGCACAGGAGGCCTCTCCCAGCTGGCCCTGACCTTACTTCTCAGCCTCTGCTTTGGACATCTGGCTCTTCACCCAACACTCTTACATAAAACAGCCCCACATGAAACTAGGGCAGTCAGGGATTCCATAGTTAACCTCCTGTGTCGCAAAAGGAAAGAAAAGATTTTTTTCACTTTTTCCTTACATTCTATTCTGTTGTTATAATGTAAAAAGATTTGTCTAAAAAATTAAATTTAGGGGCAGGGGGAGGTGGGGGTCGGGATTGGGAGTTCATGTACACTCGTGGCTGATTCATGTCGATGTGTAGCAAAACGAATACAGTATTGTAAAGCAAAACAAACTAAAAAATAAAAATTAATTAAAGAAAAAAATTTAAAAATAAATTTTAAAAAGCTAGATCACTAAAAACAATGTACACGCACTCACTTGAAACACATATATGTTTTACTTTTTTTTTTTTTTTTAATAATTTTCACCTACTGTCAAAGATCTGGTATTTCAGAGGAGGGCATCCTGTAACTCATTTGCAATTCCCCTAGAGTAGGATTTTCCTTCTCCCTGAAATGCAACACTTTCTCTCTCTAAGGTGGCAGACTACTTACTACTCACCCTTTAAATCCAGTTCAAATATCTCTTCTCTGGGAAGACTTTCTCCCCCAGCCTTTTATTCGGTGCATTTTTCTTTCCTCAAGGCTCCCAAAGAGGGAGTAGCTCTCTTACAGCTCTACAGTACTGCCTGTAATTAATTATTTATACAGCAATAGATCTTGAGACCCTTTAGGGCAGATTCTACTGAGTCCCTAGTTCTTATTTGGTGCTTGGCCCACAGTAAGATATATTATCACTGGATACAGGAATGAATAAAGTCTCAAAGTCCCTACTCTTTAGATCTAGCACCATTTGATACGCACACGCCTTTGGACAAATCACTTTGATAAATCAGGCCAATAATATCAGAGAAGGACGGTGTGCGTGCGTGCTCAGTCATATCGAACTCTTTGCCATGCTGTTGACTGTAGCCCGCCAGGCTCCTCTGTCCATGAGATTTTCGAGGCAAGAATACTGGAGTGGGTTGTCATTTCCTCCTCCAGATCTTACCCACTCAGGGATCGAACCCGCATCTCCTGCATGGGCGGGCGGATTCTTTACCACTGAGCCCCTGGGAAGTGGAGAGGTCCCAAATGCTAAATGTGTCCGCCAAAACCTAGAGACATCTTAAGTACTACCTGTTTCCCCACCACGCCTTTCCCACTATGCTGACATTCTCTAGCTACTTTTAGGATAGGGAGAATATGGTGCTCAAGATGGATATTTTTCTCTGCCTGATCGAATAGCTTCGCTTTTTTTTTTTTTTTTTAATTCTTAACATCCAAGACAATTCAGACTCCAGTGTTCCTACTGGGGTTGGGAGTAACATCCCATTCTTTCATGGAGACATCCAAAGTCTGATTTTCCCCACTGGACTCAAAAGAGCCCCACCACAGCGTTCACCCTGGGTCGAAGATTGCCCACCGGTCGGGTGGGGTTTTCCAGCGAGCGGCTCGGGTAGCGCAAGCCGGGGAGGTGCTAAGGGGCGTCGCCCACGGCCGCCGGGCTCGGCACGCAGGGTCGGGCTGCGGTTGGCCACAAGAGGCATCCATCTTCCTGGAGAAGCGCCGCGCTTGCTTACCGCGCCGGTGGGGAGGAGCGGGGCGAGGGTGGAAAAGAGAGGTCGATCGGGCCCCTCCCGCGAGCCCTGCCCCGCCTCGCCGAGCCCGGCGTGGCTGCTCGGGCCGCTGCCGCCCGCAGCTCGCTCCCCAGGCGCCGGGGAGCCGCGGGCCGTGAGCGCGCCTGCAACTTTGCGGCCGCCAGGGGCGCGGCTCCTCCAGGGGCGCGTGCGGGTGTGCCGGTAGCCGGCGGCCTCCTGGGGGCAGCAGCGGCAAGGGGGACCTGGAGAAAGAGGCCGTCTCGGCGCGCGGTGGCCCAGGAGGCGGAGGCCCCGCGAGGCGCCGGCGGTGGAAACCTAAACTCCGCCGGGGCTGCGCCCAGGACGCGTTCTTACAGCGCGTTAGCCGCCCTCGCGGCGGCCGCCCGGGACTCGCTTTAGGGTGGCGATTCCTCTACCCTGCCCGGGGCAGTAGCACCCGTGTGTGCCGACGGAGGAGCGGCAGCAGCATCCCCAGCCCGGGCGGGACCCCTGAGCGCCGGAGCGGGCGCTGAGCAGGAAGGGAGGGTCGTGGCGCCCGCCCTCCCCGGCTGGCCCTGCCCCACGCTCCCCGTGCGGGTGGCTAACAATGGTGCGGAGCGCCGGCGCGATCCCCGCGTCCGCCCAGCGGCTGTAGAGGAAGTGGCCGGGCTCCGGGTGGGGTGGGCAGGGAGACGCCCCCCGCCACTCGCCTGCTGGAGTTCGCCGGCGCGCCGGGCCTCTCCGGCCCCGAGCCCTGGGCTCCCCTCCGCATCGCCGACGGCAGCTCGATCCCGAGAGTATGGTGCCAGCGCCCGGGTTAATCTAGTCCTCGGCTCGCTCCTTTTCTTCCTCCCCACCTCCTCCTCCTCCTCTCCCTCCCGTCGGTGCTGCTTCTGGGTTCCCGGCATTTGGGAGTACAACTCTCTGCTTCTCCGAGGAGACTGACTGGTCGGTGACCCCTCACAGAACTTGCCCATTGAAAGCAAACCCAGAACAGCTGGATAATGTCCACTCCGAGCAGATTCAAAAAGGACAAAGAGATCATCGCCGAGTATGAAAGTCAAGTCAAAGGTACGGATGGGAGCGGCTGCCTTGCTCCTTTTGTGTGCTTTCTTGTCATTGTGCTCCGGGAGTTGCGTTTCTAACTTGGGGGTCTGCGTTGGAGGAAGGTGGTGAGGGACAACTGGAGCGCCTGGTTGAGCCATCCGGGGCTTCGTGCAAGCCAGTCTCAGTCCCAGTCCCGTCAGGTCCAAGGGGAGCTGGAAACCGGGCGAGTCTCCCCCGCTGCCCGCTCGCCACCTCCAGTAGGGGAGAACTGGGTTTAAATTAACCACCTTCAGCCGGCAGCTTACATAGGAGGTAGGCAGCAGCAGAGGTTCCCCCCGAGTTATCATCACCAGCATCTTTTTTTTTTTTTTTAAAAATATACCATTGTCACAGCCATTGATACATTGTCATGTAATATTTTTCTTTTTTCTTTTAAGGAGTCATTTTTCTGAAGTCTGGACCCGAAGTGGTCTAGAGCTTCCTTGAGTGCAGGAAACTGGCAACTTTGCACTAATCACTAATTTATCAGGGCGAGTCCCCCTTCTATAAAACAGCTCCCTAAAAGCCTGGCAGTTAAACCAAGAAAGGACTAGTGGAATCTGACTCTTCCTCTATAATGGGCCGGAATTCAGTGCCATCTTTCACATTCACACGGGAATATTGCTTTATCATTTGCTGGAGGCCACTTGCATGTAAAATGAAGGTTTGAATGTTTGAGTAGTAGTTTGACCATTTACATGGTCACCTAATGAAGGAATTTAGTTAAGGTTGATTATGGCATTTTTACTTAATGTGTCTTGCGGTTTAAAATATATATATTCTCTCTGGTACAAGTATTTTATGTTGCTGTTGAAGTGTTTAATAAACATATATTTGTTGTTCAATTTTTCCTCTTCCTCTATGGTCTCTCACTGGTAGCTTTTCCCATCCATTGAGACAATGGATGGAGTGTTGAGATTACTGCTGTTCTTTGGAATATTCAATGCAAAGTTGATAAAAATTGCTTTGTAGACACCTGTGTTTGCATAGACACAATCTTATGAAAGACCTGCAGAGAAAGGCTTTCCTGTACTTGTCTTTGGAAAGGCAGGAGCAGCCTGGGAGTTCTTTTGTGTGGTCAAGTTGTGAAAATGCCTGGAGTCCAGTGAAAGGACCTAGTAGGGAAACCCTCTGTCAATCAGTGAGAATCTGGACCAACTTATGATTAGAGGCAAACACGATATGCACGCCCAGGGACTTATATTTCCTTTAGGTTGATTCCAGTAATGGAGTTAAGGTGAACACTCTTTAGGAAACACAGATTTTTATCTGCTTGCAGTTAAAATAATGTATGCTTGTAGGAACTGGTTACATTGATATGGAAGTTATTTTAGCAGAGAAGTAATTATTTGCTTAGAGACAGATAAACTTTCTAATGAGCATAACCTTTCTTTTCTTAACAAACCCAACAGCCTTTCTCAGGTAGAACTCCTGTTCACAATCACCATTTCTCTGTGCAGTTTTTCTGCATGGCTCTTTGTGGCAAGCTTCAAGGGGTGGCAGTCTGGATTTTGTGCTATCCGCAGCGCTGACTGGCAGCATGTACTTCCAAGAATTGGTTTCTGTATTTCTGCTCTAAGGTTGTTTGTTCATGATCAAGTCCTTATCTGAAAAATATTCTCATGATTAATGAATTCTATAGTTATGCGGTTACTTATATACTTTGAGAGTTTAGGCCCTCAACCTTGGTTTAAAAATCAATAAAACAGGATGTGTTGCTGTGTTTAAAATGTGTCCATCAAATCAAGGGAAAATTGTGAACATGGTGAAAATTATTTTTGGAACAAATTCCGACCCATAAAAAGTGATCTCTCTATTCCCTTCAACCCTCCTCACTCACTTGTGAGTCCTCAGGCAGCTTTATGACTGTTTACTACACCTGAAATACCTTTCTCATCAGGGCCTGTGTCCAGAGTTCATCTGCTTCCTCTGCAATACTTACACATCCTGTGTCTAACCCAGATCCTTACTGTTGTTGTTCAATTGCTAAGTCATATCCAGCTCTTTATGACCCCATGGGCTGAAATGTTATCTTCCCCTTTTCACACATACCATTCTCAGGACAACTGCACTTCTTATAATAACTGAGTCTAAGATACCCAGGGGGACGCCGCAAAGCTCTCACCACCTAGCCGCAGAAGTTCCAGAATCACTTTTGCTGTATTCTATTGATTGTGGTTGTTCAGGTGCCAAGTTGTTTCCCACCCGTGGACTGCAGCACACCCGGCTCCTCTGTCCTTAACTATCTCCCAGAGTTTGCTTAAATTCCTATCCATTGAGTTGGTGACGTAATCTAACCACGTCATCCTCTGCCCCCCCTTCTCCTTTTGCAGTCAACTTTTCCCAACATCAGAGTCTTTTCCAATTAGTCAGCTCTTTGCATCACGTGGCAAAAGTGTTGAAGCTTCAGCTACAGTCCATCCAGTGAATATTCAGGGTTGATTTCCTTTAGGACTGACTGGTTTGATCTCGTTTCCCCTAATACCAGCTCCTTATATCCCTATGTAAAATGGGAATAGGGAAATACAATGGAATTGGACCATACGCACTTTGAATGACACAAATTTGCCTGAACTTACTAGGCAATATCAAGACGACAGTGAGAGAGAAATGAGAGTTAAATAGTGCCTGAGGCCTGCTATCTGTGAAGTGAGAATAGGTCCCTCATTAAGAATAGTTTCAGAGGTAGGATCCTGGTTTTCTGTTTGTTTTCCTGAGCCCCCCTTTAAGGTTGAGTGTCTCACCCTGGCAGAATGCTAGTCCACTAGTTAAAGATAGGTGGTTTGGGAACAAACAACTCTTTGAGTTCTAGCAGGTATTTCATCTGATGATAAACGAAAGAAAGATGGCTCATTCTATCGCTGGAGGAAAATCTAGCTGTATTGGACTCATTAAGAGAAGACTCTTAACAGGTCTCTTCCGAATTAATAAAGCCACATATATTGAACTCTCTGGATGACTTACATGTATGGGAGAGTCACCTTTGCGTTAACTTTTTTTGTAATGAATTCGTATCTGAGTTCTCAGGGAATTAAAAGTGTAATACCCAGGTAGAGCGGTAATAAAGAATCCACCTGCCAATGCTGAAAACAGAGAAGAGGTGGGTTCGATCCCTGGGTCAGGAAGATCCCCTGGAGTAGGAGGTGGCAACCCGCTCCAGTATTATTGCCTGGAAAATTCTATTCATCTGATGATAAACGAAAGAAAGATGGCTCATTCTATCGCTGGAGGAAAATCTAGCTGTATTGGACTCATTAAGAGAAGACTCTTAACAGGTCTCTTCCGAATTAATAAAGCCACATATATTGAACTCTCTGGATGACTTACATGTATGGGAGAGTCACCTTTGCGTTAACTTTTTTTGTAATGAATTCATATCTGAGTTCTCAGGGAATTAAAAGTGTAATACCCAGGTAGAGCGGTAATAAAGAATCCACCTGCCAATGCTGAAAACAGAGAAGAGGTGGGTTCGATCCCTGGGTCAGGAAGATCCCCTGGAGTAAGAGGTGGCAACCCGCTCCAGTATTATTGCCTGGAAAATTCTATGGCAGAGGGACCTGGCAGGCTGTCAGACATGACTGAGCACTCGTATTCATTCACATAGAGAATACAGAAAAAATAATAAAATCACGTTCAGAAAAGTAGAGCACAGGATTATAAGGGGGGGAATAATCGGAGATTATGACTAGTTAAAGGAATAGATAGGTTTAAATCAAGGACCAAAGGACCCCAAACAGTAATTTAAAAGGCATGTGTTAGGAGGAGAAGGATTATTTCATGCATGTTGGTCAATTTCCCAAAGATTTAGAATCCAGAGAAATTAATCTCTTGTTTGTGTGGGGCCTTAAAAAGCAAGCTTGTCTGGAAAAGTATATGAAACTCAAACCAGTCGACCACACTACTCTTAGCATCTCTGGCAAAAAACTTAGCAGTGGAAAAAATCATAGCAAGTGGCTAGCAAAAGTTCTGAGGATTATCTGTGGATTTCAGAGATCTAATAATTTTTGAATTCTGCAGCAGAAATATTATAGAGTCCATATAAAAAATATGGGTTCACCCACAGGAGTCAGAAGAAGACACATTTTATGAGGTAGAACTCGTGGATGGGAAGTTGTGTTTGTTTTTAATAATGCGTGTTGTTGGTTGCTAAGAATTGACAGCTATTATTTGCAGTATTTTCCAAGGGATAATCTCGTACTCTCATCTACATGCCATATGTGCAGGAAGTGCCAAGAAAATCTGTGTTCTTTAACCATCCTGCTGCCTGAACTACAAATAGTACATTTTGGTGGCAGATGGAGCATAAGAAATTGCCAATTCAATTTGATAGGACCTCACATCATGTGATAGGTTTCAGTGGGGAAATTAAAAGTGGTTCTGTCACTCATACAGAACCTGTGTCTACGTCTAATGTTCTTCCATTTAGCTTGCAATAGAAAATAACAGTTCAAATTGTGAATTAAAATTTTATAGTTGGGAAGGACTTTAAACATTTCCTGTCTAGCCTACTTAAGGAGGCATAATTCAGTTACACAATTAACTATAATATATGTGGGACTGGAACCCAGGTCCTTGGCTTTTCAGTAGCAAACCAAACCAAGTTTTGGTTTGCTTTTAGATTCCTTGCAAAGTAGAGTAGGAGATAGAACACTTACCTATTTAGACTTTACATCCATTGAAGAAATCATACCTAGATGAAAGAGAGAACAACTCTTATCTATTAACAGGAGGAGTTAATTAAAGTGATTAACAGCAAGTAAAAAAATATTTTTTTCACTAAGATCATTTCAAGAAACCACAGTGCCCAGGCAGTAGCTTCACATCATGGCTTTGAGATCAAGGGGAAAAAATAGGTGAATATGTACAAACGTAACACATTTAAAATTTTGGTCATGCTAATTTCAGCCATTGCAATAAGACTTCTTAGATTGTCCAGAAAATCTGATTAGTTTCATGAATTTGAAAATATCGTAAGGAATAGTTCTGGAAAAATTTTTAAGCAAAGCATGTTCTTCTGAAATACAGAGAGAGTTGGCACATGCTATGGGATGATAAATCTGAGCTCTAACTATTTATATTGGTTTCTTACTCCGAGCTGAGATAAATAGGTCAGGAACCCCTACATCCTCAGCTCTGGTCCAATTGAGAGTCTACTTTGTGCATTGACCAAACCCTTTTTTATGCTACTTGTTTTTATTTCAAATTATACCACTGAGAATTAAGATTAAAAAAACAAAAGCCAAGTAAACTGTATGTCTGATTGCTCAATCTCTTTTTGTTTTAGTGGTTTGAAGTCAGAAACTGATATTAGAGACAGTTCCTTGAAGACATTGTTAGTTACCTGAAGGTGTTTTTATTTGTTGGTCCCAAGTTACCTTCTAGTTTACTAACAGCATATTTGTGCTTACCTGCTGATATCTCAGGATGGGAAGAAACAGAAAATACAAAGAGCAGAAACTTTGGTGTTAGCCACTCAGCCCTGCCACTAATGATATATTTGACCACTATTAGTCAATTTCTTCATCTGTAAAATGGGAATAATATTGTAGTAGTACATACTTCCTTACCTTTGTGAGGCTTCTGTGAGGTGATTTGTAGAAAGCCTTTGTTACAGACTTGGCACTAATGAATAGTCTTTAAAAATTAGGCTTTGTTATCTGTTTAATTTTTATTTTCTTTAGTTTAAACTGCTTCTTTTTACATTCTGAGTTGGATAAGCTTTTTGAAATTCAAATACATAATCACCAATCTGCTGCCTAAATAGATCCCAAAGTGGGCGATTATAAGCCATTCTAATAAAGTGCTCTGTACACTTAGAATAGAGTGAGTTTCATGGTGAAATTAAAAAGGGATATGTAATAGGCAAACCAGAGGGATGCCCAGCTCCTTCTAAGGTGGATTTTTTTTTTTAATTGTGTCATTGCTTTTTATCCAAGTCCATATAACAGAGCCGAGAAGCACATTTCCTAGGCTGCCGTGTGTTTGCTTACAACTTTTGTTTAAAATGTTCTCTTCCTTAAATGATACCAAATGAGCTTCCCTGATTACTCAAGCAGTAAAGAATCCTCCTGGAATGCAGGAGACACGAGAGAGGTGGGTTCGATCCCTGGGTCAGGAAGATCCCCTGGAGGAGGAAATGGCAACCCACTCCAGTATTTTTGCCTGGGAAATCCTAGGACAGAGGAGCTTGGTGGGCTACAGTCCATTGGGTGACAGAGTCCCACATGACTGAGTTTGCACACAGCTTAATAATGCCAAATGGAAAATGAAAACTGTAGTCCTGTGACAAAAAGGATTCTTATAGTGTCCAATAAAGTCTCTGACTTAATTTCATACCAAAATATATATTTTTTAATCATTATAGAGGGTCTTCCCTGGTTGTCCAGTGGTTAAGACTCCATGCTCCCAATGCAGGGAGTCTAGGTTCCATCCTTGGTCAGGGAACTAGATCCCAAATGCTGCAGCTGAGTTTGCACGTCCCAACGATCCTGCAAGCTGCCACAAGACTCACCTCAGCAAAATAAATAAATTTTTTAAAAATCAGTGTAGAAATGAGCTTTTTTGCCTGAACTGTTCATTTGCTTTTGCTTATGAGAGCACTCTGCTTTTTTCCAGCTTTATTGCGATAGAACTGACATAACAGAAAGCAATTTGATATTAAAAACTATTGTCTATTATCTCCCACATCTCCAACAGAGCTTCATTAAACATTAATTGAATGAATAAAGTAATCATTTTGAATTATTATTCCTTTATAGTATAACCAACATGTTCATCATAGAATTATCTAGGGTGTCCGACAATCAAGTATTATCACAAAATTAAATTGAACTCAAATGTAACATCTTTAGAAAGTCAAAAAGCTGGAAACAATCTAAATGTCCAACAGTGGAGAATAGTTAACTAAATTCTACTTGGGAAAGATTAGCTAACTTATCCATATGAAGTCATTAACATGGGTTTTTAAAGAACATTTTATGGTGTGTGGAGAAATATTTTCTGATAATTATTTACAATTTAGTGAATAATTTATATTATGTCTGGTAGGCCAAATTCTCCTCCCTTATACCCTTTCAAAAGTATCTTGGTGATCTTGATCCTTTCTCTTTCATGTGCATTTTAGAATCAGTTTTCCTTCCATGGGAAGTCCACTGGCAGTTTGATTAAAACTGTGAAATTATAGAGCAATTAGCAGAGAACTGGCATCTTTATATTAGATTATAAATTCTACTTACATATGAATATAAGTATTTCTGCATTTATTTAGTTATTTTTAAATATCTTACTATAAAGTTTTATATTTTCTATGTCTTTTGTTAGATTTATTTCACTTTTCTTACTGTATATGATGTCTCTTTTAAAATTGTTTTCTAATTGTTTCTGGTGTGCAGAAATGCCATTTACCTCTGTATAAAAGTCTTATATCCAGCCGCCTTGCTAGTTTATTATTATTACAAATAATTTGTTTATTTTTTGGTTACAAAATCTTATTATTTGCAAATGAAGACAATTACATTTCCTCCTTCCCAATCCTTTTGGCTTTAATTTATTCTTCTGTTTTTGCCCTAGGCAGAATTTTGAGTATGAAGTGATAAATGTAGTGAATTGGCATTCTTTTCTTATTCTGGATTTAAAGTGAGTGTTTTCAAGCCTTTTTTCCCCGATAAAGGATAATGATTGTTTTCATTTTGTTATAGATATTCTCATCAGATTAAGTAAGATCTCACATATTCTGTTTACTTGAAGTTTTAATCATTAATAGTTGGTTGAAAGTTTTTTTTCTTTTTGCATTTATTGATATTATTTTTTCTTCTTTAATCAGTTAATGTAATGAGAAATACTTACAGTTTCTAATATTAAACCGTCTCTGTATTCCAGAATTAAACCTGTCTTCAGCATTGTATTATATATGTAAATAGTTGCATTCAGTTTGCCAGTATTTAGTTTAGGTTTTTTGGAGGGAAGTGTTTTTTTTTATTGTTTTTTGCATGGTTGTTTGGTTTTTGTCTCTAAATTCTGAAACAAAATAGACCCATGGCTTTGCTTTCGGACACTGTCCTTGTCAGGCTCTTGTTTCACTTATACTAGCCTCACAGAATGCCTTGGAGAGTATTGCTTCTCTTTCTATTTTGTGGAAGACTTTGAAATTTTGGACTATTCCTTCTCTTGAAAGGTCCGTAAAACTGCTTATTTGTGTCTAGTTATTTTCTTTGTGTGAAGAACTTAACTGCTTATCAGCAGTTAAGCTTTAGTTTTATTAGTAATAGGATTATTTATTCTTTATATTCCTTCTGAAGTCAGTTTTGATAAGTTATAGTTTTCTAAAGATGTCTCCATTTTCTGTATTTTTTCAGATACATTGACATAATGTTGATGATAGTATATTCTTGAAATAAGGGCCAATTTGTATTTAATTTAAAATACCATTTTAGGGAATTCCCTGGCCATCCAGTGGTTAGGACTTGAAGCTTTCACTGTGAGAGCCCAAGTTCAATCTCTGTTCGGGGAACTAAGATCCCACAAGCCATGTGGTGTGGCTAACAAATAAAAATTTAAAAATAAAAAATAAAATATAATTTTAAAATATTTATTTTTATCTCATCTCTTTGCTGATCTTAAAAGGGAGTTGTCTATTTTTGTTGTTTTTTCTTTTCTCTTTTATTCATTTCTACTCTTATCTTTATTATCATCCTTTAAACTTTTTTCAGGTTT